>CM034150.1:58841192-59441192 GCA_019776745.2 Taxus chinensis | reverse complement strand
CCCAAAAAGTCTGGAAGCTCACCCAAAGCGTGCACAACCGCCATGTCCCTCCTTTTTTATGTTTATCAAAATTTTAGCATGCATGTTCATCATAGTCAAAAAAACCATTCACACATAGAGACTCATTATGACAATTCAAAAACACATATAATAAAGAAACTTAATCAACATACAAGATGATCAATAACACTTAAATTCCCAAAATCCCATACTCATACATAGTCAATTTATAAACCCAAACATAGTTTTCCATTGTAAACTATAATCAATTACATAAAAAAAATAGTTTATTACTTCATAGTTCCAATACATCATTGCACTGGACCTTTGCACTCTCATATAGACTCCAAAACCCTAATACTACATAACACCAAAGACTTGTTGGTGTGCGTTATTTTCCACATCATTAGGTGAGTCATCTCACTTAGGTGAGATCGTAGGTCCATGTGTCATTTAGAGGTCATTATGAGATTCTCTTACGCATCAGTGCATTAGTACGTCAGTGTGTCAGTGCATCATATGTGTCATTGGGAGTTACACTTCTATTCTGGGAATGTAACTCCCCCTCTCTACTCGAGTTTTCATGATTGTAGCACCGAGGGTTACTCAGCACCTCCTATATGTACACCCCATTTTTTCTATGAGATAGAGGAAATTTTTATGGCTTAACTAGGTTCTTCCCATGTTTCAAATATTTGCATGCACATTCAGTTGATGCTCTCTCCTCCTGAGATCTCTTCAAACTATTGTTCACACATCTGTTGATGTGCATGTCATCCCTCGTGATCCTCGCTTACAGATTTTAAACCCTCTTTCATGGTATCAGTGCGGATCTTGTGGATCCATGCACTCCTCGGCATTTCTCGTGTGTTTTCTGGCTTCCAGCGTGATATCCAGTTCTCATTGCATGTGTCGTAATGGATATTCCATTCGTGCTCTTCTTGTACTAATTTTGGGGTTCATACCTCTGGTTTTATTGCTCGTGTTTGTGGGTTTCACCTTCTTGTTCAGGTTTGTTCGTGTTTGTGGTTTTTCGAGTTTTCGGCCTTGAATGAGGTTCTACTACTTCAGATTGCGGGTTCAATTTTTTCTTGGTTCCTACATTTGTGTTGCTCTACCCAAGCCCTCTGGTCATTGGCTTCTCCACTGGCTCGATTCGAGCTATGTTAAGGCATTTTCCATTGCTTTGGTGATCCATTTGTTATATGTGTGGGTTTTATTGATCTGCTCGACCTACATTGGCTCATGTTGTGGATTATTGGCCTATGCCTTTGTGTGTTTGCATTGGCTCATGTTTCATCCCTAGTTTGTGGATTGTGAGGTCTCGAATCCTTGTGTTCACTGGCCATTTGTAGAGACCCTGCCATCCACCTTCAACCAGGCTCTTGTTGGTTTCCTCGACATTACCCAAATCTGCATTGGGATTTCCAGGCATTAGCTTTGCTGACACGTGGTCTCACCTCAACGTTAGACCACTCAACATTCACTTGTCACTCGTGATAGTTTGCATTAGCTCTACTGGCACCATTCAATGTTTCCTGACCGCTGCGTTCAACGTTTTTTGTGTTCAACGTTTCTAAACCTGCAGTATTGCTCAACGTTACATTGGATCCTTCGCTGCCTCTACGCTTCCAATGCTCAGAGCTTATCCTGCCACGCACATCTCACTCTACCCGCTTCAAACCATTCACCCAACACGTGGAGTAGCCTGCTGCACATATGGCTCTGCATGGAACTCAGGCCATTTCACTCCAACCTGCATTCAAACCTCTCCACACGACTCCTACAGTGACCTGCAACACAACAGCTCACTGCTACCACATGACACCTCAAAGTGGGCCCCCTCCTACCTTTTAGTCTTGTTTGGAGGATAAAACAATCATATTTTTAAATGTTTTAAGGATTAAAACATTCATTTGGCATTGTAACATTTTAAAATTTGTTTTTTTGGCTTGTATTGCTCATCCTTCCTTCGAGTGTCGAAAACGGAGGGTGAGGTCTGGGGTTGGCAGGAGGCTAATCCCCCCTTGCAAGCAAAATAAAACCCTACTGAAATTTGATGTTGTTTCCAATGAGCATACATACAATACCCTTTGCACCCATTTAGGGCACTTTTTTAATGCGTTTGCAGCATTTATTTGCATTTTCCATCAGTTACGGGAATCATTTTAATGCTAGAATGTTTGACTCGTTGCTCGTTTCTGAGCGCTTCCTTGGTCAAAGTTACATGATTTTTTGCACATTATGTGATGGCACTATCAATTTTGTAAACACACTACTTTTATAAAGTGTTGCAATCTGGGGGGGTTGACTGTACTCTTGGGCTTTCACACACAGGCACATTATCGGCCGAGTATGACATCTTGCTTTTGTGCATCTTGCATTTCGCATCATGGAGAGTGCTCTTGTCAGATTTGAGCATCATAGGATTTCTTTACAACCTCCGCCACTTCTCACCGGGAGAGGGAACTATTTAGCTTGGCGTGCTTCCATGGAACGTTACTTTGCCCACGAGGGTCTTTTACCCTTCTTGCTTGGGCCAGTTCCTACACCCACTGATCATCGTCATCTAGAGGACTTCCTCGAAACTTGTGACCACATCTTTTGTCACATGATGATGCATGTCTCTCGTTCTCTTTGGTTTCATGTGGCAGACTCAGATCCACCTCACCGTGTTTGGCGCATTCTTCAGTCCCTCTATGGAGACCCTTCACATTCTACCGCCGTTGCTGCTGTTGATTCAGTTATCTCCTCTTCTTCATGTGATGACAGTTCCACTGATACAGACTCTCTTGATTCTACTTCTGATGATGAGGATTGTGCACCCAGTTCTAATGTAGAGAGCATTAGAGAGGACTTCTCTGCTCTTTCTCTCACTATTCCAGAGAGTGTTGACACATCCCACATCTCATCAGATATCGAGAAGTCTTCTACTCAGCCTCATACAGTCATTACACCATCCTCCTTTCCACTTCCATTGTGTGAGGCCCATTCCACTCCTCTGCCTTCATTAGATGATTCATACCTATCTAACATCACTCTTCTGTTTGTTGAGCCCCCTCATTGGGACAAGTATCTGCCTGACCTTAGTCATCTTTTCGTAGAGTCTACTTGTGATGCACTATAGGTCCCTCATCCATCTACAGGTATTTCAGAGGAGTTCATCATCTCTGTTGTTGGGAGTGCCCCTTCTGGGAATCATGTCACTTCCACATTTCCAGAGACCTTCATTGATCCACCCTCAGCTGTGGATCCCTTTTCTATTATGGAGGATGTTTTTTTCCCTTCACATCACTTGGACATCCTTTCTATGGGTGTTCCTCTTTTTTACTTTGACAGTTCTATGCATGTGACATTACCTTCAGTTCCTTGGCACTCACTCGCTAGACCTATGTCACACTTCTGTGCACCAGACTCAGAGTTCTTCATGTTGCTGCGTTCAGTTTCCTTTTTGGAGTGGGCGGACTTCCAGCATGTCATTTTTTTCCTTCCTAAGGGTAGGCACACAGTTCATTACGGGTGGCTCTTCTTCAGTCCAGAGGCAGAGGATCTCGTGATCGACATTCTTTTAGGAGACCTCCTAAAGCTGCAGAGTTCATATCCGTCCATGGCATCTTTTGCATTCCTCTCGTCTCCCTCTTCTTCTCTCTTCTTATTCTTTCTGAGAGATTGCCTCTTTGTACATGGGTACCCTTTCAGGCTTATGGCTGGGACCCATATTTGGCATCTTTCTTAGATTAGAGAGTGTGTTGTTCTCTTGTGGTCGATTTTTTCCCACTGGGTTTTCCTTCACTGCTTGGGATCTTCTTTTTGTACATGGTTACCTCATTAGGCTTTGAGCCGGGACCCATTTCTCATTTCTAACTTGCCACCTCATCCTAAGTTACGATGAAGGGGGGGTGTTAGTGTGTTTTATTTTCCACATCATTAGGTGAGTCATCTCACTTAGGTGAGATCGTAGGTCCATGTGTCATTTATGGGTCATTATGAGATTCTCTTACGTGTCAGTGCGTCATATGTGTCATTGGGAGTTACACTTTTGTTATGGGAATGTAACTCCCCCTCTCTACTCGAGTTGTCATGATTGTAGCACTAGGGGTTACTCAACACCTCTTATATGTACACCCCATTTTTTGTATGAGATAGAGGAGAGTTTTATAGCTTAACCAGGTTCTTCCCATGTTTCAAATCTTTGCATGCACATTTGGTTGATGCTCTCTCCTCCCGAGATCTCTTCATGCTATCGTTCGCACATCCGTTGATGTGCATGTCGTCCCTTGTGATCCTCGCTTGCGGGTTTTAAACCCTCTTTCAAGACTATCAACTATCATCCTCAAGCTAGTACTATTGATATATGAAGGTGGGGACTTGCCCTTGATCGCTTCATGCACTCACCTAATAATAGGTGTGTGTACAAAAATAGCTTGCATGCTTTCTTTTAAATTGTGCTAATAATATATTATTTTAAATATATAGAATATACTAATCCTATTATTAGCCTTGATCCATGCATGATCTTCATCTTCGTCTTATATGTGCTTTCTCCAATTTTAGCTCCTTTATGTGCGTCCCAAGCTATCCTAATTTTGTCTCTTTTTATGCCTTGCTTGAATTCTACTCCATCTTTTTTTTATGTTTTATCCATGTCCTTGGAAAATTTTCTAAGTCCCAAAATTTGTCTTCTCATGTGTGAACCTTCACGCACTGATCCTTCTTATATGTGTGTGCCCCTTTGCGCACCCCTTATGCGCGGTCCCAAACCTCTGTGTGGCTAGTACTTACATAATTTCTCCACTCAACAGTAGGCATGTTGATGTCATATTTTTTGTTGATGTTCATTGTATAATATGCGATGATTGTGATTTATATTTGGTAGTGATTATATAGTTTTTTGGATTATAGACGCATTGTTTGTATGGTTGATTTGATATATTTTGTTTATTGTTGAAATTTTTTATGATGTGGAAAGAATTTCTAAGTGAGGAATTGTATTTTAATAACAATGAATTTTATAGCATATGATAAATAAAGATGTATATATGTAATGTAATGTGGCAATGAGTAGAAAATAGAGGTGATGAGATAATTGTATATGAATGTATGAGGATAAACTAACAATGCAATGATACCAATATGATAAAAATGCGTAACAACAATAGGTAATCATTGGAGGGAGGAAAGTAAAATTTCCCCCAGTGTGAGAGTGAGGTTCATTTAAGTAAAAATTACCTCAACAGTCATGTATGAACCTTGAGAACACAAGTGTGTCATCAACTAACGTGATGGAGATGGGAATCATCTACTAAAGTTGAAGAGGCATGTTATGCACATCAAAAGTATGTGGAACAATGAAAATGTGTGTATAGGTGATAAATTTGATATGAGAGGAGATGGTGCTAATAATGGGAGGCATGATGGTGGGATATGCAGAAGTGGGTTTCTTAGGAAGCCAATGATATGTAGTAACAATGTGGGTAGGGTGAGAGGATGTGAAAATAGGTAGTACATATGGATGAGGTGGATGAATGCTGACATTAGGAGGTGGATAGATAATGACCTTAGGAGGGGGTGAATGCAAAAATCTAGTAGTGGTAGAGGCTAACCTTTATGGAATAGGAGAGAGAGTGTGCTCACGAGAGTGGGTGTAAAAGGAAATGCCACCCTTATCTTCTAATTGTTTGAGTCTATCATGAAGGCCATAACAATAATTGTCATGGTGGCCATTAATGCGGTGAAAATTGCAAAAAGGGAAGTCACGATGGTAGTGCAACCAATGAGAGGGATGATTCTTTTTGGAAGGTAAAATAATCAATTTATTATCAAGTAACTTGCGCACGAAATCATGTGGTTTAGCAGCATGTGAAAATCATAATGGTACATGAGCGGGAGGTGGGGAAGATCTAGGTGAACACTGACATGGTCGTGTAGAGGAAGGAAACCCATGCTAAGGAGGAGATGACGATCAAAAAGGGGGTTCAATATATGGGATAGTAGAGGACTTAGTAGGTGATTGAGGAGGAGGTGTTATAACATGATTCAAAATTAAGTCTTTTTATAAATTGATAACCTTATATCAAAGAAGAGTGAATGAATCACATGTATCATATAATAGATTTTCTTTTAATGGAGGAATTAAGCCATGAAAAAAGAAATATTTTATTTCTAGATCAATAGGCTAAAAAAGTAAATGGTACATGCAACAATTAAATTGTAAAATATAATCTAAAATTGGCTTTGTCTTTCCTTGATGCAAATAAGGTAGGCGTTCATATGTAACTTTAGGCCCATTATTATCAATAAAATGTCTAATAAAAGCATCCTCCATATCATAATAATTATTAATAGATCCATTAGTTAAGTGAGTGTAACTATGGAGAGTGATATTAACAAGGCTATGATGAAAGGCTTTTAGTAAAAATGTATCATTGGAGAATGAAGCCATGGCTAAATAGAAATATTTGAGATGTAAATAAGGATTGTTAGTTGCATCAAAACATGAGAAAGTAGGCATAATGAAACCTTTGGGGAAAGCAGAATTGTCAATCTTCTTAGGAATAGGATTTACAGGAAGGGCATTATGGTAAAAAAAAGCATAATAATATTTTCTTTCTAGAGTAAGGGTGTGGACCTTACTTCACAAATCACCAACAACATGCATGAGAGAAATAATATCGTGCTAAGGAATGGTGTGGGAAGTAAGATGCACATTAAGGGGTTGAATTTTTCCATTATGAGTGATCATGGGGACTTGAGGAGAGGGATGGGATGTAGAAGGAGGGGATGCATGTGAAGGCTCTAAAGGTGTAGTAAGTGGGGAGTCAATGGGTGTATGATCAACATGAATAGTAGAAGATACACTAATATTATCATTAGGTTAAACATGGAAATATTTAGAAACAATTTCAAAAATAGAAGAATTATGAGGTATAGATTTAGATTCAATAATTTTAATGCAAGAAACATCGTTATTATCATGTGCATTATCATTATCATAAGCAGAGTCGCTATCATCCATATTTTCGCAAGCAAGAATTTCATGAATACTATCATCATTATACAAAGAATCTACACTAGTGTTATCATTTACCACGGTACAAGGGGAAGCGGATGGAGCATCATTCATGTCTGTAGTGGATGAGGAAGAATTTTTATCAAGGATTTGAATAGGGGAGACAAAGAAATAATTGGGACCTTAGAGATTATCGGGAATATATGTTTGGAATGTAAGGAGTTGTTGGATGACATGTGGATCATATTGGGGATTTTCCATGAGAGCTTGAAATTCAAATTCTTCATTGGAGTTGGGAAAAATTGGTTTCATTCCCATGACGGTCCGAAGGTGATCTGGGGAGGGGTAATTTTTATTAACCATGAGGGATTTGGATCCTAGGGAAAAGAGTTCAAGTAAGGAGTGGGTTCACCAAATGATTTAATATAAATATAATTAAACCTTAATTTCATAGTAACTAATGTAGAAAATGATATTTAACTAGTAAAACACAATAATATATAAAAAATGAGTACAATAATGTAAAAACCTAAGTACATAAGAAAGGAATGAGGACTTAACTAGTTTTGAGTGATTTGGAAGTGATTGCAACTATCAAAATGTTGGATCTGGAAGGAAGTGATGTCACATTGGCTTACAGAGAGTTCTGGGACTCTAAATTGTGCTAGACAAAAATACCCACAGGATGACAGGAGCGCCTGGGTGCTAGTGACTGTATATGAATATTCAGGGTCTAATTATTTTTTGGTTCTGAAGGCCTTCGCTAAAATATTTTCTTTGTCACTTTGAATTCTTCGTTAGGGTTCCAATCGCACCTGTAACCTGCAAAACAAGCCCTATCTATCTGCACAAGCTCACAAACACATGATATCTAAATAAAATATGTAATATGTGAAGTCATACTGACCCTAGTGGTCTCTCGATGAGTGAACTTAGTACCAAGCACTGCACTACATTTAAAAATCCATGTAGTTCTTTGTGTTTGTGTGTGAAATAGTTTCCTTAGTTTTTCATCGCACAAATGACACCAATATAGTAGGCTATAGATAGCTTTTATGCAAATGTGTGATATGGAATTCAGCACTTCCTCTTCCTATGCAGTGTATGCAGCCCAAAATATAATTCCTTTTAGTAATAGTAGTATTATGTAGATGCAATACCCATCTTGATTTTCTAGCCAGAATAATATTGAGCATGTTGTGTATATATACAAATCTCTTTCTTGAATTTTTACATCAGTGACACAAAAAGGCTGACGATGAATGTGGGATAAGGATAAGAAAATAAGGATGACTACAAATGATAACATGTGAAAAAATAATAAGAAGGACACGAGCACCCAGAAGGGACACAAGTGCCTGGGTACTAGTTTCCAGAGTGGGTGTTAGAGGTTTAAAAGAGATTCATAATAGAAATAAATCAAAGAACATAATATAACAAGGGAAAGTGTCACCAATGTCTAATTTTATTAGTTAAGGTTCATGAATATAACAACATACTGATGGCATATCAAAGTGGTGATACATGCATAATTTTGTGTCTACACATACAAGTTTTAAAGGGTACATAGAATCAATTCCTGCCACATGTCCCTTGGATACACTTATCTCCAATTGATACTTCATAGAAGTGGTTTGAATAAGGCTCAATAAAATATTGGATTCCAATCACTTCTACATGTCCCTCGAGACACTTTTCAAACATAAAATATTTGGGAGATTTTGGAGTGAGGGGAAAAGATTTAGATTTCATGGGACACGAGAAGGCTAATTAAATCCATTTATTGTTCATTGGTTTAAGGTTTCAAGGTTTTTAAAAGAAACCAAATCAAATATTAGATCATGTCATTACTTTACATGTGTCCCTTTGTAACTCCATTAAATTTTACAAGCTAGCTTCAATGTAAAATCAAAGGACTTGAACGTTTTTTGCACATATTGAGGCTAAAACACAAGATTTTCACTAAGTTTCTTCCTGATATAGCCTGAAAAAACTTTGAACATAAGGGGAAATAATTTTTAAAAAAAAATTGAACATGAGGGGACTCTAAAATGTCTCATTAACTCCATTAAAATCCTCCAAGTCCTTGAGATTAAGATTATTTTCCTAAAAACGAATCTCGGTGCTCATTTTGGGAACACACCCTTTTGGCCAAGATGATGGGATTGCAAACAATGAAAAATTTTCACAATTGGATGTTTATATTCATTAATGTCATTTGTGCATGAAATCAAACCATAAATTGGTGTGGAATCATTAGTATAATCTTGTCAAAGAAACTCACCCAATTAAACTCTACTACGTCATTTTATATGATTTTATATATAGCACATACTCTAATAGCCTACAAGATCTAGATTGCTCTCTTTGATATAGGTAGAGGTGATATTTCCAAGAATATATATTAATATCTCACTTAGATCATGTACGATAATATAAAAATTCATTTCAAGATATTGAATGATGCCTTCAACATGTTGATTATGCAAGTATTAGAAGAAACCACAACTGAAAGAATCTCTAAACAAGCTTTAAGGATCATTCAAAGAGTGGAAAAGGGTAAAAATATATCAATAACTACTATAGGATTAGGTCCAAACCCTCATTTCATATATTAAATCCTTTGTACATCAATATTACAATCTCATGACATATTTACCTTCTTAAACTTGAGTTGAATAAATTGATCCCAATATCATATTGGAGATACATAAACATAGTAATTAAGGTAAGGTAATGGAAGTTTAGGTGAAACATTTTTTATTGGATAGCATAAAATTAATATATTAGAGCCAAATATATTATAAATAGTTTGTAGAAGCATAATATAATTTAAAAAGTTATATTGAAACTACTAAGAAAGAATTTTCCTTGTGGGGATGCTTAACTCAATATTTGAGAAGCATATATGCCATCGATGAGAAATTCCTTCTCTGTGAATATTTACAATGATTCTCATGATAATTTATCTCATATTTGGTGTCATATCATATAATGGTGCATCAAAGTGTTGGAAGATATCACAACTAATCTTCTGTCTCATATGCAAAAATATTAAGCTCTAGAAGTAGAGATATTTACCGATGTGAAGGATTTTCGTTGTTATATCTTGAAAGAGAATTCTTCTAAAATCAATAAAATAATAATCATCAAATAAAAGTTCAAAAAATTTGGTTTGTACTAATGGATTCAAAAAAGACGAATTGGATGAGATCTCAAGGAATCACAATGTGATAATTTAAGTATCTAAATGCTTGACCAATTTTGATGTCAGAAGTTCCGAGATGACTAATGTCATGGGAATCTAGCTTACCAACCTATCAAAGATTGTAATCCCAAAATAAAGAGAATTTGTGGGGGCAGTCACATGATTCGGGATGTAGGTGATGAAGTTCAAAGTCTCTTCCTCCTTTTAGGCATCATATTCTTTTATACTTGTGTAAGTATCCCAATTCTTCGTTGGAATTTTTGTATTTCCTAATCCTCTAATTTCAAATTATAAAATTCATTTAAGTGACTCATAAAAATTAAAATTAAAATCTAAAAGTTATACAAGATCACTAGTAGGTAGTTATGGCCCTCAATCCTATTTAAGGAGAGGCCTTTTTCATTGTAATGTTATTGGATACTTTTAGAAAGTAAGATACTGAAGAGAACTCCTCTTTCTCTCCCTTCTCTTTCATTTTATATTCAATATTGTATGTTTTGAAAATAAAGTAAAAAGTAACTTTGAATTCAGTTCCCCTTGATAAATATATTGAATTTTTGTCTTAATTACTTTGAATTATATTAATTTTTTGCAAGATTATGTGATTTATAAGTAATTACTTTTTCATTATAAAAAGTGGCAATTTTCAAGTTATATTTGACATGCATGAGTAATTCAAGATTTGGTTTTGATTTTATGAGAATGCAATCATATCTCCCTCCCTCATAGGTTTCCCTCTTCTTCATTCCAATACTCTTTCACTTTTCTTTTCCTTTCTTAAATTTATACAAAACGAAATTCAAACCCCAACACCAACATATAACAGTGTGAAGACTCTAAATATTCCTTCAGTATTATTTTTTGTATCTCAATAAAGGGAACCTTCCCACATAATATGGGAAGTAATTTTATCCCCTGAACTATTGTGGAATTCATATTTTTTCAAGTAAAAAATATTCTTCCAACACAATATATACATATATACTAAGGCCTATATATACATATATATGTGTGTATGTATATATATATATGTGTACACACACACACTACATAATTAGAAAAAATACCCTACACATTTTTTGTACTATTTTCCATTTCATGACACCATTTAGTTCATGTCAAAGGCTAGTAACCATACCAACAATTACTTTTACAAGTAATCACCTTTTTTCAACCAATCACAATTAAGTATTTAAAATTTATATTCTTTATACTATAGTTTCAATATATATATATATATATATATATATATATATATATATATATATATATATATAGGGTTCATTTTAAATATATGCATATATGTGTGTATGTATATATATGTGTACACACACACACTACATAATTAGAAAAAATACCCTACACATTTTTTGTACTATTTTCCATTTCATGACACCATTTAGTTCATGTCAAAGGCTAGTAACCATACCAACAATTACTTTTACAAGTAATCACCTTTTTTCAACCAATCACAATTAAGTATTTAAAATTTATATTCTCTATACTATAGTTTCTATATATATATATATAGGGTTCATTTTAAGACCCCCCTTCAAAACATTAGTTTACAATTGGTGGAGAATCTCCAAAATTGACTTTCACATCAATAGCGAATTTCTAAAAAACCATTTCATGGAAAAGCTAACTGGGTGGGACGGTCGTCCATCATATGTCATATAACCTAGGTTGGATGCCATCCAACACAAGTTATACGGTAGACGATGGATAGTCGTCTAACCTAGGTTGGATGTTCATCCATCATCTATCGTATAACCTGGGTTGGATGGCGTCTAACCTAGGTTGTAGGGTAAACGATGGAAGGTCACCCGATTTGGGTTGGACGATCGTCCATTGTTTGTCGTCTAACCCAGCTGTCCAACCTGGGTTGGATGACTGTCCATCGTCTACCGTCTAACCTAGGTTTGACAACCATACATTATCTGTCGTCCAACCCAGCCGTCCAACCTGGGTTGGATGACCATACATTATTTGTTTTCCAATCTATCCGTCTAACCTGGGTTGGACGACTGTCCATCGTCTATCATCCAACCCAGTCGTCCAACCTGGGTTAGATGACCATACATTATTTTCCGTCCAATCCAGCCATCTAACCTGGGTTGGACGATCGTATATTATGTGTCTTCTAACCCAGTCATCTAACCTGGGTTAGAATATTGTCCATGGTCACCTGTCTAACCCAACTACCCAACCTGGGTTGGATGACTGTACATTATCTGTCTCCCAACCTAGCCGTCCAACCTAGGATGGGTTTCCATACATTATTTTTCATCCAACCCAGGTTGGACGGCTAGGTTGGATGACAGACAATGGACGACCATCTAACCCAGGTTGGACGACCATCCATCATCTGTCATCCAACCTAGGTTGGATAGAAGACAATGGTTGTTCATCCAACATAAGTTAGATGGACAATCACTCTTTTTTGGATGTCATTATTAAATAGGTACCCCCTAGAACCCCCCAAGCTATGTATTATACCTCGGTGATTACATGTATAAGTTAATTTTTACATATAAATAGTAGGAAAACTGACCCATATAAATGACTTGTCGGCTGAAAGTTTTGGTGAACTGGGCAACATCCGACTACTAAAAATGTAGACATCAAAATCAGGTCACGCTCCCCTTAGCCCCTTGTTATCAATCAACCTAAACACATTCATCTAACCATTTCCCTCTTTCACCCCACACTACATTAATTTAATTAAATGAATCATCTACACTCATTATAATTATTATTTAAATTACCCCAATTAAATAATACCTACCCCTCCACCTCACCAAGCCACCTCACCTACACACCTCACCCTAAGCCTATTATTAGTAAGTTTCCTTAATCAACTTAAACCTAACTAACAACCCAAAATTAAAGACAAAAACCTCATTCTTGCAGACACAACGGTCACTCCTGCTCATGTCCAGATGAATAGTGAGATCTGGCGACTGTTAGAGCCACGATCTCCTATTTTTAGCATGCCTAGGGAATCCCACCTTAACCGACGCCGGTCACCCCTGAACCGATGTCGGTCAGCCCATAACCACCGTTGGTTTCCAATTAATGCATGTTTCTTACCTCATTCTCGAGGTTGGCACATTCAGAACGAACATTCTCGCATGCAAGCAAGCAAAACACATTCTCTCTCACACACAGGCATACCAACATCCATCCAGAGGCCATCCAACACTCATTCAAGCTGACAGTTGAGCAGAACCAAGCAAGAAGGAGCCCAAGCAGTCCATGCAAGAGCTCTGCAACACTTGGTGATTCCTCCACACCACTCAGCTTCATACCAGCACCCTCCAATCCTCCTGCACATCCACATGCATCAATCTTAAGGTAAGTAGAAAGTCTTTTCTCTTCTATTTCCTATCCTTTTGCACTGTATTTTCCTTATTGCTACATTTACATTCCATTTTTCCATTTCTGTTTACATGCACTTTGTTTATCTAACCACCCATAGATCATCCTTCATACCTACACCCCTACACCTTTAAAACCTCACCAAAATCCCATTCAAACCTCTTAGAAACCCACCCTAACTAATCTTGTCCTTTGTGCAATCACAAAGGAGACCCAAACCATTTTTGTAGGATTTCCAGTATTCTATAGTAACCAGCATCGGTTAGTCCATAACCGGTGTCGGTTACCTACAGTGCCTTAATCTCACCCAATTTTCCCTTAACTCACCTAATACTCATTCTTCCTCTACCAAAACCCTTTCCAAACCCATCCCCTAGCCTCTTGACCCTTCTAGACCTCACCAATACCCCATTCAACCCTCTGACAACCTGAAAACCATCTCTCAGACCCCTGGTTTTGACCCCCTGTCAAACTACTAGTGACCAGCATCAGTCACCCCTAACCGGCACCGGTTACCCCCAGACTGACACCGGTCTCTGTGTTTCCCACCTTGAACCAGAACAGAACTACCGAACGCCCTACCTATTGACCCACTTGGCCCAGAATCATACCTTGACCTATACCTACACCTGTGACAGTACCTTACCTCCCTGGTTCTGATTGTAGCGTAGCCTGTTACTTTTAGATTTGTTTATTGTATTTAAGTGAGATACCTAAATAAATTAATTAAAAATAGAGCTTTATTTACTGTTTTACATTAATTTGTTTTAAACAGTGGACTGACAGCCAGCTAGGAAGTATCACACTTCCTGGAACTAGCACACGCTAGGAAGTCCACTGTCATATATCATTTAACTCTTGTTTTGTGGTCTTGCTTTGTCTTTCAGGTAGTTCCTCCCAGCCAAAAGGAAGCTCTCACGGTCAGCTCTGGATCGAGGAGTCAGTACGCGTGCAACAACCTTCAACCATCTATAAAAGGTATTCCTCCTATGCCCTTTACCTTATCTGTTTTGTCAATACTTCTAAAAAAAACTAATAAATCAGGTGAAACATTTTGGCACACCCGGTGGAACCCATTCAGGGTTCCTTGCATTCTATTCATTCTTACAAAAATTTGTGTGTCTGTTTTCCTTATGAAAAGCATACACATTAATTTTCTTCCTTGGTAATCTTCTTTTTCTTTCTATTTGCTCTAAAAGAAACCTTTCTTTTAGTGTACTTAAAAATAATTCTTCTTTTTGTTCATTTGTATTTCATTAGTGAAAGACCATACTCTCTCTTATTCATTCTTTGTGTCATCAAACTTCATATTTTGATTTAGGTTTAAAACAAGTGAATTGCATTCTAATTTAGCTCATTAGCTCACATTAATTGAGGGCAACCTATACGCTGGAAGTCATGCCCAGCTGATGGTTGACAAATGAACCGTAGAATCACATATCTCTTCTTCTGAGTCATATCCAAACTGCACAAAGAATTTAATTTACACACATTTCTGAAACAAATTCCTTCCTCGGAAAGCCTGACAATGATCGCACTGATCTTGAGGATTGTCAGGTACTCCCCAGCTCGTTGCTTCTATCGAGTCCACCATCAGAAGACGGCCCACCCCCACCATAACATTCCTGAAACCTCACCCTTTAGAATTCTTTCTTCGTAGGAAGCCTTCCTCACCAAACAAGTTCTATTGTTCTATTCATAACAGTCAGTCCACAAAAATAGCATAAGCTGAACAAACGTAATAGAATAGGCACTCTAGGAACGTTCTTTCTTAGTGTTCTGCTTGATTTGCGTTTTGAGGTGTGAGCTTTCATTCTTCATTTTCATTTTTCCTTGCACACTCCAAATCATAGTAATTGTATTTTGACTTTGTCTGAGTGTTCCTGGACCATATCTACATCATTCTCAGACTTATGGGTTTGATTCCACATCAAATTTTAAATCACAACCCCATTTCTGCATCTCTGTTTCAATTTCACAGTAACCGGCCACGGTTATCCTTAACCGTCATCGGTTACCTTCTAACCGGCATCAGTTTAACCCAACTGGAATCGGTCTGTAGTCTTTTTAGATACCTGTCCAAAAGACATCTATTTCACTTTCTACGCTATTAAAAGCTCTTGTCACCTTTCATATCTTCACTATCTCAATCACAGTCACCTTACATCTCATCTTGTTTGACAACTGTCAGTCTATGACCATCATTTAACAGACTGTCAGTTTCTGACAGTAACCAGCACTGGTTTTACCTAACCGGCATTGGTTCATCCTAACCGACATCGGTTTAATCTAATCGGCGTCGATCAGCCTGTGTTGTTTTACAATTGTCCTTTTGACCTAATTTACTCTCCGTTGATTGTTTTCCAGTTCTGATGTGTTATGTATCATTTAGAAAGAATACAGTCTTGCCAAATCAGTTCCTATCCACATGGTGCTGACCCATAGTCAGGCAAGCACCCTCGTATTTCACGCTAGTCCATCTACCACTCCCACCTAGCCCTTCACCACCTTCCATATCATCACCCATGGATCCCAATCAACCTATCACCATTCCCACAGGTGACACAGAAGTTTCACACGACTCCTGGATCAAAATCCCGCTGCCTTACAATTCTACCTCACCCATTCATCCCTTCACAATGCCTCAGGTCAATTGATATACGACATGCCCGTATCCCTACCTCTGGCCCTTGTGTCTACTTCTGTGTCAGCCCCTCCTCCTACCACATTACCCTCACCTGTTTTATCCCCTGTTGTTTCACAGCTAGGCCCCATGTCAGCTTTGACTGTCGCGTCCACTACTTCTATTGCACCCGCAGTCTCCACCATACCTTTATCCACTACCCAGAACATAGCCTTATCTGCACCTGTTGTCTCATACGTACCTGTTGCAACACAACCACCCTTGGTGTCGGTAACCACTACCCCATTTCAAAACATTGTCGTTTTTATTCCACAATCTCTACCTCCCATCTCTACCAGAGTCACTACGATCGTTCCACCTTCGTATACCTATTACCAGCCACCTCCTATTTCATCTATCATTCAGTCCGGGTATATACCCCCTATGTCAATCCCTCAATTCCAACCTCCTTATTCGACACCACCATACAATGGAATGTCACACTCTTCATATGTCCAACAACAACCTCCTTTCGCTACAGGAGGTACCCAATCTGCACAACCTAACAATGACTTTATCAAATTAATGATGGACAAGATGCAGACACTAGAAGCATTTGTTTCTGGCTCACGCAATTCTCTCACCTACGACGAGATTTGTAATGAGCCTATTCACCCATCCATTCCCATCCGTCCATATCCCGTACATTGGGAGATGCCTAAATTTAACCGCTTCAACAGTAAGGAGGACCCGCAACAGCATTTGTGGTCTTTCAAACATGGGTGCTACCTTATTGCCCATGATGACGCTTTGCTTTTGCGAACCTTTCCCATGTCCCTAACCGGTCCTGCATTGGACTGGTATAGTGGATTACCTAGACATTCCATCTTCTCATTTAATCAAATAGCCCAAGCCTTCTTGGATCATTTCTTGATTAACGTCGTCAAGAAGGTTATCATGACCGATCTCTATTCCACACGTCAATATGATGACAAATCTATCACAGATTTTGTCGCTCATTAGCGTAGCCTAATCAACCAACTCACTTTCCAATTACCACAAACCGAACTCATAGAGCTCTTCACACGAGCTTGTGCTAGACACATTTCACCTACCTTACAGGTGCAAACCTTCCAAACATTCGATGAGGCTTTCACTATGGCACGAAAACTAGAGATTCATGCCATCGAAGAGAAGAAGATCCAATTACGAAACAAGAACTCCTCGTTTAAGTCAAATGATACTTCCTCTTCCTCGAAACCTCAGACAAGCTATTCCAAAGCCAAGGGAACCGCCAACGCGGTGGTACTTAAGGCTGGCCCTGCCCATCCATCCAATCATGCTAAACCTTCATCTAATCTTTCACCGGTCCAGACCTTCCAATTCAAACGTGAACAAAAGAAATACACCCCAATCGGGGAACCATATTCATCCATCCTAGAAAAACTTATTAAAGCCGGTGCTATCACCCTTCCTCCTATCAAACCACATACTGGTTTTGATCCCTCTCGCCCCATACCAGGTTGGTACAAGGAAAATGACTACTGTAACTATCACTGTGTAAACGGTCACAGTGATAGCAATTGTATCACCTTTAAAAATATTGTTCAGGGAATGCTCGAGAGCGGCGAGTTAGTCCTGGATAACCCAAATGCACCTGCCAACCAAAACCTTCACATATTCAAGAAACCATTTCCTAACCATTCCCCATCTACTGATCAAACTGGTGATGCCTCAAACAATGATAGTAATACACGTGAGGTACATGCTATCTTCACCGACTTACCAGTTGCTTCCCATTTATCTCCTATCCCCTCCATCAAGGAAATCTTAGCCCAAAATCCTTTACCTACACAGGAACCTACTTCGTCCATTCCTCCACCCACAGAGGAAGGCCCTTCATCTCCCCGTGCACTCGTGGAGGAGTCTCTCATTAGCACCGATATCATTTCACCTTCAGCTTCTCCACCTAGTGAGCTGTCACCAATTGTACCTCCTCCACCCACAGAGGAGCACCCATTATCTCCTTAACCTATTCAGGATCCACTAGATATGTCATTACCACTCGGTGACCATTCTCCATCAGCCACCCAAGATCCTGCTGACCTACTTTTGGCTCTCTTACCTACAGAGGCCGAAGCTAGTGAATTCCCTGTTTCTCAGACACATTTTACGGGAATCACCACTCACTCCACATCTACCTCTTCTACCACAATGCCATTTTCACGTTTGGCTGACCGCCTGGATTATGTTGATAGGGCCTCACTTTGGGGGCATCTTTTACTCCCAGTCTCAACCCAAATGCAATCATCTCTCACTGACACTTCTACCATTTACCCAAAGGTGTTTCAACAACCCAAACCACACATGAACATAACTCTCATACATCTTTTGTTGCATCATCCTCATCTATACCCAGCCCTCTACTTGCTAGCCACGCATGTTCCAAATCATCTATTGTATCTAAACCCGCTAGCACCCTAGGGGTTGCACCGACATCAAACCCTTCCCATCCTCCTATCAAGCTAGACTTGGCTGCATCTTCTCATATACCTAATGAACCTATCCACCAACCTAAACGAAAAACCCAACCTTCTAAACCACATACACCGACCTCACCTACCACACCTTTGTCACCTTCACCCCTACCATCCATCCTGGGACCTCACCCCTCGACCTTAACAAAATATGTCCCCTCCAAGGGTAAACCAAAACTTCCCCTGACCCCTTCACTACAGCCTATAGCTTTGCCTAAGTGAACCTCTCATCCTTCATCACCATCTGTGACCTCTTTACCTCCTATACCATCATTGCCTTCTATACCTCCTTCACTACCTATGACATTCTCTTCCCCTCTACATGTACCTCCTTCTCGACCTCGACCAACACCTACCACTACACCTCAGTTGTCCCCATGGGTCACTCATCCTCTCCCACCATCTACCTTTCCATCTACATCACGTGCTCCACCTGCACCCCTATTTAATAAAAAGCACCAAAAATCGAAGAACCCATTAATTTCCAAAGAAGTAGTTAAACCTACTACTCCTTCTATTGTTGCACCTCCACCTAAGAAAGTGCAACCCAAACCTAAGACCACGTCACCTCAACTACCACCACAACTACCCAATCTTCCATCCAAACCCACTTTCACTTCGCATTGTGATCCACTGGTAGGATCATACGCCACTATCCTTGCTAACCTTGTGGAAAGCTCTGCTATCACACTACCTCCTCTTAGACCTTATGACCCTCTCAAACCTAAACCAGAAGGGTTTGATGATACTAAAATTTTCACTTACCATCGTGTGTCAGGACATGATGTTGAGGACTGTAAGGGTCTAAAGGCTGCCCTCATTCAATTATGTCCTTCTGACCCAAATTTTGATGACGATGACCTCCTTGATGATGAACCTACTTCACCTTCACCAGTTTCCCCACATCTTCCTCCCACACCTATACCACAACCTCCATCTTCACCTCCGCAACCTTTTTATCCACCTCCGAAATTTGAAATCAATATGGTCCACATCTGAGAGATTGCTAAACCCCTCCTAAATGCCGGTGTTGGACACTCATTGCAGAAGGCTCTTACCCACCTCTTGGTAAATGCCCTTCCTGCTAGTATACCTTTCATGGTAACCCCACTCCATCCACCTCTCTGCCTCAAATCAACATGGTTCACATTGCTACCCACGGTCAGAAAGACAAAGGGAAAGACAAGGTAGTTGATCCACCAACCAACCCTATACCTAACATACCAATTGCACCCGCACCTAAAATCACTATCCGTGGTCCTGCATATCCTATTTCTGATGGGGTTACGCACCACGTGATGCTCAAACAATTACACCAATCTCCTCTCAAAATGTCCTTATACGATCTCATCCAAACCTCAGAGTCTCATCGTCAAGCCCTCATGGAGGTCCTTCAATCTATTGAGGTTTTACCCAATGACCCCACACCTGTAGCTTCTATCATCACACCTCATCATGTCACCTCTCTCACCAAATTACCACCTACCTCAACACCCCCACCTGCTCACCAAGTTTCCACCCTCAGTTTCTCTGATGAAGAAATTGTACCCCACCAAACTGATGACCCAGATCCTGCTCTTTTCATCTCCATCCATATCGATAATATACGTGTACGACGTGTTATGATCGATGGGGGCACTAGCATTAACATCATCTCCTCTCATGCATTCGAAAAAATGTGCATACCCAACAACTGCATGCATAAACATCCCATCATGTTGCATTCATTAAATGACGCTATCACTTCTACACTTGGCACTGTCATCGTCCACATTCGTGTGGGCCCCCGCATTGTTCCAGAGTTATTCTACGTCTTGGAAGGGGAGTTTCAATATAATTTGTTGCTTGGCAGACCCTGGATTCATGTCATGGGTTGTGTTCCTTCTACTTTGCACCGATGTGTAAAGTTTGAACATGAAGGACATTCCTATACCATTCCAGCTGACCCATCACCTTTCAAAACCTGCAACATGCTTTACCGACCTAACGATGTTCTTGTACCTATTAAGGCATCTACCTCCCTGTCCACTTCTTCTTCACCCACAACCCCATCCACCAGTGCCGCTGCATCCTCACCCACACCTAGCTCTTCTATTCCTACCATTTTTGTAGCTTCCACTAGTCATTCATCAGCTTCCCAACCAACCAATACCTCTTCCGATCCAACCTCTAACACTTCCTCCATTCTAGCTATCGACATATCAACCACTGATCCCTTGGAAGGTGTTTTTCAACACCTCACTATGGGGGAGTATCACCTGTACAACGTTAATACATTCCTTACTCCACAAGAGTATGGAAACCTTCACTAGCATCCTCACTATGATCACCGCATAGGCGAGCATCTTCTTTATGGTCCTCCCCACCTTCGCACCCATCTTACCTATGGGGGACTTGATACTTCCACCTATACACCTGAGCCACCATCACAAACCCGACCATTTCTCAGCTGACCTCCAATTGCTCACCAATCACCACTTCACCCACACTTTCCTACACCGATGTGCCTAAAAGAGTTTCAGTTTTTGCTTTTATGAGAAAGTCCCTCACACTGTTATTTCATGTACCACGCGTAAACACAATGATCGTAGTGGAATTGGTTTCACCAAACTACCTACCAAAAAGCCCCGCATTGAACTCATTGAGGATGTGGACCCATCTCCACCCTTCTTCACCTGCTCCACCTTCACCACCTTCACCAACAGAGTCGATGGATCCTGAATCTATCCCTCCTAACTTTTTTTTTCATAAACACCATTTCCTTGGGACCTCTGACTTATCAACGCGATGGCGAGGCTCCTTCTTCTCTTCCTTTCTTGTATCCTGACATGGTTGAGGACGATACTCCTTCTATTAATGTCATTCAATGTCAGGATGATGAGTCCATACTCACCTACCTTGGTGCTGAAGACTCTTATATTCACCGGTCGTTACCTTCTGAGACGCAAACAATGTTGAATGAATCGACTATCGAAGTCAACATCCACACTCAGGACGACCCCCACATTCTCAAGATTGGCCAATCTCTCGATGTTGTTGAACAAGAAGCCCTCACTTCTTTTCTTAAAGATCACAACCATGCTTTCACTTGGTCCTATGCTGACATGCCTGGTATTGATCCCACTATCGTGGTCCACAATATCATAACCATTCCTGATGCCAAACCTGTAAAACAAAAGTTGAGGAAAATGCACCCTCGCATTGCTCTTCTCGTCAAAGAAGAACTTCAACGCCTTCATTCAGTTTCCTTCATCTTACCCATCGATTACCCCCAATGGATTTCTAACATTGTTCTTGTCACTAAGGTGATAGGGGGACTTCACATTTGCATAGATTTCCATGACCTCAACCTCACTTGCCCAAAAGATGATTTTCCTCTGCCTGGTATTGACCAGTTGGTTGACCTTACCACTGGCCATGAGATGCTATCACTTATGGATGGCTTCTCGGGTTATAACCAAATCTTGCTCGCCCCAGAGGATCAACACAAAACCACATTCATCACCCCTTGGGGGACCTTCTGCTATCGAGTCATGCCTTTTGGCCTTAAAAATGTTGGTGCCACATATCAGTGGGCTATGACCTACATTTTCCATGACATCATGCACCATATATTAGAAGATTACGTAGATGATATTCTCGCCAAATCCAAACATCGGTCTGAACATCTTACTATCTTGAAAACCATCTTTGATCATCCTCATCAAGTATTGTGTTCACCTTCAGCCCAAGAAATGTGTCTTCGCAGTTCTCTCAGGAAAGCTCCTGGGATTTATCGTTTCCTTACATGGTATAGAGGTTGACCTTGCTAAAGTCAAGGCCATTCTCGAAATGCCTCCACCCACTAACCTTCACCAACTTCATAGTTTGCAAGACAAGTTACAATCTATTCATCAATTTATTTCCCAACTATCCGACCGTTGTCAACCATTTCATCACCTCCTTAAAAAATATGTATCCTTCAAATGGGATGATGACTGCCACAAAGATTTTGAGGCCTTAAAACAATACCTTCTCCAACCACCCATACTCATCCCACCTAAAGACGACCAACCTTTCTACCTATACATCTCAGCTACCGATCACTCTTTAGGGGCCATGCTCTCTCATCGTGATGAACAAAATAGGGAGCAGGCGGTTTATTACATAATCCATACTCTTCTGGAATATGAAACCCGATACACCCATCCTGAAAAAACTTTGCTTAGCCTTAGTTTTTGTTGCCACCAAACTTCGCCATTACCTACTCAACCACAAAACCTATGTTGTGACCAACACTGACCCCTTACACTTCATGTATGCCAAACCTTACCAAAATCAATGTGCTACACATTGGCTCATGATTCTTGCTGACCTAGACCTTGAATTCATTCATCAAAAATCTATCAAGGGCCAGGCCATTGCTGACCAGCTCATTGATGTGCCTCTTTCCGGAAATCAACCTTTGAACTTTGATTTCCCTGACGAATCCATTGCTACCCTCTCTTTGGATGATGACCCTTACCAAATGACCTTATTCTTTGACGGTTCCAAATGTCAGCGTGGGGGTGGTGCAGGAATTATCCTCATTCCTCTTGATGGTGAACCCATTCCTTTATCATTCAAACTCGACTTTGAGTGCACTAACAATATCACCGAATACGAAGCACTCGTATTGGGTCTCATGACTACCTATGCCTTAGATGTTAAGTCCATTAATATCTTTGGTGATTCTCAACTGGTAGTAAACCAAGTCAATGGTGTATATCAGTGTTGTAATGAAATACTTCAAGAGTACAAATGTTACGTCGGCATCATGTTGACTACCTTTGACCGCTATAAAATTCAAACTATTCCACGATCCACCAATAAATTCACAGATACCATGGCCTGCCTCGCTTCCCAGATACCTGCTTCTGCCTGCCGATTCAGACATCTTTGTCACCATGAAATGCATACAGAGACCTTCTTATGCACCTTGTTGTGTTAACCTTGTCTGAACCACCTCACTCAACACACAAGACCTTTGGTATAAGCAGCTTGCGGACTACCTTTCCCTTTCTATCTTGCCTCCTGACCTCACACGTAATGGACAACGCGCCTTTCTCAAAAAGGCCTCTCATTATGTCATCATGGGTGGCCTCCTCTATAAATGTGGCTTTGACAGTATTCTCTTACGATGCCTTACCAGCTTTGAAATCCCCTATACCATTAAAGAAGTTCACGATGGCATATGCGGAGGTCACTTCAGTGGCCTTGTTGTTGTTAAGAGCATCCTTTACCTAGGCTATTACTGGCCGACCCTCAATCATGATTGTTGCGACTACGTTAAGCATTGTGTAAAATGCCAACAACATGCCAACCTTCATCACACACCTAGTCACACCTTATAGGTCACTCGTGACCTTTTTCCTTTCTCCCAATGGGGTTTGGATCTTGTTGGAGAGATCAATCCTCACTCTTCCCTAAGACATCAATGGCTCATCACTGCTACCGAATATTATACTAAATGGGTTGAAGCTATACCCCTCATCTCCATGAAAGCTGAGAAAATATGTGAGTTCATCAATCATCACATTATTTGTCGCTTTGGTGTTCCACATCGCCTTATCACTGATAATGGAAAACAATTCAAAAACAAAACCCTACAGAAACTTTGCGACACCTTCAGCATCCAGCTAATTTTTTCCTCACCATATTACCCACAAACCAATGGCCAAGCTGAATCCACCAACAAAACCCTAAACAAGATTCTCATGAAAGTGGTTAACGATACTGGGAAGGATTGGCACATGCACATTCCTTTGTCCCTATGGGTGTACCGTACTAGTATTTGCACTTCCACTGCTGCTACTCCCTTTTCTCTGGTCTACGGTACCGAGGCTATGTTACCTCTCAGAAGTCCAGATCCCATCTCTTCACATCTCCCTTCAAGACATGCTCACTGATGATGACTTTCGCCAAGATCGTTTAGCACAACTTGAGTTATTAGACGAACGTCATCTTCATGCTCTCGACCACCTCCAAGTCTACCAAAAATGCATCAAGCGTGCCTATGAAAAACATGTCCATGAACGCACCTTCAAGGTCAGTGATCTTGTCCTCAAGGAAAATCAACACGTAACCAAAGCAGAAAAAAGAAAACGGGGCAAGTTTGCTCCTAATTGGCTTGGACCATACATCGTGACCCATGACTATGGATCAGGTGCTTATCATTTGTCTTCACTGGATGGTAAGCCCGAACCTGAGCCCCTTAATGCCTTGCATCTTCGACCATTCTACTGTTGACTTCTAGTCCTACATCACTCTTTATCTATTTCATGCTTGTCCCTTGAGCACCATTTACCCTTCTCTCTTCTGCACTTCATCTCTAACGATTAGACAAGAATCATGTGATTACCCGTCACCTTTTTCCTTCTCTTAAATATGTGCACCATGGCTCTGCACATGGCATGATTATCATGGATACTTTTTGTCTTCTATTAGATGATATCCCATGGTTGTTCACCCTTTCCTTCTAAACAAGAACCAAATGCTTCATTATAGTCTCATCCATGACTTAAAAGCCAAAAAAAATAAAAACAATAATAATAATAATTTCCAAAAATAAAGGGATTAACTCCTTGAGTCAAACTTCCACTATAAAGATGAATCCCTCAAAAGGACATCGTCCTCCTTAAATCACCGCTATAAGTAGACTGCTCCCTCGAAGGACAGCTATAAAAATCTCGCAACTCTCTACATAGTCTATCCAAAAAGAAGACTATTTTCTCAAAAATAAAGATTCAGAAGCTTCCCGCATCGATCAGCTTCACGAAGACCTCAAGGAGACATATATTCATCCCTTATAGACTTCCCACATCGATCAGTCTATCTAAAAAAGTCAAAAAGAAAAAAAAAAAAAAAGTAAAATTTTTCGTCATGGACTTGCCTATTGTGATCTTGGATTTCTTGCCCAAGGAATTTTACTTCATACAATATGACCTAATTACTTTCACTTCCTTACCCATTGTCCTCTTCACTTCATACTGCCTCAAGGGACCTGCTAAACCTATGACATTTGGTGATCATGTGACTATTCTTCACCTTTAGAATAATCAATCATGCAATGTCTTTAGGGTCTTACGTTCATTAGCCTATCTACATATGTGGTTCACCCATTTTGATCCTTGCCAATTAGGTGGCTCTCTCACCTCCCCTTATCTTTTCACTTCTTGGTTACCTTTTGATCATCCTATATAGGACTAGCCCCTCGACGCTTGTTTTTTGGGATTTTCTTCTCTCACCTCAATCCACCTAAAAACACCCATACATATCTACCTATACTCCACCCAAACCTAAAGGACCTTGACCTGATTATACCTATGACCTAGAATCAAACCCACCTATCAACCTACCAACATCTTCTTCTATCTTCTCATATTCTTCCCTAGCTTATGGGAGAACTACATCGGCCTGAGGTCCCTTTTCATCGGGACTATGTAGGCAGCACTTCCAGGGCATGGGGCCCTGGAAGGTTAGCTCAGCCACTCTTTACCCTCACCATTTTACCCATTGTACTCTGATTTTCAGTTCATATCAAAACCTAGAAATCTTAACCATGTCCACATCATTTATACTATATGTACTCACCATGTATCACATACCCTTTGTTATGAATATATTGTTTGTAACATTATTAATAGTGTGTATGAGTTACTATTTGTAAAATTTAATATTTAGATATTACATTATGTGAGTGAATGATGAGTTGTAATAGACAACTCATCATGAGGGAATAAAGGGATAGTTGAAATAAAGGTGGAAAGAATCATATTGGAGAGATTAGTGGGATGATATTGGTAAGCCTCATTATCTTATCCCCATATCTCTCCTTTATTCCCTAGTCTTACTCCCAATCCCAAGATATTCTCACACATTCCTATCTCTATGAGTTGTGCTTGACAAATAATTGTGCACACTCACATATTATTTAAATATTAAATAATACTAATATTCAAACCATATGTTCACACTATGAACACTAATTTCCTAACATTCACCCCCTTAGTGTGAACATGGGTGAGTTCTATCTAGTACCTACTCATGTTCTACAATATGATGGTTTTCAAAGAGTACCATCAACTCAACCAGGTTTTCTAGTGGAACCATTAAATAGAAGAGGATAAAAGGAAAATAAAATAGAGGGAAAATAACTTAGTTTTCTAAGAAACTAAGACAATTTGAGGTCAACAACACAAAATCAGACAAAGTTCCCACAAAAAAATGTGACACCAACATCAAATCTCAAATATTTTATTTTGTCACATGATTTATATGAATAAGATTTAATGTGTAATATCAACTTTTTTGTCTCTTTATATGACACATTTGGTTAGCTAAAGAGATTTATATGTTTTTTTAAAAGGAACCAAAATAGGAAAGTTCAAGGTTCATAATAAGGTTTCATAGTCAATTGGTTCATTCACATATAGTAAAATGAGGTTATGTTGAGCCAATAATGAATGATGATGTGGTTTGTGTCTCAATTAGCCCTACTTTCATAATAGATCAATCTTATTAGTCAATCAATGTAATGAGGTGTGTGATGTGGGATAAATTGAGCCTTGTGAACCAAATTCTAGTTGCATAAGATGTAATATGAGGGTCAATCAACCCCATTTTCATAGCATAATAAACCAAAGATTTGATCTTAGTGGTTTCTAACACATTTTATAAACATATCCCTACAAGACATGGATGGGTTACAAATTATGAGGCATGGAAATGATGGTTTCTTTCAAAATCAGTTCACGTGACAAAAATCATATCCAGTGTTCCAGTAGAGGAATTGATCGAGCTTCTACCCATGCCTAAATCACTCAAGATAGATACTTGGTAAGAAGAGTGGAAACCTACTATTCACTAATGATATACTATTTAATGTGTATAATTATACCTAAATAAATGAATGGGTTACTTTCCAACTATACCATTCTTGATAACACACATTCACCTTCCTAGTTATTGTTATTAGTCATTTGAATGTATATTCATAAATCTACCATGATATAATGTTCCAATTATACTATGAGATAACTTTTAAACAATATTAATACTCTACCAAGTCATGTAGTTAACTAGAGATTAAAATTTTTAAAGGTTACAAATTTATATTATGTCATAATTTGTCATACACACACACATACATATTTACATAAAATCCCTAATTTCATAATGTCATATATAAAATGCCATAAAATACTAAATTTCATACAAAATGTGAATAACCTAGAACACCAAATCAATGTCATATAGGCAGACAATGCCAAATAGACCTATATTTCCATATATGCATATAAAAATATCATAAGAATATATATATATATATATATATATATATATATATATATATATATATATATATATTGAAAGTAAATATTAATAAGAGTACTGAGATCAAATGAATATAACAGTTACAAGCAAGATCGATCATGCCAAGACAAACAAGTATAAGAAATAGTGAAATAGGAGTGGCTTAGCTTGTATTTGAAGAACTGGGCTAATTATGGGCTAGAAACTGAGTGACAGGCTAGATCTGGACTGAGTAATCTTCATCCAGAAAATTGGAATCTAAAACTCCCTCAGAAAGGAATGTCAAGACGAGGATATGATTTCTTGGGTGTTATTTTCTGAGTTGGGCACTAGTGTCCTGGGAAAATCTCTAGATTTGTTCTTTTTAGGGTCTAAACTTGTCTTCTTCCCTTTTCTCTTTTTCATTCTATCTTTGTTGTAGGGTTTCATTGTCACACCTAAACCTACAAAATAAACCCTAGCTACTTGCATATGACTCAAGAAAACATTAAATGAAATAAATAATGCATATTCTTGAGTTAGAATGACCTCGGCAGTCACCCCAATGTGATTGTCACTAAGCATTGTACTATATTTCAAATTCTATGTAGTTCTAGTTTGTTTGTGATTGAATTGTGTCCCTTGAAGCTAGTTTTCCCTTGTTATAGTCCCACCCAGATAACAGACTACAACTACTTTTCCCCCAAGATTAATGTCTGAGATGGAATTTAGAATTATCCCCTCATATGTAGTGAATAATGCAGCCCGAATGTAGTCCTTGAATTTTGCTCTTTTCCCAAGTAGTAGATAATAAGTAATAGCCAAAATTTACCCAAGTAGTATATTCCCTTGTTTGAATTTTGTCATTAAAAACCAAAAAGGCTGACTAAAAGTGATAGGAAATGTTTTAGAAAAGATAACAAATGATGTGGCATTTCAAATCTGAGAAAAGGAGGGAAAAGGATAGAAGGACCCAAAGGGGACAGTAGCACCTGGGCACTCCCATCCGTAATGGGCGGTTCTATCCAGGATGCTCAGATGATAAAATAGAAAAATATAGAGTTTGGTCACGCATTTTCCAATGTTCACGAGTAAAGTTGTCATTCCAAAAAAGAAAACAACAAGAGTATGGAAAACATAAAGCAATGTAAAAGGAAAAACACGTGTTGTTAATGTCTAGTTTTCTTACTTAAGAATCATGAATATAATAACATACTTAGAGGTGCATTGTAATTAGTAAGTGCATGATTTCGTGTTTATATTTTTCCCCATTTTATGTTGTTCAATGAATATTCGGTAGCATAAAGTAGATGGGAAAAGTGTACCTTGTGGAGAGATGAAGGGATTTGTAATTGATAGCATGAAAAATGAGTATTGTACTTGATATCATGCCAAATAGAGATTATAAAATGTGTACCATGGAATCTAGAAGAGGATAATGATCCTACATGTAGTAGAAATGATACCTATGTTCATTCTGTGGATATTTCCTTTGTCAGAGCATCTTGTGCTTGATATTGTTCCTTTTTATATTTGTGTGTTTTGTTTTGCCAAAATAAGGTCAAACTTGCAAAATAAAATAAGTGCAATCAATGTTCATGATAAATTAAATTGAACTTGAACTTAGTGAATGTGAAAATATAAATTTGTATTGAATAATTGAATCAAGGATAGAATACACTTGAATTCTATGAGAGAAGAGATAGAATTATTCTTGTATGTTTGTTGACTTGAAGATGGTTTAAATAGTACTGAAGATTTAAGCATCTGTTACGAATATATTGTTTGTAACATTATTAATATTGTATTGCGTGTGAGTATTTAATATTATTATTTAAATGAGATGTGAAACTCATTTAATAATAATATAGTGTGAGAGAACTAAGGGATGTTAGAGAGATATTAGGAGATGGGGTTGAGATTATGTAGGGATTAAAGATCATGTTTGACTCCACCATTGTAGGGGTTAATTGATCTATATATGTAACTCATCAATCATGAATAAGATGTCCCGAATTAATTGAATTCTGTGTTTTTTATATGGTTTATTTGTTTACAATATGGGTGAAATATAATATTTGGCATTAGAGCAGGGATTCCACGATGAGAGTCTTTAGAGATATTTGAGATTTAGATTCTGCTGGAAGTGGTTTTGAAGTGGTTGGACGTTCTGATCCTATGTATTGGAGCATTCTACCTGTTATTTGAATCATTCTGCATGCATAGTTGTTTGTGCGTATTTCATCGTCCTGTTGCCTACGCATTCTATCGACCGACCTATGTATTGCATCACGATTTGGCAACTCTGATCGGTTTTATCGCTATTTTTGGCAACTCTGTGTTTTTTTTGTTTTTTTTCCGTTTTTGGACATACTAAAAAAAATCAGAAGCATAAATTTCTTTTTTTCCATTTTTGGAAAGGGTCCGGAAAGAAGTTGGACTTAGAACTTGGAAGTGTCATATCTTTCACCTCGTAACTCAGATTGAGGTGATGTTTTTTTTTTTGAAAATGTATGTTTTTTCAAGATCTTTGCATTGATCATATGCTTTCTGCTACCAATTGAAAGTAAAATTTTACTTTATTGTAAGGGTGCATTTTCAACTGAGTTCGACATCCATAATGGAAATCCCATTACAAAAATTCAATGGCAAAGAATTTCACACATGGCAAGTGCGAACTCAATTACTTTTGATAAATAAAGACTTGTGGGAAATTGTTGAAGGTAAAATTTCAAAACCAACTGATGTTGATGAAGCCACCAAATGGGAAAACAAGGATAGGAAAGCAATAGCAATTATTGGTCTTGGATTGTCTGATGCTTACTTGCATCATATTGATTTATCAAAAATTTCAAATTTCATATGGAATACTTTGAACAAGCTATTTGGATCTCAAACAGGGAGTGCAGCGGTGACACTCAAGCAAAAACTATTTGGGCTAAAGATGGAAGAAGGTGAGAGTATGGTTGATCACATAAGTAAATTTCATTCTATTTCAAATCAACTAGTTGGAATAAAAATTGATGTGGGAGATGATGATGCAAAAGCAATATTATTAAATAGTATGCCACCCAATTATTCTAACACTGTATTTACTTTGAGTAAAGTAAATCCTAGTTTAGAAGATTTGATTTCATCTCTCATGGAGGAAGAAAATAGAACAAATAAGAATATTATTTTAGAAGAAACATCAATGTTTGGTAAAAATAGGTCATATGATAAAGGAAGATTCAAGAAAGGATCTAATTCTAGAGATATAAATAAACATATCACTTGCTACTATTGCCAACAATCTGGACACCTTTCCATAAACTGCATGAAAAGAGCAAGAGATTTACTTGATGGAAAAATTGAAAATGCCATGATTTCCTATGAAGAAGAAGATGATGATAAGGAAGAACCAGAGGGTGATTTCAGTGGTTATGATTTTGAAGACTTCCTTCTTTAGATAACTTTCAGATGGAGGCTGGAGGCAACAGAGGAAGGAGGTTGATCAACGACCTCTCATCAGGCACCATCGACAAGGTTGTGGTATTGATTTGGTGGCCAAGTATTTCATTTTAGTGTTTGATTCCATTTTTGTGTGTTTTATAATAAGAACTAAAGGAAATTCTTGTTCAATTGTAATTTCCTTTTATAAACCTCCTTGATGTAATGTTGTAATAGAAAGAATAAAACACAAGTACAAAGTCAGCATCATGATACTTGAAGGGGATGAACAAAGGTTCATGAACATGGGTTCTTACCTTGGACTGAGGTCCATATGTGTACCAAGATCATGAGCAAACAGGGGTGTGCAAGCTGTAGAGAAAGTGTAACTATTCTTTTCTACACTGTTCACATTAGGGGAGTGTAGGGGAATTAATAATGTTAACAATAGGGGAGTGAATGTTACGAATATATTGTTTGTAACATTATTAATATTGTATTGTGTGTGAGTATTTAATATTATTATTTAAATGAGATGTGAAACTCATTTAATAATAATATAGTGTGAGAGAACTAATGGATGTTAGAGAGATATTAGGAGATGGGGTTGAGATTATGTAGGGATTGAAGATCATGTTTGAATCCACCATTGTAGGGGTTAATTGATCTATATATGTAGCTCATCAATCATGAATAAGATGTCCCGAATTAATTGAATTCTATGTTTTTTATATGGTTTATTTGTTTATAATATGGGTGAAATATACTATCATGTCGCCAAACTGAGGATTTAAACGTCTTGTTTCTATACTGAGGATTTAGGCATCATGTCTCCAAGGAAAGAATATTGGGAGAGCTATAGGATTTTCCCTCCAACCGTTAACACTTCACTGTGGATAATTTCCACTACAGATGGTCAAAAACCCAATATAAATTGGTCATGGATGACACATCATTCTAGGAATATTAGTTTTTACTTATTCCTTATGTGTCCTTCCTTTTTTTATCCTTAGAAAACATGATAATTAGTTCCCTTTCCTAAAGTATGTAACTTTCAACTAATTTTGTTCATGGTGTACCTAATAGTAATCTATAACTGAGTACCTATTGTTGGATTTTGGAGAAAATTGTTGATCTTGTATTATACCTATTTTTGCACCAAGGAAATAATTGCCCAGGTGGGACACTAACACTCACCTTTCTTGTCTTTAGTGGGTGTTTATGTCCCTGATGTTATTTTGGTTTGATTCTTATTCTGAACATATTTTTTAGCTCTTATTTATTTTGATTCTATCGTGTACCAATCTGTGTGTTCTCTTTAGAATTTTGAGAGGTTAAAATAATCACCTAATGACTACCCCCACTCGTTTGGGGTGTGTGAGATGAACCAAGGAAAACACGACATAAATGAGGAAATTTGAAACTGATGTGCACATCTGAAATATAAATCATACAGGGGGAATAGAGAATGTGCATGGTAACTATCATGGAACATACAAACCCATGGGAAAATTCTATAAAAAAAATTGTTAGTCAGAAACAAGCATGGTATGATGTAATAGAAACTAGTCAAAAAAATGTAGTAACATGGAAAAAGATACAATGAATAGTTAGTTGAATACATGGGACACCACTCAGGATGTCGTAAGACACTTGAAGTCTTCATGGATATGGAAGAAAAATATGTAATCAAGCATAGGTAATATCCTACAAATAATGACAATCAAGACACAAACATGGACAAGATACAAGAAAATCATATAACCATGGTTGTAAGAAAGCCTATGAGATAAATACTACAGAAGAAGAAATTGTTAGCATGTTAGAAAAATTGATAATGTGTCACAATGTATACATATGAAAATAGGAATGAAATTAGTATGAATTGCAATGATATAACATGAGTATAGATAAATAGGAAAGATAGATGCCCCAGGAGCCTCAGTGGTACTATTAGAGAATAGTGACAAACATCATACATCGTGTAAGTAACTTGTATTCACCTCAAAAGTACCATGTGAATGCACATGTGTATTTGGAAAAAGGATAGAAAATATTATGAGTCAAAGTAGTATGGTAATAAATATGCAACATAGAATAATATAAGAAAGCAAGGATACATCCAATCAATATCTATGCTAATTTTTTTTTAAAAATTGCAACCATTTTTATGAAATTATATGACTAGGAGAATGGAACAAGGTTACCCCCAATGTATGTGTGCAAGGTGAGGTCCATATAGGTAAGTGTGCCCTCAATAGTCATGTTTGAACCTAGAACAAAAGTGTACCATCAGGTAACAAGCTATTGGTAACACCAGAGCTACCATATAACAATGTAAAACAAATTAGGGGAGAACCCTGTGGAGTCCAAGATCCCAATGAAATGAGTAGGAAGTGTATAAATAATAAGAGTGTGTCCAGTATGAGAAACTAGAATAAGTGGAACATTGGTATTATTGACAATAGTGAACAAAGTAAGTGTAAATATAAGGATCAATGTGTCATTCAAGAGATGTGTAACATAATAGTGTTATGAGGTACATCAATATCAACTAAAAATAATGGAGAGAGATACACAAGACTCATCATAAGCAATAGGTTTAATTTGAGAATATTGGAAGTATTACAGTTGTATGAACTAGCCCCTATGACCATAAACATAAATGTGGAAAGAGGGGAATTGGTTGCCCCCATGGATGTAACAAAGTGAGGTGTAGCCAAAGTAAATTAATCATGTATAGAAACTTGTAAATTGAAATAATTAGGACTCGTCAAATCATCATATTGTGTTTTAACTTATGGTGGGAAATTTGTAACAAGTGATGTAACATTGAATGTATTAAGTATAGGATCATGGGTTTCAATATAAAATTCATCACGTACACCAATAACACTATAATCCATCACAAAAGGATAATGTATGAGAGAGATATCACAAATATTAAAAACATGATGTTTGGAATCTAATGTAGCATTATTCGTGGAAGACGTTGTTGGAAAGGAATTATGTGATATGGCATGGGTAGAAGCTACCGCGTGCATAGTATATAACCAAGGGTGGCATAAGAGGATATTACAATGGAAAATGATAGGCATAACATGATAATTAACATTAATATTGCATGGTCCTATAATAATAGGTAAAAAATATTTCTCCCAACATTATCTCAGGGGTGTTATCATAGCCACAAATCCATAGAGTAAATGGATTCAGATCAACAATGGAAAGGTATAATTGATGGAGAAAGGAAATGTTACATATATTAAGGCCATATCCATTATCAACTAAAGCACACTTAACAAGCATTTTGAATATGAACCTGAATATAGAATGGGGTAGCATTGTTAACAATAGTTTGGGAAGGAACAAAAGACTCAAGAATATGTGTGCTATATGAAGATGCATGTGATCCATAAAGATGATATCTAGGATATACAAGAAAGCAAGATATATATTTAAAATGATCCCTGAAATTTTTCATGATGAATGAAATATATTTAAGTTCACAGTGGTCTAATAGAGTGTCGAAAGAGTGATGTTAAAAAAATTGATTGTCATCAAATGAATAAAACAACCATATCTCTAAGTATAATTTAAGTTTTACAAAAAATGAGGTAATTTTGAATGTTATAAATTTAAAGAAAAGCCTCTAAGGTATTTGTCCAAAAGTGTATAGTTTTTTAGTTATGCCTTAGTTAGTGAAAAGTGTAATTTTGAATTATTGAAAATTGGGATCAAAATGGTGGAAAACACAAAGAGGTTTTCGTTAAATATGGAAAAGTTAAAAATAACCTCAAAGGAAATTGAAAATAGAGTCTTTATGATTTATATATGAAATAAAAGGTTATTTGAAAATTGGGAGCCCTATAAAGTGACCAAAAGGGCAGTATCAGCCATGAAAACCCAGGAAAAAAATTACATATCAGAATTATGGCATATGATAAATGAAAATAAATTGTGAATTTGAAGATAAAATGCATATATGAACCCTAATACAACTAGGGTTTTGGTTTGGAGAAAAATGGTTATGTTAAAGAGTGTGTAAGAATCAAGTTCACCAAATGATTTAATGAAATTAAATATTCATCCTAATATCAAATGAATATAACAGTAATAATCAAGATCTATCATGCTAGAAACAAACAAGTATAATCAATAGTGAAATAGGAGTGACTTAGCTTGTATTCGGAGATCTAGGCTGATTTTGGGCTAGAAACTAAGTGGAACAAGTTGGATCTACACTAAGTAAGCTTCATCTAGAAAACTAGAATTTGAAACTCCATCGGACAGGAATACCTAGATGAGGATAGGATCACTTGGGCGCTAGTGTCTGAGTTGGGCACTGGTCTCCTGGGAACAACTTTAGATCTGATCTTCTCAGGGTTTGAACTTATCTTCTTCCCTTCACTCTTTTTCACTCTAAATTTTTTGTAGGGTTTCATGGTCACACTTGAACCTATAAAACAAACCCTAACTACCTGCATAAGGCTCAAACAAACATTATATGAAATAAATAGTTCATATGCTTTATTCATATTGAGCTCAGAGGTCACCCCAATGTAATTGTCACCGAACGTTGCATTACATTTCAGACTCTATGTAATTCTAGTGTGTGTGATTGAATTATGTCCCTTGAAGCTAGGTTTCTCTTGTGCCAGTTGCACTAATATAATGGGCTACAGATAATTTCCCCCAAGATGAATGAGTGAGATATCATTTATAAATATCCTCTCATGTTTAGTGAATAATGCAACCCAAATGTAGTCCTTGAATGTTGCTCTTTGTCTAAGTAGTAGATAGTAAGTAATAGCCCAAATTTTCTAGTCCATAATAATAGTGAGTAATTCATGTATATATATATGATTCCCTTGTTTTAATTTCATCATTAAAAACCAAAAATGTCGACTCAAAGTGATAAGAAAAGTTTTATAAAAGATAACAAATGATGTGGCATTTCAAATTTGAGAAAAGGAGGGAAAAAGGACATAAGCACCCAAAGGGGACAGTAACACCTGGACACTCCTATCCCTAATAGATGGTGGTGTCTGAGATGCTCATATGATAAAATAGAAAATAGATAGTTGGGTCATATGTTTTCCAATCTTCACAAGTAAAGTTGTCATTCCAAAAATGAAAATAATAAGAGTATGGAAAAGATAAAACAATGTAAAATGAAAAAAAATGTTGTTAATGTTTAATTTTATTACTCAAGAATCATGTATATAATAACATACTTAGAGGCCTGATGTAAGTAGTAAGTGTGTGATTTCATGTCTACATACATACATACATACATACATACATACATACATACATACATACATATATATATATATATATATATATATATACATACATACATACATACATACATACATACATACATACATACATACATACATACATACATACATATATATATATATATATATATATATATATATATATATAGTCATCAAATAACATCACTCTCTTTTCCCTACTTATAGAAGGCTCTCCCTTGAATGTCTTTCTCACAGATGGAGGTATGTGAGATGGCTCAGGTTTCTTTAAGGTTTACTTACGAGTCCTCTTATGCTCAGATCTCGTTTGTAATTGAACCTGTACATATAAAAATATTGTGAAAACTTTACATAATAGACATTTTCATGGTCATGCAACTATTTAAACACATTCACTTACAACAATCTCCTAGTCACGCTCAATTTTCCTCTCAGAATCAGCAGGGTCACTGACAGGTTGCAATATATGAGTTCATGATTGTTAAAGTGAGAAACATAAGGATTTTGTGCCCTTCTCATGATAATGTAAGGGGTAAAACCTTGCACATATATAAATATGAAAAATAAAACTTCAAAATTAGCTAATAGAAATATTGACAAATCTTTTTTTAAATGCATATCAACATTTACACAAATTGACTACATAATGGAAATATAATATCTGAAGTTATAAATAAAACTATTTCTTACCAAACCACCACTTCTAGTCATTTGTATTGGGATACCAGTTGTTGCGGGAAAAGTGGACAATGAATTCATGTTAGCTATTTGCATTGTACATAATAAGGAGAATTATTAAACCAAATCCATGATGTTACTAACACTTATACATTATATAATTTATCGTAACTTATTTAATTTCTATGCAGATGAAATCACAACAAGAACACATATGTCTTCTCCTTCCCTTAGAGATAGATGAGTTCCCTTTGTCGTCAAGAAGTTTAAAACAAAATATCATTTTTAGTTGAGCATATATACATACATATATATGCACACATGCACGCGCGCGCGCACACACACACACACACACACACACAATATGTGTGTGTGTGTGTGTGTCTGTATGCTTGTATGCATATATATGTATGTATATATGCTCAACTAAAAATGTTTTTTTTTTTTAAACATACATATATATGCATACATGCATGCATACATACATACATATATATATACATATACATATACATATACATATATATATATTACATACATACATATACATATATATATATATATATATATACACATACATACATATATATATATGCATACATACATACATACATACATACATACATACATACATACATATATATATATGTGTGTGTGTGTGTGTGTGTGTGTGTGTGGTGTGTGTTGTGTGTGTGTGTGTGTGTGTGTGTGTGTGTGTGTATGTATGTATATGTATATGTATATGTATATATATATGTATGTATGTATATGTATGCATTTATGTATGTATTTATGTATGTTACATACATACATAGATGAACCATATGACATTAATAAAAAATACACAAAGTTTATAACTTTCAAAATTACCTTTATGTATGTAAAAATTGACATGATAGCAGAAATATCTTGTTGGGAATATGATGGTATTGTCTCATGTTGGAATATAAATAAGTGCATGTAAATTAATTATGAACAATTTCAAATACAAATACTTTAAATTTAACATACATGTCTTACTGATTATTTGTAACATGTAATAAATATAAAATGCATGTGAAGGTGCAGTAAACATTTTCAATCCAAATGTCTCTCTCAAATACTCATCACACATAACCGCATCATCTAGCCCACAAAACACAGCCCCAAAACTATCATGCATGAAATTATTCTCCTCATAAGGTACAATGCATACAACATCACAATATCTACACTAGTATTGTATTATACTAGTACTAGTTGGAGCGTTCCCCTCTCCACCTTCACTGACATCAATATGGGAAATATGGCTCCTTTGCTTACTGAGGGTATCATTGAACACCTTAAGCACGTGCAATGTTTCAATCTCTAAGGCTTCCTTCACTGTAGTGGGGATTATCTGAAGTTGAAGTGAATTTTAGATAGGGACTCTAGTAGGATATTTAGGTGCATGGTATGCACCTAACCTATCATATGTAAAATATTTCCTATTAATTTTGGTATAATTTTTCACAAATACAACACATATTACAACTTTACATGAAACAAATAATAATCTTCTATTTGATAATATATTCAGGATGTTTTATTCTTGCAAGAGATTACATTACATAGAGGAAGATCTCCTTTATAAAAGGAGTCAACATTAATCACCAACCACTTCTAGAATCTCTCAACTATCCCACATAATTATCAACTAAAAATAATAATATATTATATTCCTATTATTATGATTTGTTGCTACAACTCATAATATATTACAATGGTATATGAGTTGTAAGTACAACTCATCACACACACATAACGAAATATAATTCTCATATAAATAATGTACATGACCACTAACCAAACTATTTCCTAACATTTACTTGGGCCTAAAACCTTGAGTAATTAAAATACTTTGAAATATCATTGAGGATAAACTCAAAAATGATTTTCATCAATTAGTACAAAGAAACCTCGTCATTGTTACAGGGTGGGTGATTAAAAACCATCCACCATCGATCATAAAAATTGTTTCTTATCAAATCCTGGTGGCACCACTAGATTGAGAACCATTTTCATGATAATGGAAGAGACACGCTAGTTTTAGGATTAGTGAATAATGCAAAAATCAGGTCTTTTGTGATATTTTTGTATTTCACAACAACAGTTGATAATTTTTGCCATAATATGTCCTACAAGACTCTCTATAAGATGTCCATCCATCAATTTGACATGTTACTAAGTCAAATTCACCTACTATGGAATCTAAAGTGTTTCAAATAAGTATGGTAGGGGTTGGTTAAATGGTAATTCCTTGTTAGTCTAATAAAATATTTAATATGTAATTTCTTCTCCACTAGATGTGGGACCAAACCCTCATGACTACCTTGGGAGATGGGGTTGTATGAGGGTTAGAAGGGATAGGAGGGTAAATAGGGTTTTCCTCTTTAACATTGATTTCAATATTTTTTTCTACATGTGGAGGAAGTTGAGGGTAGTAAAAATAAAAACATAAATATTCTTATAAAAAACAACGTAAATCTCGCAAAATTACTTAATTTGCTTCTATTTTTCATAAAATTATTTTTTAACCTCTTTTTTAGTGTAACATTATTGAAACCCATCCTCAACAACCTTTCTTGTGATATGTAGACATGTGCTTTCCAAAATGATATTTTGCAAAGCACAATGGAAGGTTTGGAGAGTGAATGAGATTTTTAGTAGAGAAAAAATGAAGAAACCCTTCATTTTTTTTTTATATTGAGGACTAAGGAATGCATACACAATATAACACATACAAAATTAAAAAAATCACATATATGTTTTTGTATTGAGAGTTACCGGACCTGAATTGTAAGACTACTTAGTCACTTTTGAAGACCACATACGTGTTTTCAATTTCCAAGTATATGTTAGTGTTTAAAACATAATTTATTGCCAATTTTTGGCCCCTAACTTCATGCAATTACCCTATGTTTATTCTTAGATCAAGGCTTTAGGGTGTTATAATAAGGTCTCAAAGTAAAAGGAATGGTTTTAAGGAAAATAAATAAATAAACTAAAGTGGGTAGTCTCCCATAGGGAAACAAATTGCGAATGAAAAATACAAGGTACAGATAAAATTATTAAAAAAATAGTAGATCAGAAATCAACATGTGCCTTTAGTCAATAGTATAACTCATTCAGACATACATATACTAATAAAGAATCCAACAAGACAACAAATGGTTCTTACTTTTATACACCCAAACCCATGCCTAAGGGGATGGTTGGGGTGTATATGATATGTATAACACATACTTATATGTACACACAAGTGATAAATATTCCTTACAACAATAACCTATGCCATTCATATGAATATCCCTTGAAGTTAAATGTTAAGCCAAATTTTGTAAATGCAAAATAGTATTGGGGTGTTATAAGGTGTCAGCAAGCTCAGAATAGGGTAGAGGTTATGAAGAAGCATAAATAGAGGATGAAAATGAAAGAGTGTAAAACACATAAGAAAGGGAAAACAAGTAATGAAAAACATCCAATGATTTTATCCACAATAGACCTAAATGTCTAATCAAACTTACATGCAAAACAAGTATGTGAGAAGAGATTACACAATAAACATGCATGAGCACTGAACACAAGGAAAATATCATGCAATCATGTAGAACCTATAAAATAAAGTGATGATACATCTTTACCTAATGGTAGTTGTCTTTTAAATGAGATTCATGATGGTGAAGAGCCATAAAACCCCAAAAAAACCTCTTTAATATGGTTATAAATTTATATGTATAAGGGATAATGATCCTTAAAGATAAGTTAGAAAATATGGAAACATGAGAATAATTTAAGGACCTCAAATTGGAAGAAAAGATGAGAACCAAGTAAAAATTAGAGGGAGATAAAAACATGCTTGAGGCACAAGTACCAAGATTGAAAAGACCCATGGATATCATGTTATAAAACAAAACATTTACTCGTTAAGAAACTCCAATGAAGGGAAAAAAGTGATGAACACAACAAAATTTAAAGAATTGCAAATGACACTAAAAAAACATGGAAGAAAAATAGAAATACATAATAAATCATCTAAAAGAAACAAATACATGGGCACATGTAGTTAAAAATCCACATGATAGACAAAAAATCATTGATAGAAAAATAACTCAAGATATAAATGATAAAATAAAGAGAATAATATGATAGGTTAGAAAACATAATCATCCAAATAATAAAAGAGTATGGAGAAAGGGAGGACATAAAAAACTTAACAAGGGAAATTCTCAAATACCAAATAGAATGGAAAGGCTATATTTGATAAGAAATAGTCTCATAAAAATAAGGGAGGGAGGATACATATGCATATTCATTTCGCAATGATGAACCTTGAAGAAAAAAATGAATGCAAAGAAATAAATTTTTGTTGAGAGGCTCATGATTCTACCTAGATGAAGACTTTACCCTATTGCAATAAGAGGAAACAAGTAAGGAATGAACCAAACTAAAAGCAACAAGGAACAAAGGAAGATAGAAATTTCTAGATAAAGGGAAAGTTCATATTACCAACCAGATGAATCAAAGAAAATAAGGAGTGGGGCCCCTATGGTAGCATCTTATGTTGATATATTCAAATTTTACATGCTACCTTTAGATAAGGGGACCCAAGTTAGGGCCCATAGTTAGATATAGAAAAATAATCATGTTTACTAAAACACATGAGCACACAGAGTGCAAAAATGTAGATTTCAAAAGACCCAAAACCACCACTACGGGTGACAGGTATAAGAATCAAAACCCTAAAGATAAAAGATGGATTCGAAGATCGGGTTCACCAAAATTATTAAGATAAATGTGAATTTATATGCCTAATCTGTTTGATATTGCAGGAGTAAATGAATAAATAATTAAGTACAAAAATTAAGCCAAGCAAGCTAAGTAAGAAAGTATGAAACCCTAAGTGTAAAGAAGAAGAAATATGACTTAGATGTTTCACAATTAATCCTAGACTATACCAAAGTATTGACCAGATGAATAGAGAGGGAGAAGCATCGTACAGAGCCTCAGAAAAGTGTGTGAGTTGACGATCCTCCTAGATTGAGGTGCCCAGAGAGGGACAAGGGTGCCTATGGGCACTCTAGGTGTTAGGATAAAATATTATTATTATCTTAATTAATTATGCATTGCATATTAGTTAGGTTGGTTATTATTTATATGGTTATATTTAATTATTAAACATATTATTGTTTGTATTCAAACAATATGGATGTTGTTATATTGTTTTAACAACATTATTGTTATTATTCATTTTTGCTTCCCCGGATGTAATTTGGAAGCTACTGTATTTTAATTTGGTTGTTGCATAATTGTAACTCCTCTTTTGTCTGTATCCTGACTATCCAATATGTATAAATATTGTAGCCTGCACTTTTGTACCTGGTTGATTCAGATTAATATAATTTACAGGCTTCCGTCCCTGTTTACATTTGGTACCAGAGAAAGAATCTGGACCTGTGAGCCTGTGAAGGTGTGGAAAGAAAGCAGCCGAGATAGAGGAGTTTTGGAGAAGCGTTTGTAGCATCTGAGAGCTTGTGTAGCCTCCTGCAACCTCCCAGCCCCATTCCTGCCTCCTCACATCCTCCTTTTTTTGCATTGGTGCACCCAACACCAAGCAAAATTTGTTGCAGGTATTGAAAATCAAAAAAATAATTGTTATTAATTTTCTCCCGATTAGGGGTTTTATCTCTAATATTAGAGATGTATTTAGTCACTACTACATCTAGCAGTTTGTTGTATTTGGAGAAACCGGGCTGGTTGTGGAGCTCATACCGAGCTAGCTCGTGACATTGGTGGGTTCCTAGACATGTTTTGCATTATAGGAAGATCACTTTGTTGGATACCGAGCCCACATTTGGAAAATGAATCGAGCAAAGGCCAAGTCACATTGCACCCAAGTTGGTAAACCAAGCCCTCACCGAGTCTAGGTCGAGATTTCTCTTTAGATTGAGCAATATTGTTTCTTGACACCATGTTGTTTCATTGTGTAAAGTGAGGTGTTCATTCAAACGGCCATGTTCTTTAACCAAGTCATATGAGGCATTCATCTGCATAGGAGACAAAGTGGTTCAAGAGGTGTTGAAGAAACCAAGCACGCAGCCACCGAAGTCCAACTGTCAAAGCCATTATAAGCCAATAAAGGTCGAGGCCGTCCCCCAAATGCATTCCTGCAAACAATATACACGGTGGAAGGAAATACCTCCATGTAGGACCTGCACAAAGTAAACGACAACCAATCCAAGACCCTGTGTCCATTCAAGACCTACACACAGGAAAAACAAGAGTCAAACGGTGGAATCGATTAAAAAATAACACCTGCAAATAATACAAAGCTGATGTAAATAATACAAAGTGGCAGCAAATAAGAATAAATGGTGATTAACATCAAAATGGCGGTATAAAGGAGATCCATTTTTTGAGCTTTGGAAACCCTAAACCACATGCAAGCTCTCCTTCAAACTCACCGCCACATGAACTCCACCTCAGTTGGATCGCTTCTTTCAAAAGGTCAGATCGAATTTCATTTTCTTTAAATGTAATTTTCTCATTTTCATACACCAAGCGCTCATAGAGCCTAATTGGATAGGAGGATTGACTTAGAAGTGGGAGGTTTGGGGTTCAAACCCCACCCCCAACTTGGTTTTTTAAAACAATTTGAATTTAGAGGCAAATTTGGAAAAATCGCCATAGTTGGAGGTCATTTGGCATAAAAACCTTCACTAAACCTATTAGTTACAGCTAAAGTGCCTTCTAAAATTTTAGCAAGAAAAACCCTAATTTAGGGTAAAAAAAAAATTCTCCTAAAAGGCCTGTTTTTTTATTCTGGGCATTTTTTGCAAAAGGAGGCCTATCCAGAAATTGCATTTTCAGCTGGTTTTTTGCAATTCTTTGCATTTTGGGTCATATTGGGCTTTGGAGGCCACCAGGGCCCGAAAAACAAAAAAAAAATTGCCATTCAATTTTTCTAAATTTTTGAATGCAAGTTGTATACTTCAAAATATTGTACTAATTTGCAAGTTGCCATAGTCAACTGAAAACTTTATAACTACTCATAAACTGGTAGAATTGTAATACAAAATAGAAAATTTTGGTTCTAAAACACTCATGAGATCCTATATCTCATTCGCATCGTTCGGTATATACGGTGCCTCTGGGAAGTGCTTACAGGTAAAGCCATCGTGACTACTACTACACTTAACGCCTAATATAGCTACAACAACGTTGTCTGGGCATCGACCCTTTAAATTAATGGGGAGTAATAAGGTCATAATGCACACACTATGAGCCATCCCATCTGTTTTTGAACAATTGCATGACATAAATTTAGACTGAGAAATTATCCAAGTATATAGCAAAGTTACGCGCGCGTATGAGGATATTTCTTTGATTCGGTGTCAATAATCACATAGAACCCTTTTAGTACCTTTTTGGTACCGCGTATTGAATTATTTCACGTAGGTTAATGCCTCTTTCATGTACCGTTAGGTATATAGAAAGGGTGAGCTTCTTCCACATACCGTCAAGTATATATGAAGGGTGCATATATAGAAAGGTTCGGTATATCGGACTGATGGTATATAGATTGGGAGACCTTATACCTGAAGTGATAAGAGCCAAACCATGTCAATGATTTCTGTAAAATGGGCACCAATGCCCCCAAATTTTTTCTTCTGGATTCACAACTACTATGAGAAAGCAATTATGTTGCATGGAAGACAAAAATCAAGACACATCTTGAGTTTGAAGAGATATGGCCTCTTGTGACTGGTACTATCACCAGATCAGCTATTGATATAACACAACAGCGGTAGTTTGATAGATCAGATCAGAAAGAAAAACTCATCATCTTGTTTGGAGTGTCCGATGATGTGCAACCCCACATTCATGATGCCACAACAGCCAAAAAAGCATGGGATAAGTTAAGAACAATATACGAGGCCAAAAACAAGAATGTTATATTGAATTTGCAGAGTTAGTTACACACATTGAAGTTCAAGCAAAATGAAAAAATCGAATCTTTCTTAAGAAGAGTTGTAGAGTTGAGGGCTTCACTTCTAGCCCTAGGAGAAGCAGTCAAAGATGATGCTCTCATTCCCATTGTTATGAGATCACTCCCTTCTTCATACCGTATTTTCATCACAACACTAAACTTTTCAAATATGACAGTTAGTTTTGAAAAATTGGTAAACCTACTACAACAAGAGGAAGCCATGCACAATAAGGATGATGAAGAGGATCAGGCACTTTATTCACATCAAAAATGGAAAGGAAAACCTAATTCCCATCAAAATTCCCAAAATCAAAATCAACAACAAGGGGATAAAACAACATAAGAAGTAATGTCCAATTTGTAAAAGAGGACATGACTTAAAATATTGTTGGTATAACACTTACAAGAAAGGTTCATCAAGAAACTCTGTACCTCAACAGAAACAATATCACAAGGTACATACAAACCACAATCAAGGGCAGAAAAAGGGTAACTGGAAAAGAAGGCCCCATCAGCAAGGAAATATTGTTGAGAAACAAGAACAGTCAAATAATGAAGACTTCTTGTACACTGCTCGATCAAGTGAACCTTCCACGTCATCTAGTGATGTCTGGTATGTTGATTCGGGAGCCACTCAACACATGACCGGCCACAGAGACTGGTTTACCTCAATGAGGGACATGCCTTCGAAAAACCATGTTTTGTTAGGTGATGATTCTTCATATACATTTCAGGGGATTGGGAAAATTTCTCTACCCCTTGGTTCAAGTAACTGCAGACTATCAGATGTCTTATATGTCCCTGGGTTAACAAAGAATCTACTTTCAGTCAGTCAACTCCTTGATCACAACCTAAAAATTGACTTTGATATTCATTCCAGAAAGAAAAGGTTTTTGATTCGAGACAAATCAAGAGGCTCGAAAATAGTTGCGAAAGCCTCCAATGTGGGATGCATATTCCAACTTGATTTTTTTCATAGAGACGATCAGGAACTTGTGGCTAAGAACTCTACCTCAGCACAGTTGTGGCATCATAGACTTGGTCATGTTATTTTCAAGTATCTCGAGACACTTCACCAGTGTAATATGGTACATGGGCTACCATCTCTTCAGAAGGATACAAACAAGTGTCCTCACTGCCTAGAAGGAAAACAACATAGAGCTTCATTCCAGAAGAGTACATATCGAGCTCATGGAAAGCTTGATCTGGTTCATACCAATCTTTGCAATCTGATGCAACCAAGTCATTTTGGATTTCAGTACTTCATACTTTGTGTTGACGACTATTTAAGAAAAATGTGGATTTTTGGTCTTCGCAATAAATGTGAAGCCTTTGAAAATTTCAAGAAGTTCGAAGTAGCTGTTGAGAACGAAACTGGTCGTCACATCAGAACTCTCCACTCAGATCAAGGGGGGAATTCACCAGTAATGAGTTTAAATACTACCTAAAAACTCATGGGATTTGTCGACAAATGCCTCCTCCACACACACTGCAACAGAATGGTGTTGTTGAGAGAAGAAATCATACTATCATGGAAATGGTGCGATGCATGATTGATGACTCGGGACTTGCAAAGACATTCTGGGCAGAAGTAACAAAGACAATAGTGTATTTGTTGAAAAGAGTGCTCACAGTTTCTCTTGAGGGAGTAACATCACAAGAAGCATGGTCAAAATGGAAACCATCTATTACACACCTTAGAGTATTTAGGTGTAAAGAAATTATGCACATACCCAAGCAGAACAGAAAGAAATTAGACATGAAGTCACAAAAACTCGTCTTCATTGGGTACATTGAAGAGACTCTTGGGTACAGATTGATGGATCCAAAGACCATAAAAGTATACACCAACAGAGATGTTGAGTTTTTTATAAGAAGGAAACATATACTCCTCCAGACTCACCTGATGTAGATTCTTCACTAGTTATAAAAAAAATGAAGTTGATGTTCCCTCAGATGATGAAAGTGAGGATGGGGATGATGGTGTTGATCAAATAAAACCACGACCCACAAGGACAGTTCAACGTATGCCCAAGTGGTGTACTAGCACATTACGAGATGCAATAATGGATGCTCCACCAGATACATCCACCCTTGGACCACAGACTCGCAGTAAAGAAAGAGAAAAAGTTAACTTTGTTTTGATGAGTAGAGTTATTGAATCTGATGAGCCCTCTATAGTCCAGGAAGCCCTACAGTAAAAATATTGGAAAGATGTCGTGGACTTTGAATATTAGTCAGTAATGAAAAATAACACTTGGCAGCTTCTCGATCTTCCACTAGGGAAGAAACCCATTGGATGCAGATGGATATTCAAAATGAATTACAAAGTATATGGGACAGTGGAAAAGTATAAAGCAAGACTTGTAGCAAAGGGGTATGCACAAAAAGAAGGCATTGACTATGAGGATACATTTTCTCCCACATCTAAGATCAAAATGATTAGGATGATCTTTTCTCTAACTATACAATTTGGTTGGGAAGTCCATCAAATGGACGTAAAAAGTGCCTTCCTAAATGGATATTTACAAGAAGAAGTCTACATTACTCAACCTGAGGGATATGTTGTACCTGGTTAAGAAGCAAAGGTATGTAAACTTAGGAAATCTCTGTATGGCCTCAAACAGGCACCTCGGGCATGGTACATAAAAATTGATGAGCATCTCGTACAACATGTATTTGTTAGAAATCCACACGATCCCAATCTTTACCTCAAAATTCAAGGGGGGAGATTGTGATTGTCGTTGTCTATGTCGATGATCTAGTCATTACTGGAAGTTCAGTGAAGATGATCGATCCAATGAAGAAATATCTTAATCGATCGTTCGACATGACCGATCTCAGGCTGATGCATTATTTTCTTGGATTGGAAGTATGGTAAAAAGAGAATCACATATTTTTTTCTCATATGAAATATACCAAGACAACACTCAAGAAATTTAGGATGATGGATTGCACACTGATTGCTACACCTATGGAGAATAGATTACAGTTATCTCATTCAAATCCATCTCCTGAGGTAAGTGCCACTCTCTATCGGCAGTTTATTGGGAGTCTCATTTACCTGACCTACACTAGACCAGATATCAAATTTATAGTAAGCTATCTATACATGTTCATGGAGGAACCCAAAGTGTGTCATTGGAAAGAAGCAAGGTGTATCTTGAGATATCTCAAAGGATCAATGAATCTTAGTCTAGAATATAAGAAGAAAGACAACTTCTTCTTGTCTGGATATTCAGATTCAGATCATGCAGGAAATATTGATGACCTAAAATCCACTTCAGGATTTGTGTTCTTTATGGGATCTAGACCAATATCATGGGGAAGAAAGAAACAACACTTTGTTTCTTGTTCTTCCACAGAATCTGAGTATCATTCTGCAGGAGAAGCTTTCTGTGAAGCGATTTGGCTACGTTGCATACTAGAAGGATTTGGAATACCACAAGACAAACCGACCACCATGTATATTAACAATGAAGGTGTTCTCAAACTTTTTCACAATCTAATGTTTCATGAGAGAACAAAGCACATTGAGGTACATGTTCATTTCATATGCGAGCATGTGTTAAAGCACAACATCTAGCTTCAATTTTGTCCAACAGCTGAACAACGAACAAATATCTTCACAAAGTCACTTGCACGTGAAAAGTTTGAGTTGTTTAGAGAGTTCCTCTCCTCATCCCTTAAGACAATGCATAATTAAGGGGGGGAATGTTAGGATAAAATATTATTATTATCTTAATTAATTATGCATTGCATATTAGTTAGGTTATTTATTATTTATATGGTTATATTTAATTATTAACCATATTATTGTTTGTATTCAAACAATATGGATGTTGTTATATTGTTTTAACAACATTATTGTTATTATTCATTTGTGCTTCCCCGGATGTAATTTGGAAGATACTGTATTTTAATTTGTTTGTTGCATAGTTGCAACTCCTCTTTTGTTTGTATCCTGGCTATCCAATATGTATAAATATTGTAGCCTATAGTTTTCTACCTGGTTGATTCAGATTAATATAATTTACAGGATTCCATCCCTATTTACACTAGGCCCATTTTTGGGTGCCCGTGTCTTCCGAAATGATCAGAAAACCTCCTTTGAGTGATCAATTTTTTTTCATTATTACTCACCTTTGGTCGCTATAAAATCACACAATGATCACCGGAGTCACTGGAAACTTGCAATGAAATAATGACCTATAAAACCCTCAAAGCGATCAAATCCTAAAAAATAAAGATGTAAAATAAAGGTTTGAACTATCCTCAACTTTCACAATGGTGATTTTACAACTTAGCATTGCACTACATCTCAGACCCAATGTATTTCTATGTGTGTGTGCATGGAATCGTGCCCTAGGTGGCTCTTGTGTGTGTCGCACTTGATAGTGAGAAAATAATCTAGATGTAAAGAAATGTAATAGATGTGTGCATGGAATAGAATGGAATTCCTTCCTTTAAAGTGTATGAAAAATAACCAGCCCTTATGTCCCTTGGATGATGCTATATGGATGCAATGGAGCTCTTAGATGCTTGATGGTTACAACCTTAGGTGGGGATAGCTAATGCTTAGTACTTGGTCCTTTATTATGATAACAAAATTTTATATTTATATGATTCCCTTGCTTGAATTTCATAATTAACCCTGAAAATTCCTAATACCAAAAATATAAGATGCTTAAAGACCTAGAAAGGACCCAAAAGATGTGAAAAAACTACAAAGGGGTCAGAAGCATCTAGAAGGGATGAGGTCTCCTTACACTGGTGTCTTGGCTGGTCGTCGATGTCAAGGATGATAAATGTTGAGGTATAAAAAGTCATCCTGAGCAAGTAAGGGTGTAATACCAAAAGTGGCAGCAAAAATAAAAGAAATGTGGCCAAAGACATTGCTTAATTACTAATTTTCTTACTTAGGAATCATACGAATAGTAGTAAGCAATCAGAACTAGATAATTACTCAAAGTTCATGATTTTGTGTCTACACAAGGTACTGAGATAGTTAGGGAGACCGAAGCTTGTGGTGATACCACCATTTCCAACCTACTAGTGTCATCATGCTAGAGAGGATGCAAGAGTAGAGGTGAGGTTACCAACACTTTTAACCCATAGGATATGTGCAACGAGCGCACATGGTTGGAGGTAACAGAGGAATGGTAAGGATGCTCAGGGCCCACCACATATTAGAGTATTCAATGGTTTGGAGGATGGATTTGATAGAGGATCTACTGATACAGTACCAAAGGTCAGAGGTACAGGTGGAGTCGGTCCTAGTACCAGAGGAAGAGGAGCCAGAAAACTAGCACCATGGCTCAGAGAGCACAAGATGCGAGTGAAAGGTGTAGGATATTTGACATCATTTCGAGTTCAGATGGTAGTGCATATGAGAGAGGGGCCTAGACCACAACATAGAGGGGATATTATTTTAGTGCCCTGATATAGGCAGGAAAAATATTTGGGATCCAAATGTCATCGTAATGATAAGGTGACGATAGTATTGGGCAGCCGAAGAGATAGAAAGACCATTGTAGAGATACCGGGGCAATCAGGTATGTGATATAATGTTATTTTAGATGATTTATAAGAAATAGATTTAATCCATATTGGTATTTATGAGTAATATATGTCATTTTTTTGGTTTTGCATAACAGAGGGGGGTGGATTGGCACTCTCAGATTGATAATTCCCACCATGATATCCTAGATCAAGATTTATATGTATAACATATTATAGTGATGGTGGATCCAGCAACACTATTGGTCAGAGATTTAGTGATTGCATTTTGTCTTATGGGCAAGGCATCTAGGACATTATGGAGATATTGAGATACACAAGCATTGGCACCCGCTGACAGCATATACATGATGCTCCAAATGTTATTACAGGAATAGTTAGTGTTGGTACAAGAGCAGGAAGTTTTCCTCTTATATGCCCAGAGAGTCAAGAAGTGTATTATTTCATTGGACACCCATCTAGTGAGAGCACAAGGAAAGGCCTCCAGAGCCCAATCTAAGGTAGAGTTCATCACTCACATACCCAAAGCCACTAGCATGGCCCCATCATCCCAAATCATTGAGATACCCTCCACATGGGTAAGGGTGCTTGAGCCATATTGTAGATGTTAGAAATCACAAGCACTGAGAGGTGGGGTGAATCAGTGTTGATCATAACTTTAAAGCACTTTAAAGAAAAATTAATTGATTAGGAACATGAGTTGTAACATGAATATATGATCAATCACATGTAATAAATCAGTAACTCATAACACAAAATTTATATTGGAAAACCCATGAAGGGATAAAACCCACTTTGAAACCAAGGCTTTATTAGGAACACCAATTCCAAAGCTTACAATAATCTTGGTTTTGTTGAGCACTCACTCAACCAATGAAGCAACCACTTCATAATCTCCAAGAACCCACTTGAAGAAAGCTAAGCACCCACTCACCTAGTTTAGTAAACTATAACTTGCAAGGAGCACCCACCCCTATGATCTAAGCACCCACTTAGAAAGATATTACAATCAATTCAATCATACAGATGTTATATTTCTTACACAATGGATTATGATCACTTTTCTATAATTCTAAATACTCACTCTTCAAGATCTAATATCTAGCACTCTCTTTGTCTCTTTCTCTTAGTTCATCAAGCATTCATTTGATCTGGTTTTCTGTCTCTGAGACTCTTATTCAATTGGAAGTTCTCCATTTGATAACTTTGTCTACTCTCTCTATCTCTCTATAACCTTGTTACCTCGACTGAACCCTTGCTCACTTGATCAAAAACAATAACATTCTTATCATTTGGCTTAAATAGACAAGTGAAACTCATTTTCCTAATTTATGATATTCTGTTTTTGAATTTTCTACACATGTATTGGTGAACAAAGAAGGTTAAAAGACTGTTTCCCAAAACAATCTTCAGTTCCACTGGCCTTTAGGATTTTATCAACATTCAATTAAAGGCATTTTACTACTTTATCTTTTTTACATTCTGTTGCACCTAAAAAATTGGATATTTCTATTTCATTGGATAGAGGATGAAACCACCTTTTCAAAAATTCCAAAATTTTGAAATTTGGACAACTGGAGTGAAAGTTATCTCAATGTGGGTCTGGGGGGCTCATGGAGAACTGAGTTCCAAATACACACTAATAATATTCAATATACTATTTTTAATAGCCTTTAAAAATCATTTTCATTTTACGCTTTGTTGATCGGTTAAATCGGATGTTTGGGGAACAATTGAAACCATTGAACTTAGGCCACCTTTTCTTCATTCTTCTACACCTCTTTTCTCCCACATTACATTATCCCTTCGTAAATCGAATCAATAAGGATTTCGGGGAACTTGGATTCTCATGGAACTAGTTCTCTATAGAAAAGTTTCATTTAATGCCTCAAACTCCCACACTTAATCACTTTTTTTATTTTCGGGTCATAAAGGTCTCTGGCGAACTAGGGTTTGTTTGGCACTTGTTCCTCCTAAGCTATTTGGGACTACAAAACTTACTCTATCTGCAATACATGGGCTCCCTTGTTCATCAGATCAATTAGTCTTGCAGATAACTCCTTCCTTTGGGGAACTAGTACCGGATGAACCCTTTATACCCAAAATCTTTCCCGATCTACACTACACAAGCTCCTTCACATTTTGGGTTGAATTGGCTTATGGAGAACATTAACTCTCATGGAACTTGTACCAGCAGGGCCCTTTGTGCCCAAAAAATTCATTAAACCCACAAAACACTTGACTCTTTGTCCTACAGCCCCAAGACCCTTGTGGGGAACTCTAGATCCTAGGAAACTAGTTCCATCCACACCACAAATGTCTACAATATACTAGAAAAGACAAAATACTCAAGTATCTCAAAAAAATTCTAAGTACCAGAATATTTTACTTTTACCATAGAGCTTTTGTGAGCACTTAATACATATGTAAATGAATTTTAGGCCTCTAAATTAACCAAGCCAATTGATCCAACCTTTTCAATACCTCCAGTGAACTCCTATCTCATTATCCATGCTTACAGTGACCTAAAAACATCCTGAATCATCCTAAAACCATTTTGAATGCACAATGAATTAACCAAAGATAAATGTACACATATAAAACACCTATTATCTATCAATTCCATCTCCATGCCTTGGTTCAACTATCTCAGTTTCCTTCTTGAGATGCTTCCTAAAACTTCATAAGTTGATCATGAAGACTTATTACATACTTGTTAACACCTGAATGACCCTATCTGACCTTAGGAAGTCTACATACCACCTTGAGCACACACCTTACTTATTTGACCATGCAATCAGTGATGAGGCACTACCAATCAACCTTTAATTTCACTATTTACACCATTTTTCAATTAATGCCACTTGACATCAATGATAACACCAGTGACAATGACCAGGGTCCAACAAACTCCACCTTTATCATTGATGACAACACACTCAGAAACATGATGGAAAAAAATACTTTCATGCTTTTTTTCTGACAGAACTCTCTCCCCTTTTGAAATCTATGACAAAGGTATAAACTCACAACACCATACAAATAAGCTTGATAAACCAGGATCTTACCTTGAATGTAGTTGCTCTTATGACTAAAAGGGTACATTTTTTTGCATAATATTGCTTCAAACCTTTTTCCTTGGACTGGAAACTAGATTTACTTGTCCACAAGCTCCCCTTGGGACTGTATTCCTTCTTCTCTATATTAAATCAACAACAAATCTGATTTATTTTTTCTGATATGAACTACAACAGGGCTCCCCCTTAGCTGATACACTCCATGATGGTCTTCAATCTTGTCATACAACTCTTTTCTATTCCAAATCCATGTTCACATCATCAATAATAGTATAGACATCATCAGATATGGTTCCTCTTAGGATCTCTTCTTGAAGATTCGGGCACACTTGAGACCATACTTACAAAACTTGTGTAAAATAAACATCACTAATATGTCAAACAAGAACAGTACCTCACATGAAGCCTTCATTTCAATTTGTAGAAGTTTATATTGTATGTATATGTTCCCTTAAGTTGTCTCAACACTTCTAGTTGCTGGCGGGATTTGAAATGGCCCCCAATTCATTTCTCAAGTGCACAAATGTTGCTTTAGGTAATGGATTAGCTATTATATCTGCAATCTCTTCCTTTTTACTTACATATTCTAGGTTGATCTTTTTATCATTTACTTGTTCCCTCAAGAAGTAAAAACTAATCAGGATGTGTTTAGTCTTTGAGTGAAACACTGGGTTCTTGGAAAACTAATAGCACTAGTACTATCACAAAACAAAGTAATTGGGCCATCAAATTTTACCTTGTAGTCCTCCAGTGTCTGTCTCATCCAAATAACTTGAGTACAACACATGGTTGTTGTTATATATTATACCTCACATGTTGAAAGTGGTATTGAAGATTGTTTCTTTCTCAAACAAGATACCAAACAATTACCAACAAAGAACGCTCCACCAATTGTACTCTTAATATCATCATTGTCTCCTACCCAATTAGTATAATTATATGCTTTTATGTTGAAATCATTACTTTTGGGGTACCAAAATCCATATTCAAGTGTTCCCATGAGGTATCTCAGAATCCTTTTGACTACCGTGAATTGTGTTTCCCTTGGATCTTCTTGAAATCTTCCAACAAGACCCCTAACTTGCATGATATCAGGTCTTGATGCAGTAGAGTAGAGTAGACTACTTATCATAGATGTATACAAAGTTTTTTCTACTGTTGGTGAGTTGTCCTCTTTTCTCAGCTTGCAACCCACTTCTATTGGTGTTCCTATAGGTTTGAATTCTTCCATCTTGAACCTCTTGAGAATTTATTTGATGTATTTGGTTTGGGATATGAAGATTCCTTGATCTGATTGACTGATTTGTAAGCCCATGAAGAATGAAATATCCCCAAGACAAGACATTTCAAACTCTTTTCTCATCAAATCATACAATCCATCAGTCATCTTATCATGATCTCCTCCAAATATGATATCATACACATATACAATGACAAATATTAGATGATCTCCTTGTTCTTTGACGTAGAGTTACTTTCAGCAACACCTTTTCTAAAGCCTTCCTCTATGAGATATGTGTCCAGCCTGCTGTACCAAGCTCTAGGGGCCTATTTGAGTCCATAAAAAGCATTTTTAAACTTTTACACATAGTCTTTATTGTCATTTAGAGAGAATCCATCAAGTTTCTCAACATATACCTCCTCACTTAGATGGCCATTTAGGAAAGTAGACTTGACATCCTTCTAGAAAACTTTGATTTTCTTATGAGCAGCGTATGTCGAGAAAAATCTAATTTCTTCCATCCTTACCACAGGTGTAAATGTTTTATCAAAGTCAACTCCCTCCATTTGTGCATAACCTTTACATACAAGTCTTTCCTTACTTCTTGCCACTTCACCTTTCTCATTCAATTTATTTTTGAATACCCATTTTGTTCCTATTACATTCTTGTATTTTGGCCTTGGTACAAGCTCCCAGGTTTCATTCTTTTCAATTTGGTAAAGTTCCTCATTCATAGCATCTACCCAGTGTTGGTCCTTAGTATATTTTGCCACATGATTGGGTTCTATCATGGATAATAGTGTTATTTATTAATTATTTTGTTGATCTCTTAACTTCGTTCTTGTCAAAATACCTCCTTCTCTTCTTCCACTAATCTGATTTGTTGGATGATCCCTCTTTACTTGTCTTGAGGGTGGTTTGGTGTTTTGTCTTTCTTCCACTTCTTCATGTGTACATTCCAATTCTTCATCATCTTCTTGATCTTCATGGTTCTCCTTAGGCTGAGTGCTAGACTTTGAAGGATAAGACTCATCAAATTTTACATTTGTGCTCTCAACCACCTTTTGAAGCCTCTTATCGTAGCATCTATAGACTGCACTAACTACCGTATCCAATAAATATGCCCTCATCACACCTAGATTCATCTTTTCCTAAGTTGTCTTCATCCCTCTTGATGTAGCACTTGCTTCCAAAAAATTTTATGTGTTTCACATTGGTTGGCATTATTTTCCAAAGTTCGTAGGGTTTCTTGTTGATGATTACTCTCAGTTTAGCTTTGTTTATAATGTAGACAATTATACAGACTACCTCACTCTAATAGCCATTAAGAAGTATATATTTATTTAGTATAGTTCTAGCCATTTCTTGCATAATATTATTCTTTCTTTCAACAACCCCATTTTTTTGAGGTGTCATAGCAGATGAGAATTGTCTTTGAATCCCATGTTCTTCAAAAAAATCATTAGACCAAAATTATCCACCCTTGTCTGATCTTAGACATTTGATTTTGGTGTATTTCTCATTCTCAACGAGTGCTTTGAAGGATTTAAATCTATCCAAGGCTTCAAATTTATGCTTCAAACAAGCTACCCATGTCATCCTAGTGAATTCATCTATTAGAAGCATGAAATACACATCTCTTTGTATACTTTCAGTTCTTTTAGGCCCACAAAGATCTGTGTGGATCAGCTCCAAAGGTCTATTTATAGAATACTCCTTGGGCTTGAATGATCTTCTTATTTGTTTTCCATGCTAACAGGATTTTCAAAAAGTATATGTTGGTTTAACAATCTTTGGCATATGTCTAACACCATCTTTAGTAGTTAATTTCACAATATTCTCAAAGGTTATATGTTCCAATCTCCTGTGCCACAACCAGTTGTCATCAATTTTACTTGTAAATAATTTCTCTTTGTTTATTTATCTGAGAACATACATGTTATTCTTGGTCCTTTTTTGCTTTTTCTACTTTCTTTCCTATCCTACGATTAATAATTTCACACCCTTTGTCATGAAATATCAAATTGTAACCTTTCTTACACATTTGAATCACACGTAAAAGATTGTTTTTAAGGCCTTCAACATATAGGACATTTTCAGTGATTTTTTTGCCATAGTCAATACTTAGAGTTCCTTTTCCCACAATGTTTGCTAAATTATTGTCACCAAACCTAACAGCTCCTGATGCATTGATTGATAAAGAGATAAATTTTATTTTTTCACCTGTCATATGACTAGAGCAGCCATTATCTAAATACCAAATATTTTCTTCATCCTATACATGAAAAGTAGTTTGTACAATCATACCAGATTATTTCCCTTTGTTGGATTCTTACTTCACAACATACTTCAGTTTGCTTTGTTTACGAGGTTCTTTATTACACATCATAGCTATGTGACCAATTTTGTGGCATTTATAGAAAACAACATTATGATTCATACTTGTGTTTAGTGAGCTGTAATTTCTTCCATATCCCATAGCATATCTTCTAAATTTAGTAGCTTTGTGTCCAAACATGTTACATGAGAAGAAGTAACCATAGAAATAATGTGAGTACCTCATAGCATATGTGATTATGGGAGCATTTTTATTTCTCTTGGCAGTTTTGGTGGCTTCTTTATTTGTAGCATGAGAGGTGCTTGTTGTATACTTCTCCTCCTTCTTTTCTTGTTCATATTATTTGTTTTCTTCCTTGAAATCTATTCCATATTTTTCATTAGTATCTCTCTGAGTTATCAATATATCAATCAAAACATTTGATCTCTTTTCTAGATTCTCATACATATTGAGTTTGTTATTCATTTGTTCCAATTCAGTCTTCAGATGTTCTAAGTCAGATTTCAAGTTCAAGCATTCATCGTCCTTTGCCTTGTAGGATTGAGAGATCTTTTCAAGCTAAGATTCAAGTTATTTGAGTTTATTTGTTTCTCCCTCTTCCTTTAGAATTTTTATTCTTTCAAAAATGTGAATTTTTTCTTCATAATATTTTAGAGTGCATCTCAAATTTTGGTTCTTGCACAACTTTAATTCTTTAAGAGAACATACCAGTTCAGCTTCTAAGTTCACATTTTCTTCTTCTTCATCAGATTCTTCATAATCAACTCTATTCTTTCCTTTGGTGCTGCATTTTTTAGAGATATCCATGGCCATAAACAAAGATTCAGATTGAGTTTCATCATCCTCATTTTCAGAGTTGTTTTATTTACTTGAATCGGATTCACTTGACTTCTCCTTTGAGTGGAAGTTTCTCTTGTTCTTAAAAAATGTCTTCTTACCATTCTTCTTCTTGTAGTTCAAATTTTGTTTGTTATGTTTGTGACCTTCTTCAGACTGAGTTTCCTTGTTCTTGTTTGGACATTTAATAGAAAAATGACCTACTTGTTCACAATCAATGCACTTGAATGGAAGCTTACCTTTGTATTTTCCTGAGCCTCTGCATATCCTTCTCATAAACATTTCTTCAATATTCTCATCATCTACTTCATCCTCCAAATATGATTCTTCTTTTTCTTGCTTGGATTGAGTCTATTTCTTGGATTTGAATGTTACTTCATTCTTGGTAGACTTAGTTCTAATTGTTATCATTTCATATGTTGATAAGATGCTTTATATTTCATCCAATGTTAAGTTTTTCATGTCTTTGGCTTCTTCAACAACTAATACTTTTGAATCATACTTAGGAGTTAGATATTTTAGGACCTTTTGGACTACAACATTTTATTTTAGTTTCTTACCTAAGACTCTAATCATGTTGATCAGTTCATCTATCCTTTGCATGTAGGAAGCAATACTCTCATCCTCTTTCATCTTCAAGCTAAAAAATATAGCTTTGTAGGTATGCAATTTGTCTAGCTTGACCTTGTCATCTCCTTCATAAATACTTTGAATCTTATTCCAAATTTCCTTGGCTGAGGTACAGTGCATTACCTTCACAAATTCAGTTTTAGTCATCCGACAAAATATGGAATTCATGGATCTTGAATTACTTTCATATGTTTCCTTGTCTGCTGTAGAAGTAGTTGGAGTAGCTGGAGGTGTGTATACATTTTCAACAGCTTCCCATATATCAAAACCAAGTGACATAATATAATTCTTCATTCTTATCATCCAAAATTCATAATTAGTTCCAGTGAAGAGAGGTGAACTAGACATTGATAATCCACCTTGTTCTTGATTGGTTTCTATACTTGTGAAGAGTGGATCTCCTTGAAGATGTTAAGATTCAACAAGAAGGAATCGCTTTGATACCAATTGTTACAAATCACAAGCCCTGAGAGGGGGGATGAATCATTTTTGATCAAAACTTTAAAGCACTTTAAAGAAAAATTACTTGATTAGGAGGAGGAGTTGTAACACGAATATATGATCAATCACATGCAAGAAATCAGTAACTCATAACAGAATATTTATAGTGGGAAACCCACAAAGGGAGAAAACCCACTTTGAAACCAATGATTTATTAAGAACACCAATTCCAAAGCTGACAGTAATATTGGTTTTGTTGAGCACCCACTCAAGAAATGAAGCACCCACTTCAAAATCTCCAAACACCCGCTCAAAGAAAGATAAACACCCACTCAGCTAATTTAGCAAGATGCAACTTGCAAGGAACACCCACCCCTTATGATCTAAGCACCCACTTAGAAAGATATTATAATAAATTTTACCATATATATACTATGTTTCTTACACAATGGATTATGATCACCTTTTTATATCTCTCAATTCTCACTCTTCAAGCTCTGATATCCATCACTCTATTTGTCTCTGTCTCTCAGTTCTTCAAGCATTCATTTGATCTATTTTTTTGTCTCTGAGACTCTTATTCAATCAGCATCTTTCCATTTGGTAAGTTTATCTCCTCTCTCTCTCTCTCTATGTAACCCCTTTAGCTCGATTGTTCCCTTGCTCACTTGATCAACAATAATAAGATTCTTATCATTTGGCTTAAATAGACAAGTGAAACTCATTAACCTGATTTATGATTTTTTGTTTTTGAATTTTTCTGCACATGTATTGATGAACAAAGAAGGTTACAAGACTATTTCCAAAAATTATCTTCAGTTCCACTGGCCTCCAAAATTTTCTCAACATTCAAATGAAGACATTTTACAAGTTTCTATTTTTGACATTTTGTTACACCTAAAACATTGTATTTTTATATTTCATTGGATAGAGGATGAAACCACCTTTCTGAAAATTCCATGATTTTTAAATTTGGACAACTGGAGTGAAAGTTATCTCAATGCGATTTTGGGGGCTTATGGAGAATTGAGTTCCAAATACACAATAATAATCTGAAATACATTATTTTTTAATAGCCTTTAAAAATCCTTTTCATTTTACCCTTTTTTGATCGGTTAAATCAGATGTTCGGGGAAAAATTGGAGCCATTGAACATGGGTCTCCTTTTCTTTGTTCCTTCACACCTCTTTTCTCCTGCATTACAATATCCCTTTATAAATTAGATTGATAAGGATTTCGAGGAACTTGGATTCATGTGGAACTATTTCTACATATACAAGATTCATCTGATGCCTCAAATTCCCACACTTAATCACTTCTTTGATTTTCAGGTCATAAAGGTCTATAGGAAACTGGGGTTTGCTTGGCACTTTTTCTACCTAGGACATTTGGGCCCACAACACTTACTCTATCTGCAATACACAGGCTCCCTTGTTCATCGAATCAATTATTCTTATGGATAACTCCTTCCTTCGGGGAACTAGTACCGGATGAACCCTTTATACCCAAAAACCTTTCCTGGTCCTTACTACACAAGCTCCTTCACATTTTAACTTTAATTGGCTTATGGGGAACATTAAATCTTATGGAACTTGTACTATCAAGGCCCTTTATGCCCAAAAAACTCACAGAACCCACAAAACACTTGACTCTTTATCGTGCAGCCCCAAGACCCTTGTGGGGAACTCTAGCTCCTAGGGAGCTAATTCCATCTGCACCATAGATATCTACAAATACTAGAAAAGACAAAATACTTAAGTTTCTCAAAAAAAATTTAAGTACCAGAATATTTTACTCTTACCATAGAGTTTTTATGAGCACTTAGGAAATATGTAAATGAAATTTAGGCCTCTAAATTAATTGAGCCAATTGAACTAGCCTTTTCAATACCTCCAATGAACTCTTATCTCACTATCCTTGCTTGCAGTGACCTGAAAACATCATGAATCATCGTGAAACCATTTTGAGTGCACAATGAATTAAACAGAGACCACTGTGCACCTATGAAACACCTATTATCTATCAATTTCATCATCATTCCCTTGTTTAACCATCTCACTTTCCTTCTTGAGTTACTTCCTAAAATTTCATAAGCTGGTCATGAAGATTGATTAAAGACTTGTTAACACCTGAATGACCCTATATAACCTTGGGAAGTCTACATACCACCTTGAGAACACACCTTACTTGCTTGACCATGTAATCATTGATGAGGCACTACCAATCAACCTCCAATTTCACCATTCACACCTTTTTTCCATCAATGCCACTTGACATCAATGATAACACTAGTGATAATGACCAGTGTCCAACAATACATGGGATAGGACCATTTTGTATGATTTTTTCAATGTATAAAACTTGTTTCGATATGTGTGTGTGTGTGTGTGTGTGTGTGTGTGTGTTTGTGTGTGTGTGTGTATACATACATATTTATGATGATTTTTTATGGTATTTGGGTGTTTCGTGTGTGATTATTTGCTTATCATTTTCCTGCTTTCTTCATGTATGTATGTGATGATACCCATGGTACTTAGGAATAATGATAATGTGATGAGATAGGTAAAGTCGATGAGAAGGAGATCCATAAGATATCCTAACATACGTGATGTGAAAAATCCAAGAGGTGGAACAAGGAAAAGACATCCAATGATAAGATGTGAGGGCATGATTGGGTATATAAATACAAGCAAAGCCATAGGCCTAAACAAGGATGCATAGAATATTGAGGCAATAAAATGGGAAATACCGGGGAAAATCAAAGCCAATAATAGTAGGATTCATGACCAAAGCACTCCAATGATAGGATAAAACAAGGCATAAATGGTGATAAATCTTGGTAGAGTGAACAACCCAAGCAAGGATGTAGCGACATATTTGAGATAGTGTGTTAAACACAAGGGGAGATCAAGAGCCCAAGTGAAGGTAGAATGTGTTTTTATAGAACCCAAGTGGGAGCCAAGAGCCTAATAAAAGGTGAGGGATCGGGCCAAAGAAGGGAAATAATATGTGATCAAGGTATCGTAGAGATATTTAGCCACTAGGGGTATAAGATAGCAATGTATTAGTGATAATATTGTCAACTTGATTTAAGGTATGGCTTCGAGCATGAGTCATAAGGTCCTCAATGAAATTTTCTGTAATAATGACTTTTGGATGAACTTCAAACCACGTGGTGAACAAGGTGTAATCTATATGATCCTTTAGACAGGTGATAATGTCCTGCTAAACAACATCCATAGTGGGACGAGGATTGGTGTGAGGTGGTGTTCTGTAGGTACATTGTGGTCTATTAGGTCTAGGAAAAGGAGGTTGGTTCTGAGAGTAATTACACCCACACTTCCATTTGTGGGAAGAAGTGCCAGGAACAAGACATTTTCCATGCAGGACCCAATAGTTAGCGTCGGTATGCGTACAATACTTGTGATGAGAGAAAAACAAGGGAGATAAAGTGGAAGGTTGCATAGCCTTTTTGTTTTGATCGCATTTGAACTCAACTTCAAGATGCTTTATGTGGTGTTGATAGGCTCTACAGTAAAAAACATCATGCCCTAGAGCCTTATGCCATGTGCAATATGGCTCATTCATAGAATACCGAGGATCCATAAGAGTAAGAGGTAAGGAGATAGGTCTCATAGGCTGTAGAGGGCTAGTGAGAGTATCTGATAAGGGTGCTTTAAGGGGCCTACTAGTAATTTGGGAAAGTTCTTCAAGAGGATCCCACTCATCGTGATTGGACTATGCAATAGGTTGAGAGTTTTGGGGAGTCCTTAGAAATAAAGACAAAAAGAGCAAGGGTGACTAAGGATACTTCTAAAATTAATTTCTAATTAGTTCCTACACCATCATCCCTACAAGTTTCATTTTTATAGGGGCCAATGGTGTCTGTATATATGGTTATAGATCTAGACATAATTTTCCTTGCAGGAGAATTTCCACAGGGGCTGATGGTGTCTAGAGGAGTCATATTCTTACTTTGAGGAGCTTGATTTTGGGGTATAGAAGGATGTATGACCCTGTGAGTCCAATGCTAGAATGCTATAGGAAATTATAGTTCTACATAAGTTATGGCATGTTTAACATCATTAATTGTAACCATATTTTTAGGAGGATAATTTGTGTCAACTACATTGGTCATAACATTTTCTTTCTTCTTATAACTTTTAGTGGCATCATGATTAGGCATAGGATTAGAAAACAAAATTAGATTCTCATTAGCCTAGTTGATGGCTTCATGATGATCCTTTTTTTGATCTGCATCACGAGATTTGACCGCATTGCTCAAACACTTATGAATGATGGCATCATAGTCAAAGTGGGATCCTAAGAAGAATTCGATGGATGTCATTCATAGTGCATGAAAATTTTCATGGGAGTGACCCCAATTAGCATGCCACAAAAAAAAACTTACTCTCATCATGCAAATGAGGAATAAGTCGAAAAGGATCCAAGATCACAGTAAACAACTTAAGTAAGTGACATTTCAAATCTTCCTTACTTAGTGATTGATGATGGTTAGGTTGAATTTATTATTATTAGGTTATTAGTCAATGTTGAAAATATTCCTATTTGAAGAAGTGGTAAGAGGAAGAGTATCTGAGACTCTATCAGATGTCCCATTCTTATTTCATAACGTTAAAGGATTTAGAATTACTTGTTAGTTTATGTCTTGGGAGGATCTATCTCAAATTCCATCATGAGATAGTCTTGCCTTTTGGATTTTTCAAAGGATTCTTCTAGGGAAGTACGAGAAAGGACCTCACCTTATATTAAAGATGAGGTTCAAGAGATCATAAGAAAAGTTAGAAGAGTCTATCATTAGTCATATTATGATCTTCTTGTGTAGATAGGGTATTCCAATGCTTGACAAAAGCTTCTGCTGATTCATTTTCAGATTGTTGACGATTGATGAAAGCATTGATGTTGTTTTTGGGTAGATCGTTCGAATTCGATTACTAGGACTGTCACTGGGGAATCTAGCTCAACTATAGAATTAGGAGGAAAATTATGGTACCAATCCAAATCATCTCCAGTGATATTCTTCGCTAGGATTTTGGTGTCAGCCTATGATTTAGTTCTAATCCACTCTTTGTAAATATTACTGAAGGCCTTGATATGAAGGGTGGGAGAAGTAGACCCACCATAAGAGATAGAAGGAGAAATGCCACCAATTTTTATCCTAAAAATATAAGGTGTTAAAGGATCTTGTTGTAATTCTTGAAAGACTTTGTTTTGGATGGGTAGTTGGGTGATGGGCACCCCATGAGGCCCATTTCATAAAGCAGGGGGTGTGGTGCACAAGAGCCCATTGGAGGGCGGTTGACTAACTGATCCATGTTGGCTTGCATTTGGATAAATTGAGTCATAGTAGTGGATTGTTGTTGGCTCATTTTTTCAATGAGTTAGAGAATGAGGTTGGTAGGGTCAGAATTGGAGGCATTTTTAGATAAACCTACTTCAGTAGCTTTTCCTTTTCTTCCCTATGGTCAAGTTATTTGAAAATGAAGTCAAGAAGATGTTTGCTAAGCATTTCTTCTAATTTTTTTTATGGGGGAAACTATGATAGAAACTTATGAATCTCAGGAGGATGATAAAACTTATCATCATTCTAATTTTATTATTCTTCATCCTCAGGTGAGCCATTATGGTGGGTAGAGGATTTTTCTAGGTGCTCCTACAATAGAACATTCCATATAGAAGGGGAACTCAGCTTTAGGATGATAAGATTATGTAAATGTCTACACAATAGAGTTATAGGACCCCAGGCCCAGATATTCCATGATGAAATGATGATTTTTCTAAGAAAGGGTCTGAATATGGAGGCTACAGACACAATCCTCCATACATAAAAATGTGCATAGGGACCGAAGGCATCTGGGAGTAGGTTTGTGAATATAAACAAGATCGGTCATGTAAACAAGTATACATAGGGGTTGAAGGCATTTATATTTGAGAAAATAGAAAAATAAAGGATTGCGCAAGGGTGATGGTGTCTATGTAGGTAGGTTTTTAAGGTTTTCTAGGTTTTTGGATGCTTAGATGAAGTCCAAATAGAATATGGGTGCTTTTAATGAGATGTGATCAATTAGAAGGTCTGTAGGATTCATGTTGGGTTCACAAGAGATGTATGGCATGCCAAGAATGTGTCTCGATAACATTCACTCCTAAATCATCCATTCTACAAGGTTATCAAGTAAACGAGTAGGAAACTCACATGAACCAACATATATTAGGTATACTTAAAAGGGATACAATGAAAGCTAGGGTTACATATCTAGAGGGCAGTAATCCCTACACTAGGCCAAACTATGGTTTCCAATGCCTTCAGTCAAGATAAAGCAAGGAACCCTACATTGAAAAAAAATATTTACGGGGAAGAGGAAAGATAGATGTCTAAAATATACACATATCAGATAAAAAATGAGAGGAAAACACGCATAATTCAAGTATACCTAAACACATGTAAAATATTTAAACTTAAGAAGGAGAAAAAGCATTCCAAAAAATCCATGATATGATGAATAATGTAAGGATACAAAAAGAACACTAAGGAAACTATTGGGGTGATGAAGGGAAATAGCAAAATCTATATAAAAATGATGAGGAAAAAGAGAGAATAATATTTGGGAATAAGTGTATGGCAGGCCAAGAATTAGTCTCGATAACATGCACTCTTAAATCATCTATTCTATAAGGGTATCGAGGAAATGAGTAGGAAACACACATGACCCGACATACATTGGGTAGAATTAAATGGGCTACGAGTGTTAGGGTCGTATATCTAGAGGGAAGTAATCCCTACACTAGGTCAACCTAGTGTTTCCAAGGCCCACATTCAAGATAGAGGAAGTAATCCTACTAAGATATCAATAATTGGGTGAGGATAGGTATAGATCAACAATAAATGAAACAATCATGCATAATATAACTGAAATGAAAGTGATGGTAGTTAAGGAGATGATAGAGTACTATGTTAACTAGCATACATGCAATACTAAGCTAACATAGCACAATAAGGGAAGGAAGAAGAACTTATATATGTAAAATGATAAGATATGGTTAAAGCACTCACGTTGTACCTTTCGGGTGGTCACTGATGCATCTATCTCTCTTGAGAAGTAGCACACCGAGAGAGAATCACTATTAGGTGGAGAAGGGGAAGACCATTCATATCCTAGACTCATTATATGTTACCTAATAATGTAAGAAATCATCCAATAAGAATATTATCCAATCCAATCCAAGTAAGATGCAAGATGAACCAAGAGCTAGGTGAGAAGATGCAAAGATGGTGCAAAAGAGAAGATAATATGGAAGTTTGAATGATCCTAGCTTCTTTTCTCTATGAATGTCAAATGTGTGGTGTGTGTATATATAGGATGTCATCACCTATGGGTGATGGCTTTGGACAAAGAAAATATGACACTGATACCATCGTCCACGGGAGATGGCATCAGAAAAAGGTGGTAAAATGAGGCAATGTATTGTGGAAAGTAAAAATAATGTGTCATAGATCATGGATATGGATAAACAAGGTGCAAAGTGGTGAGATGTAAGAAATAGGTTTTGAATGAAATGTGTATGATACCTAAAGGGATGAGGATAACTATTTCAAGGAAAACTAAGTCCAAGACCAAATAGTGGCACTCTCTCTGTGTATTGTCTCTAACCCATAATGGTTACATGAATAACCATTCCCCATTCCGGGTAGGCCCCTTAAAGCACCCACTCTAGAAATAGATTCATCAGTGACCCTTATCCATACAAAATAAATTGTTAATAACATGTATGAAAGATGAAAAGTTAAAAATTAGGTGTATACAAGAAGAACCTAATAAAATTGATAAACATAGGGAAGTACAATCCACTTTTTTTTTAGGTATCTAAAGAAGGAAAGAACATAAACAAAAACTAACATCACAACAAGTCAATATTTGGAATATTCAAAATAATTATACGAATGTGAAAAGGAAAAATCACACCCTTATAATCGATACCAAAAATAACTTTTCACAACTATAGACATTCACAGAGGGATTAAAAAGTTAGCATTACATAAGGCTTTGGAAATATATGGTTTAAAATTATATTATAAGATGGGGAGTAAATATCTTATCACCACACATTTAAGAGATATTTAACATGGTTATTTTGACCCTATTCAAAAAAAAATCCTGTCAAAATAGTAAGTTAGTCTAACCATAACTTTGTTCACAAGTGTGGATGATAATAACCCCTCACACTTCCTAACCATTATGGTTAACCCCATATTTGTAAAAAAAATTGGATGCATAGTAGAGCGTAGAATCAATAAGGGGGATGAAGAAAAATAAAGAGAGGAAATTTTCAAACAGGTTTTAATCAAATTATTCACTAATAGACCATTGTGCTACATTAAGATAGTTGAAAAGGTTTGGGACAAAAATGTGGATTCTACTACTATTTTTTATATTTCAAGAAAGTTTTCTATACAATACTGAGGGGAAAATTATGGATCATAGTGGAAGAATTAAATATCCCAATGTAATATAGAGCAATATTATATAGGCTATATAAACAAGTCAAGATAGATATCAAAATGCATGAATATTTGTCCAAATGATTGGGAGTACAATAGGAGTCTCAAACAATGTTTCACTTTATCTCTTACTTTTTTGGGATATATATGAACAATATAAAAGAAAGGATAAATAAGAATGAGTTTATATGATGTGAGGCACATTAAGCAATTTCCTTCTTTAACAAATTCAAGTCATTGACCAACTTTTGCAGTAATGGATCAAATCTTCCATCTTTTAAACTTTGGGCCTTATCCTTTATAGAATGGTTCTTTATTTTTCCTGGCATGATGAGGTCATCTTCCACATCAATGTAAAGTTCTTTACCATTGTCCAAATTTTCCAGTTGCACTCTCCATAGTATGAAACTAACTTCATCCAATTGGGAATTCACCAAGAACCTTTTTTTGATTATCCGCAATAGGATGGGCATCAGTAGGAATCTTGTTGATCAACTTGTTGATTTTTTCTACAAAATATCTCATAGACTCTTAAGGTTATTTATTCATCTGAGTAAGTTGAGCAAAGAGGGCATGAGAATATTTTGTAGTATTGAATCTTGTTTCAAACTTTGTTTTCAAATTATCCTAATTAGTAATTGAGTGTGATGATAAGTAATAAAACCATTCCACAGTGGCATAAATAAATTACTCAAATAATAACCACATGGAAACATCTTCGTGTTGCACTCCAAGAATGCCATAATCTGTGATGAAAGGTGTAATATGATCATCTAGTCATTTCTTGCTATCTTTATGGAATTTTGGAATTTCGTTCTTGATCCTTTCAGAAATTCATGCAGTGTTGGAGTTAAGGCCAACTGAAAAGTATTTTACCCCCATGGAAGAGGCGTAGCTATCCTTTCTCCTTTTTCACTTTCTTCTTCTGGAGGGATAAGGGCTAGATTTTCATGTGCTTCTGTAATGTTATCTTCAATTCAATATTTGAGAACTTGTTTGGGGATTTATATGGAAGAAAGTATGAAATATTCTTGTTCTTGTGGCTCGAACATAAGATTGTGAAATACTACAATTCCACCTACTTGATTTTCTCTATTGACTCTTCTTTCTGTCAGTTTTACTCAAAGTATTAGATAGTAATGCAACTACAAAAATGCATATATTTCAATGGGATTCAACAAGGCTCTCAAACATTTAGATAGTATCTTTGGTATTTTGAGTTTTTTCAGTTTTAATGGATTTTCAAATATCTGATTTTTTGTATTTTTAGAGATCTTTTATGGGTGCACAAAGGGAAAATCTTCCCCAACGGAGTCACCAAAAAATGTTAGTGAAATAATTTTTTGCATTGAAAATTATTGGTTTTTACTAATGGTCATGAGGTTAATACCCTCCTTCTAAGTATGGGGAGGCTCCCATTATTGAATGTGAACTCATTAAAGTTGTTGGGTGGCCATTGGGCTAGAGATCACACAATAATACTCCACTAAACCTATGGAAAAGTTCTTGTATAGATTACAAGGGAGGGATTTGATGTGAAGGGAGATAGAGAGGAGTTTGGATAAATAAATAGAGAGGAATAATGTTATGAGTAGGCTTACATAATTCACATACATCAACTATAGTATGTCCACGTTCAATTAGAAGAACACAAAAATGTTAACAAAGATAAGACTGATAATTATATACACACAATTCATTTGATTCATTTATCAAAGGATCCAGCACCTTTATTAGTTTTACAAGATCATCATGTTTACAAAGTTGGAAATTAGAAGGAGAGAGAGGAGGAACATAGAAAATGAAATGCAAATTTTATTGCTTGATTTGGTAGTGGTAAATCTCAACAAAATACAATCAATCAATAATTTCCAACCCTTTGGAATGGAGAATCCATTCTAATTTATATCATTACAAATTTTCCTTTCATCTACCCACCACATGAATTTTCACCTTTCGTCATCACTTATGACCTTCCACATTCCTAGGAGGTGATTCTTTTTCTCATTGCAGAAAAAGGGCTTTTACAATGTTGAATAAAGGGTCGCTTAAGTAAATAAGACAAAATAGGGAAAAAGTACATTCTTGGTGAATCTTGGTGAAGAATTAAAATATGGAGAGAGAAAAGGGTTGACCAATATAATGACGATGAATCCTTTGTTGGCATGAAGCACTGAGAGACATGAGAAAATTATAGAGCATTAAGTTTTCAAAAACACTTATTATGAGATCTACATTGTGATGAGAATATGTTGATATCTTCTTATTATAAGGCAGGAGTGAAGATCGCCTTCTTACTTCTATACACCTTTTCACAATTCAACCTAGTGATCACAAATCAACTCTTTGATGCTTGATCATATTTATGCTTGTCTATTACTTTTTTATATAGGTATTTTCCTTGGAGATAGGAGAACTTCTCCTTGGATTAGATGTTTGTCATGTGGCCACCTGTTGGACTGAAATGAGGTGGTTGTAATGTCTTTCCTCCTTTGAAGTGTGATTGTTATTGATCTCTAAACTCTTCAACTTTGGAATTATTCACAAAATCATAATTAATTGTTGTTGTTTTACTTTCTATTAGGAAATAACAGAGATAGCTAGTGAATGAATTATTATTGTGCTTAGAAACAATAATTGCAGTAAAGGAAAAAATATAAGCTCATAACACCAACAATTTTATCCTACTTCAGCTATGCTTGAAATGGTAATCAATTGCTCTTAGTGAATGAGATTCTTAGTGTCACAATTTCTTGCAAACAAAATTAATGAAAATGAAGTTATACACATAGAGCAGTATGAAACAAATTCAAACTATGAAACAAAGTTTGATTCCTAGAAATTACCCCTAATTTTGAAAGGGAAAACTAGTTTGGATATCTCAACATGCATTCTTTTCCAGATTTCTTATAGGCCAAATAATGAATACAACACTACATAGAAGACTTCATAACAGAATACAACATTGTGTTCCGATCACTAAAAATTCTTGCTCAGTTGCTTTTATGCTTCGATGTACACTCTACTTCCACAAACTACACACAAGATTACTCTCTTACTCAGCCAATGATCTCTCCAATCTCCTCCTGTGCACTGCTTATAACATGCTTCAAATGTCCTGCTGGATGCACTAGATGAATCAAACAGGGTTGTCAAATTCGGAGGCTGTTCATTTCAGATTTTGTTTTTCTGTTTGAAATTTCTAGAACAGCCAGTCTATACAGTTTTGTTTGTCGTGGGGGCAGAACCCTACCACATGACAAAGCGAGTCCAGTTTTGCATTCATCCTCAGTATCCTCAACTTTCGATTGTTCTTTCTCTCTTCGTTTTCTTTGTCTAGTGATGTTTATTTAGATGTAATGTTTCCCAAAGATCCTTGTGGATCACACTTCCCCTTCTCACGAGGTTTTTGGTCCCACAAAAGCTTAATGGGGGAGTAGATGAGAAAACAACTCTCTCACTTTCTCCTTCAAGATACCACTTGGCCTACCTTGGTGTCTTTCCCTTGAGTCCAACCTACCAAAACTCTTGTGGTCCTCTTCTTGTGTCTCTAATCTTCTGTTGCAGCACTACATCATCCTATTATTCTGCCTCGAGAGTCCAAGACACGCTCCTCCTATGGAAGGTAGCAACTGTAGTTCATTCATATTCTTTATCTAGCATGGATGGCTCATATTGATGAAAGTTCTCACAATTTACTATTGAGTACATCCACATGTAGTGACAGTAAGTCAAGTCGATGAAGGCATTTTCTCCAACCTATTGTAGGACGGTGAATGGTCCATACCGTTAGAGGCTCAAGTTTCCGATTGTTTTTCCTCGAAGTCTTTCCTTGATTCAAGTACAGTCCAAACTCTATGCCTCTAACTTTGAAGCTTGCACTCCCTACGATGTTGGTCATGTGCATAGCTTTGTACTTGGCTTGAGATTTCTCGAGTTGCACTCTCTCACCTTGAGATGGATCTTCCGGATTCTCTCAATGAACTTATTGTTGCACTTGTCACCTCTGATGTCTCGTGTATCCTCCTTTTCTTGTTATCCAACTAGCAACATCAAATGGATTGGTGGGCAAATATCTCCAAGCATGCTTCAAAAGGTGACTGGTCATGGTGGATGTGTCGTACTTCCCTGGTGTATAGGAATGTTGAATGTAGGCTAAGGACCCATCCCAAGTTCATGGATACTTGCTTTTGTATCCTCTAATCAATTGTGCCAAAGCCCTTGGTTTACAACCTCTATGCCTGCCCATCTGTTTGTGGATGGAAATTTGTGCTCCTCTGCTATGGCTTGGTGTCCATCTATGTCCCACAATGTAGTCCAAAACTCCCCCAAGAACTTGAAATCTCTGTCAGACACAATAGACTTTAGCAAACCCAAAATGTGCCCATACATTAGTAAAGAATAGTATCTACTACCTAATGCTGCTTTTACTAGTCTTCTAACAGGCCATAAGAACACACATTTTGTTGAATCTATCGACAACAACATAAAAATAGTCATGGCCATATTTGGACACAGGTAGTCCTCCAAAATCCATTGAGATATCTTCCCAAGGTTTGGTAGGGACTAGTAGAGGCATATACAAACTTTCCTTCCTTACTTTTTAGGCTTACTTGTACAATGAGGATTACGTCCCCTTATGAATTTTGCATACTTCATCTTGCATATTTCGCCAATATACATACCTTTGCAAGTGAACGATAGGGTCTTTCCAACACTAAAATGGTCCCGATACTTTGGAGGTATGTGCCTCTCTCGTCAATAGAAGTTCTTTCACCCATTAGGTGCACAAAGATTTCCCCCATCGGTAGAGTAGCCCATCTTTGAGATAACAATCTAATCCACATCCTTCATCCTTTCAGCCCCCTTAGGACTGCAAGTGTCTGGAATGTAACCCCAAAGTATCTGCATCTTGGCCATAGGCTTCTCCATAGGCATCCTTCGTGAAGGGCTCTAGGCAGAGAGATAGTGGTCAAAGCTGGAGATTTTCTCCTATCACAGGTGGCCTATACAGCATATCCACCACCACATTTTGTACTACCTTTCTTACACTTGATCACCAAATGGAATTGTTGGAGAAATCCCATCCATTTGTCAGTGTCTTTCCTGCTGCAACTTAGTTTGTGTTTGCAAATATTGGAGGGGTTTGTGGTCAATATGCACTTTAGTTTCTTTACCCAATAAATAATATTTCCATTTCTTTAATTGCCTGAGCTAGCGCGTACATTTCATTATCATAAACTGGATATCCTTTAACTACTGAAATAAAAGTCTTCAGAATGATAACACACTAGCTTACCTCCCTGATAGCAACACTATGCCCCCATAGCATGATTCATTGATGTCAGTCTCAACTTCAAATAGGCTGCTCCAAGTTAGGAAGAGCAAGTACTGGAGCATGGCTAATCTTGTATACTTCAATAGCCTCAAAAAAAATTGTCATGTTCCTTAACCCACTCAACATGCTAACCCTTGGTTCGGCAACTATATGCAGATGGTGTTGCAATAATAGAGAAGCCTGGATATGAATTTCCTCATGTATTGTATTAAACTTCCACAAAACTTCTAGTCTCGGTGGCACTCCTGTTGGTGTGGGCCAATTGGCGATGGCTTCTACATCCTGGTAGGGTCCACTCGTAGTTCACCTCCTCCAACCACATACCAAAAAATAGACTAGTGATTGTTTAGCAAATTCACATTTCTTCATGTTGCACAAGCAACTATGTTTCTCCTATGAGAACTTTGTAAGATTTGTTGCAAATGAGGTAGACGTTCTTCCCATGTGGCACTAAAAATTAAGAATATCATCTAGATATACAATGACACGTATGTATCTATGAAATGGTCGCAATACATCATTCATCAATCTTGTAAATGTAGTGGGTGCATTACATAAACTAAACGAAAGTACTAACCATTCATACAAACCCTGTTTTGTCTTGAAGGTAGTCTTCCATATATCCTCCTCCTTCATTGTGACTTGGTGATAACTTGACTTGAGATCCAACTTCGTGAAAAATTTGGCATGCTGAAGCTAGTCCAAGAGATCATCTATGGGGGGAAGTGGATATTTGTTCTTTATGGTGATCTTTTTTAAAGCGCGGTATTCGATGCACATTCTCCAAGAACCATCCTTCTTTGGCACCATCACGATGGGAAAACCACACGGTGAGGTGCTTGAATGTATCACCCCTTGGTCTATTAGTTCTTGGAGTTATTTCTTTACTTCAGTACTCTCAAGAAAGGATTTCCTATACAACCCGATGTTCGGTAGAGGTAACTCTGGCAATAGCTGAATCTCATGCTCTACTTCCCATTTTTGTGGTAACCCACTAGGAGCCTGAAATACTTCCTGAAAAGACTGAATAATAATATCCAAATCTTTTTTTCCTTGGTTAGAAATCTCTAAAACTTCTACCCCATCTTGTTTATCCTTTAACAAAAGTAAACAAAACTGATTATGATTTTCCTGAATAAGTCATTTTTCTTGGTTAAAACTTACCATAGTAACATGTGTCTTACGTTGGTGTGCTTGGATGTTGTAGCTAATCCCATCCTTGACCCATCTGTACCAGTTTTCCCTTCTCATAAATATAGAATCCCTAACATACAAGTAAGGACTCCCGAATACAACATCAAAAGCATCAAGTGGAATAACATCAGCTTCAAAAACATCAATATACTAGGAAATTATCCCAAACTTGACCTTACATCTTCTTGTTACCTGAATTTCAACACCCTTCTTCACCCAACCCAAAGGATAAAGGTGTGGATGCTCGTAAGTCTCAAACCAAGCTTCTTTACAACTACTTCAAAAATTAAGTTAGACTGAGAACCGGTATCTACCAAAGTATTTACCTTAGTTCTCTTGATCTAGATTTTGATCTGGAATAGTCTACTCATCTCCTCTTCTTAGCTTTCCATGTTGGTGGCCATGCATCCAAGACTTTCATCTACATTAGAGTAATCCTTGATTTCTACCTCCCCTTCTATTTTTACAGCTGTCATAAACTTCTTGGAGTCCTTGGTTCGGTTCTTCGGATGTAACTCTGGATGCAAATTCCAACATGTAGCGTCAGTATGACCATTGATATCACAATTCTTGCCAAAATTCTTGGGATCTTTACAGGTATTTAAAGTAGTGGCAACTTGTTTACCTTTCCCTTTCCACTTACTCGTGTTACCGGTTTACCCATAATCTTTTTTCTGCCGATTTTTTAACTTCTTTACCCTCAGCTCTACTTCTCCTTGCTTCTTCTCATAATCTATGTAGTATGCATATATGCATGCTTCGTTGAGATCCTTGGGCTTTGTGGAGATGACTTTTCTTCGAAGGTGAGTGTGAAGTCTTCCCAAATACTTGGTCAGAATATCCTCATCCTCCAAGTCCATGTTTAGCAACATGGCTTACCTCCGAAACTACGTAGTATAGTCCTATATAATTTGACCACTACCTTGTCTAAAATACTGCCATTTAATCATTTGGTCAGTTTTATGGCCAGTAGGATAAAAGATAGCTCTAAGTAATTCTTTGAATTCTTGCTAGGACTTCACAATAGGATGCTTCTTCTTTTCACAAGTAGTTATATGGATTTCCCACTAAACTAGAGCATGTCCCTCCATTTTGAGACTTGCAAAAGTGATCCTTTGTGGCTCAGTGACATTATGGACGCTAAAGTAGACTTCTAACTATTTTAACCATTTATCAAGCAACTCTACATCTACTTGTCCTTCAAATCTTTTGATTTCAACTTTAGTCTCAAATTTAAAAGGAGGATGTTCAGATTTTACCTTGTCTCTTGTTTTAGAAGTCTCTTCTTCATGCTCTTCCCCATAATCTTCCTCATGGTGGCTCTTCCCTATACCAAATTTTTTGGCTAAGCCTCGAACCACTAAGTCCATGGATTCTTGTTTGACAGAAGCTATCTTCTACAAATCTGCAAGTTCTTCATGCCTTCTAAACATCCTATCCAACATGGTCTCCAGCATCTCGATTCTACAGACCAAGTTCTCTTCCTCCATTTTTCCTTGAATTCTCTGTTTCCACTTCTTTGTAGAAATCTTGGGATCGCAAGGTAAAGTTTCTTCACCTTTAGATCTTGTCATTGTCATAAAAATTCAAGAAAGAATACCACAGTCCTGGATACTTGTTAGCTCTGATACCAAAATGATCTGTAAACTCTTCAACCCATCTGTATCGGTATTCCAAAGACAATTTGGGGAATTTCAAAGACAGAACCTCCGTTATTATTTTTCTCTCTTCGTGCTGATTTTTCTGATGAAGTAGAGTTATTTTAGATCCCTATGGATTAGTTATCTAAATAAGCTTCCCGTGCTTATTCAAATCACTTGTCATATTACATGCTCAATCAACTCAATATTAGAGGCAAAAGGAAGAAATTATGAGAAACCTATACCGGACGCACTTCAACACAAAGACAACAGAATGCACAAAGTTTTGTGTGACAAAGGAAATATTTGTGAAAGGTCCACAAGATAGGAACTAAAATCTATGGGAAGGTAGATGATAACTACGTGAAGCCGCATAACAAAGAAGGAAATGACTTGCGCATGAAGCCGATCAATGTCGCGCGACACATATACTCTACACGCAAAGGTGTCTGATACATGAATCTTTCCACGTAATAAAGGAAAAGTAAGTTTTTCATGATAAAGAGTGGGGCAAGGATAGAAGAAGTTACAGATCAAAGAAAAAATATGCATCGAGCTTTATGAGATAAGTGATAGAAAGGCAATCCATGTGTTAAATAGTACAACACACAAATAGACCCACGCGCAATGCCGCATGTCAAAGGAACGAGAAACACACATAGTAAAGGCACAAAATCCACCCAAAAGGTATAAATTCAAAGGCACATGTTGGGCCCCTAATATACATGTCAAATTGTTAAGGTGCATAGGCGCGCGCGGTCAAAGGAAGCATGCAAGTTAAGTTGTGCAAGGTAGGATTCAAAAAGGGGTTCTTAGAGAACCAAGGATGCACATGAATTCGGGACTTAGCCATTTTTGGCCCTTTTGGCAGATCACATGAAGAACGTGACTCGAGTGGATAAGGTTCCAACTTGGCAATAGGTTGTCTAGAAGGAATATACCTTGCAATAGAAGGATCCAAAAAGATAATCATGACATGGAGAGGCATGCGCATGGGGCGATCCCCATCTTAACACTTGGAGATAGATCTGAGGCATGCGCATGGGGTGATTCCCATCTTGACACTTTGAACCAGATCTGAGGCTACAGAGGAGTTTGTTGGGGATCAGATGCCTATTTATACGCGCGCCCTCAGCAGAGACAAGGAAGACAAATGAAAGAGTGGAGGTCTGTAGAATTGATGCGAGACTTATGGGATGAATTGGGTAGATTGTTATAGGAAGTATGTAATGAGGGAATGGGGAATATAAATTTTGTTTTGAGAATATCCTTGTATAGATCCAGATATGGTGCATGACTATGGTCTACCCTTCTGTGATATTTTACAGTAAGGCTATGGATGAACAATATAAGGTTACCATGATATTTATGTTAAGATCTCCATTCTCATTATTTTTATATTTCCATTATGCTATTGTTCTTGTCTAATGATGAATCTTACATGAATGTTAAGTGTATTTGTGGGCTTACAACTTCTTAATTCTAGTAATCTGGTTTGAGCACTTTTACTTTAAATATGACTGAAGGGGTATAGAAGCCATTCTAAGCTCTATAATTCCTTCATGTCTTCTAAATCACTTAATCTAAGATCATGTATGATGCCTTCCACTAGACTCACATAAAAGAGAGACTCGACTCCCTCTTGCGTGCCTTGGGTGAGTGCCTAGTGCCCGCTGGGTGATAGGCTGGCACGCATGAGGTTTCCTTGTTCTTAAGTGAGTGCAAAAATGACTACATCTTGGTTCCGTTGCTGGGACCTCTTTCCGAAGTTGTAGTGGAACATGGCATGCATCATGATCTGTGCAAAGAGTGATGATAGAGCGGTTGACACTGGAAGGTGTTGAGAATTGGTTTAAAAGCATGGAGGATGAATTCACTCAAAGATTCAATACTGGATTTGGGTTTGATACACAAAGATGGGTAGAAGACACTCTTTATCATGAGTTGTACGAAACCTTCTTCTGATGTTTCCTAGTAGAGTTATCTGAATGACTTTCGGTTTATACGCCTAGATCGGGGTGGTATTATAGATCAGACCCTTGGACCCAAGAAGCATATCAGAACTTGCAAGATGTTGATCTAATGTGGACCCGTGCTGTAGATCATTGGTGGAAGGGAGTATTGGCTAGTTATACTTTGGAATACACCATTTCCACATATTCTTGTCTGGAAGTTGCTGAGTTTGAGTTCTTGCGGGAGCCCAGAGGATTGTTTCTGCACGTTATTCCCCTTGCAATCAAAATCTTGATGGTGACCATGGGTTTGGATGCATTTCCTATGGCCGACTAAACCATCCTAGGTGCTTGGTGAGGAAGCTTCGGTGGAGGGAGATGGCTGAGATGACGACTGAAAAAGAAAGAGAGGAGAGGCGGCTCAAGTACAATGAAGTGCGTGAAAAGGAGATTGATAGACAATGTGGGGTTACAAGTGGGTTGTGGGACTAGACGTGGTGGAGAGGAGTTGAGGTTCATGTGGAGGATGTGGAACCTGGACAATCTGTGTTACCCCATCTTGGCTAGCGCGGGAGAGAAAACCTTTCAACTTCTGATGAGATTCCATCGCGTAGAGAAAGGAGAGTCGTTGGCACACATCAAACTCCACCTGGCAACCAAACCTTGGCGCTTGGATTGTTCAAACGAGGAAAGAGTATAGTTGATCCATTTGACATAGGTGGAAGTAACCGATTGGTGCCTAGAAGATATAACTTCTCATTTGGGAATTCTATGGTTGCACACGCTATTCCGATATTTGGTAGAATGTTTGGGCAAGGCACCTATACGGCTGGTTTTGGAAGTGCATCAGGAAGCGGTGGAAATATGACTAGGAGTGGCACTATTTCACAAACTGTTGGTGCATAGTTCAGTGGAATATCAGGGACGTTAGGCGCGACAGCCATGGGACCCTTGCCAAACACGGGAGGATTTGGAGGAGGAAGTGGGGGAGTTGGGCGCTCAGGATCTAGTGGGTCCGGAGGAGGAGGAAACCAAGGGACTGGATCAAGGGGACAAGTGCCTCAACCACCTCCTCAAGTCTTCTTTGAGATGTCTTTACACTTTCCAGATTACAGAGGGATAGGAGATGTTGCAGAGCACGTGCACAAATGCAAGCTGCTATGGCATATGAAGGGGATCACAACCCTAGAGTGTAAGGCTAGTCAATTTGCAACCACATTGTAAGGGCACGCACATAGCTAGTATAGGAAGTATGACCCTCATTAGACTGTTGTGGATTATACCGCACTGAAGAATGCTTTCTTGGTAGAATTCCACATTCCTGAATTTGAGAAAAAGAGCATCAGCTCCCTTAAAGAAATCCAACAAGGAATGACAGAGAGCGTGCGGGAGTATGATGCATGATTTAAGACCCTTCTGTCTAAACTGTCTTATGACATCCACCCCTTGCTGCATGCTCAGTGGTTTGTCAGAGGATTGATCACACCTTTTAGGAGGGCTTTGTCTCATAAAACATTCACAGACCTGTGCGAAGCATTAGAGACTGCGTTGTGCGCTGAGGCGGTTGGTAGTGTGGACACTAGAGTTAGCTCATTCCTGAAGGCTCAAATCCCTGCCATGGCTAAGCAGCTGGAGAAGTTATCCAAAAACACAGTTATGGAGACTCGCAGTGGCATGTGGTGCAATGATTGTGACGTGGAGGGTCACATAAAGGATAATGGAGGGATATGTACTCAGAAAGCGGTACGCGCCATGATGGTGGATTGTGAAATATGCCATGGGGACCATGATGCAAGTAGGTGCCCCTTGTTACAGCGCGCGATCCACAAGAATGTATTTTGTTACTGAAAAATATGTACCTCAACCACCCATGACACCAAGGATTGTAGGCTGATTGACCAAATCCATGAGGTAATTGACCTTGGTGTGTGCCAAACTGGCATTGCCAGCAGTTCCAAAGGAGAAGAGCATCGGTATGAAGAGCACGGAGATGGAGGTGCACGTGGGAGAGGGTTTCGCGGAGGATTTCATGGTCGCGGTAACCACAATGGAAGAAGTGATTTCTTGCACAAAACATGTTTTAATTACGGAGCCACAGATCATTATAAGCACGAATTCCTAGACCTCTTGCAATGTTCATGGTGTGGGAAGAAGCATAAGTATGAGTGCCCGGAGTTGTATGAACATATGAGCCAGTAGCAAAAGAAAGATAAGGGAGCTGAAATGGTGAGCATTAAAAAAGCTGACGTGCAATGGATCTCATGAGTTATGCGTGAATCAGAGGTAGAACTCATTATGGTGACCACAAGGGCAGAAGCCATGGGTGTAAAAGAGGCACCTAGGCAAAGAACTCTGGTGACAAGAGAACAAGTAGTGCATGGGAAGTACCCAGACCCCGCGCACCAGAAGGAAGTCTACCAGGAGACCATGGATGTCATCTAGAGCTTACAAGGTGAGATCCATTGCTTGAAAGAGCAAACTAGAAGAGAAGAGCAGAGAAGGCCAGTAGAGGCACCAAAGGACAATTTGGATGAGGTCAAGGAGGTGTGCAAAATGTTGAGGCAAGAGAATATTATTCCCTTGCTAGGAGCATGGCTGAGAGAGAAGGTACCACACATGGGAGGAGAGCATGAAAGGCAAGTCTTGCATGTGAACCTTCCACCTCATAGCCTTGACTATGACAAGGAGATCACATTGAATGCGGTGGTGGATGGATGACTGCTCAGCAACATACTCATTGATACAGGTGTGGAGGTCAACATCCTTACTCTATATGCATGGCACCAGATGGGAAGACCAGCACTACAGCCATCTTTGAATGTGTTATACATGGTGAATAAGACAAAAGAAATGCCCATAGGTTTCTTGAAGGATGCGGCCATTACAATTCAGGGAGCCAGGTTCACTGGGGATTTCGAAGTCTTGGCACTTTCCGAGGCGGATAACTTCCCAGCTTTACTTGGGTGCCCTTGGTGTTACAAAAAAAATGTTGATCTCCGGTTTAACAAAGGCTATATAAGTTTTGAAAACAAGGATGAACGGGTCATCATACCCCTTGTAGATGGGAAGTCCATTCCCTATACTGAGCCCCTTGGAGAAGAGGTCCTGGACAGAATATACGTGCGCTCCATCCGGGATCCAGAGACCATCCATCCTATAGAGGGTGTTATCCAATTTGATGATGATCAATCTATTAGTGACACTACCAGTATAGCATGTGATAATTGGGCACATGGGACGTATGAGTTGGTCAGACGACATTTGAAGAGATCGGTGACCAAGGTAACTACGGCGCGCATAGTTCGGTGCCTAGGAGGAAAGAAGATAACCAAGTACTCAGGAGATGCATACCCTGAGGTATTTTTGAGAGAAATGGAGGCCCAATGGAAGGAGGATGAGTGACGAGGAATGATGGGGTATGTTTTGACTGGCATAGCAGCAAGGTGGTGGGCCACGTATAGTGAAAAATTGTTGGAATGGCACAAGGTCCGAATTGCGCTCACCGTCTGATTCTCCAGGAGCAATATACCCACAGCTATTAAAGATTACAATGGCAATGAACCCAATTCTTCCCACATTCAGGCATGTGAAAGGGTCTGGGGAGAAGGCGCAGAGGCTTTACCACCTTCTCTTTGGGTGCATAATCTATATTCGACGCTACAAGGTTACGTGCGCACTTGGTACATCCATTCTAAAACTTGCCACCAGACGGGAAATTGGCAGGAGTTAGCCGCTGACTTGGTTCACACTTTGAGTATCGGAGTACCAAGTAACCAGTTGATAAGGTGTTGCAAGCTATTAAGCACCTTACTCTGGGGGATTACGCCATGGAGGAGGATAGGCTGTTAGGCTTACTTGGCGGACCAAGTCTGGAAGCGTGGTTTGAAGAAGAAGAACAAGAAGACATATAATTTAAGCACACATGTGTTGAAAAGGAGAAAGGGAAGATGGTATATGTTGTTGATGGGGAGGAGACAGAAAGTTTGAATGTTAACCATTCGGTTGGGATGCATGAAGTAGTTGACCATGCGGATGCATGTGTGCGTGCATACCATGAACCACTCAAAACACAAAAGGTTAACATCGGCTCGGAAGAAGATCCTAAGGAAGCCGTCATTGGGGATTATTGGTTAGACAAGGAGGTGTCAAAAATCATTGATCTGTTGCATGAATTTGAGGATTTATTCCCGCGTGGGTACCATGAGTTAAAAGGCATCCACCATTCATTAGGGGAAATGCGGATAAAATTGAAGGATGGTGTGCGCCCGATCAGGAAGAGGCCCTACATAATGAATCCCAATATGTGCGTTAAGGTGAAAGAGGAATTGGACAAAATGATAGCTTCTGGTATTATTAAAGATGTGGAGGAGTCTGAATGGATAATTCTAATGGTGATTAACATAAAGAAGGATGGGTGGATAAGGATATGTGTGGATTATAGGGAAGTGAATGTTGTTTGTATCATAGATCCTTTTCCCACCCCCTTCACTGAGGAAATTCTGGAAGGAGTCACTGGGCGTGAGGTCTATTCCTTTACGGATGGATTCTTGGGATACCACCAAGTAAGAATTACCAAGGAAGACCAAGAGAAGACAACTTTTGCCACTGAGTGGGGAATTTTTGCATATACAATCATGCCCTTTGGATTGAAGAATGTGCCCACTGTCTTTTCGTGCATAGTGGTACAAGCTTTTCAGGATTTCATCCACAAGTTTCTTCAGGTTTACTTGGATGATTGGATAGTATATGGATTGGTACGGGATCATCGTGACAATCTGAGGCTAATGTTTGAAAGATGTAGGCAATTGATAATTTCTCTCAACATCAAGAAATGTGTCTTTGCAACACCTTTTGGAACATTGTTAGGGCATATTATATGCAAAGAGGGATTACTAATTGATCCTGTGAAAGTTGCAGTTATTGTGGGACTGGGAGAGCCCACCAACCAAAGCATCGTGCGTGGATTTCTTGGGCACACTGGATATTATAGAAAGTTCATTAAGGGATATGCCAAGATCGTCGCACCTTTGAAGATATTGCTCAGGCATAAGAGTACCTTTTAGTGGGTAGAGGCGCAACAGAAGGCATTTGACACCCTTAAGGAGAGGCTTGTCACCGTGCCTATTTTATGGTTCCCATCTTGGGACAAGCCCTTCCATGTCCATGTGGATGCCTCTGGTACAACAATGGGAGTCGTTCTTGCTCAACCAGGAGAGGGGATTGTTGATCATCTCTTGTGTTTTGCAAGTAGAAAATTGACACCAGCAGAATAAAAATATACAACGACTGAGTGAAAAGCCTTGTTGATGATCTACGCGCTCCATAAATTTAGACAGTATCTACTGGAAACTCCCTTTATATTCTACACTGACCATATGGCTTTGAAGTATTTAGTGAAAAAAGTAGTATTGCAAGGGCGCATATGTCGTTGGGTGCTCTTATTTCAAGAGTTTGAGTTCAAAGTGGTAGTAAAACTGGGAAAGAACAATTGTGGCCCGAATCATTTGTCAAGAATTGAGTCAGGGGAGGATGCACAAAGCATTGAGGACACCATGCCAGATGCGTAACTCTTCAGGTTGCAGCGCGCACCCTCGGAGTTAGAAGACATTGTGGTTTTTCTTAAGGAAGGTGTGGCACCCGAAGGGATGAAAGAACAGGACAAGAAGAAGTTAGCTATACGCGCTGCGCCCTACATGTTAATCAATGGGGACTTGTACAAAATGGGCCGTGATGAGATTTTACACCGATTCATGTTGGAACATGAGCGTGTAGCCATAATAGAAGAAGCCCATGGTGGAATTGCTAGAGGACACTATGCGGGGAATGCAACCGCGTGCAAGATCCTAGTTGCCGGATTATGGTAGGAGATGATTCACCAGGATTGCATCAAATTTTGCAAGGCTTGTGACCACTGCCAATGCCTTGGCAAACCAGGAAAAAAGGATGAGATGCCCTTGCACCCCATCACCAACGTGGAACCTTTTGAAAAATGGGCAATAGATTTTGTTGGACCAATCTCACCAGCCGCGCGAAGGACTAACTCGCGCTATATTATTACATGCACCAATTATTTGACAAGGTGGGCAGAGGCCACGCCCACTAAAGATTGCACCACAGCTACAGCTGCTAGATTTTTATGGGAAAACATTATCAGTAGATATGGATGCCCTTTGAGTTTAACAAGTGATAGGGGCACGCACTTTTTAAATAAAACCATCAGGATTTTATTGGCAGAATTCATGGTAGCCCATCATAAGACTACCCCTTATCACCCTCAGGAAAATGGGACTGCTGAGGCATTCAAAAAAATACTTAGTCACACATTGACTAAGATGTGTGATGTGGGTAGGAAGGATTGGGATGACAAGGTATCAACAGTGCTTTGGCATACAGAACAACGTACAAACGATTGAAAAAGGCCACACCATTTCAGTTGGTGTTTGGCACGGAAGTAGTTTTACCAGTGGAATTTATGCTACCATCACTGCGTATAGCACGCGTAAGAGGGTTAGATGATGAGCAAGCACTGGAAGAAAGAATAGATGAGTTGATAAAGTTAGATGAAAGGTGCTCCTTAGCTAGATGGAGCCAAACAATGGAAAAAGAAAAGCAGAAGGCATGACATGACCGCCATATTGAACAAAATTTTTGAAGTTGGCCAGATGGTATTATTATATGATTCCAAATTCCTATGCCATCCTAAAAAATTGAAGGTCCATTGGTTGGGTCCTTATGTAATTTCGTACATCCTTGATTCGGGCGCGTGCTAGTTACAAGCGCTGGATGGTACAAAATTCCCTGGAAATTTCAATGGAGTAGGTTGAAGCCCTACTATAAATAATGCTTCTTGTTGTTTGTAAATAAGGCAGTTTTGCCATCTAGTTAGGATTTCCTTTTATGTTTTTCCTTCTTGTATTTCCCTTTCGCATTGTTGTTTCGTTTTACGCCTTGCGTGCCAGTAACCTTATTACATTTTGACTTATGAATGCGCAAAGGACCGCGCATCGTTTAAGTGTGGGGTGAGGTGACGAGGAGAAGCTTGGAGTTATTCGGTGAGGTGATGAAGAAAAGCTTGGAGCTCTGCTAGGAGAAGTTGGGTCAGTGGCAAGATAAAGGTTACATTGGAAATCCACGTACAATGGAGAGAAGCGCAAAAAAATGAGGTAGGAGAAATCAAGAATCACGAGGATGGAAGAAGTGCCTTAGCATTGGTAACACGCACGCAAGAGTCTTCTGTCAAGATGGATTGTTTGCGTGCTAGAAGGTTGGAAAATGGTTCATGCAAGGATTGGGCGCGCAAGGAAAAGTGATTAAGTTGGGTTTGTTTGAAAATGTCGTATTTAATTTGGTCGTATGGTGGTAGGTAGCCTAGCCTTTAATGCGGAAAAGTGGTAAAAGCTATAAATACAAGTGTGGCCATTCATTATTTTTACTTTGCGACTACGAGAGTGATTTTCTTTCAAGAGCTAGGGTTTCAAGAGCTAACTCGTGAAAAATAAAATCACCATAACTTGTGCACGATCGGTCCATTAGATCTACAAACCAGAGCAAAAGTGTTTCACGGGTGTAAGGAACATTGTGGAGAAGTGCCGTGAAGGGAGGAGAATTTTCTGGAATTAGGGTTTGTGTTCTAGGGCACGGGATACACGAGAAAATTACAAAGAACCCGTAGTTGAACCTAAGAATGAAACCAAAGACCTCAATGACTGCCACCAAACCATTGGATAAACCTGCAGAGCAGTCCAAGAAAGGAAAGGGAAAGGGAAAAGGGAAGAAGAAATAAGAGGAAATGCCCGTAGATACAAACGAAGAATGGTACTTAGAAATGCAATACCCAGATGGGGTTTTGCTAGGGCAAGAGTGGGAGTCACACACCAGGAAGATGGCCATGAATGATTACAATCACCACACAACCATGATTGAGAAAGAGATGGCGCTGGAGCTGGTGCGCCCTAAAAACAAGAAAACATATGACGGGTTGCTGATCTATAGCGACGAGGTTAAGGTTAAGATGGAGAAGGCTGGGCTTCTCCAACTCTTTGAGCTACCTTACTTTAGGAAACCTGAGCACCTATACTAGTGGTTGATGACACGCATGCACAAGGATTTCTTCCACTTTGCAGGGTGCAAGATGTGCATAACTCCTTAGCTAATCTCACGCTTCACAGGCCTAAATTGTGAAGGAGAAGCACTTGAGGATGACCTCTAGGATGAGGAGGTGATTAAAGAGACCATAGCATCCCAGGAACTGAAAAAGGGATCAAGATACTATGATGTTGCGGATATCAGTGATCTAGTAATGAAAATGGCCACGCACCTAGTATCCAAGCTAAATGGGCAAGAAAGGTGGACCCAGGTGAGAAAGCCCTAGTTAAATTTCTACAGAAAGGTCATGGAGGGCACTATTTATAACCTCTCCCAGTATATTGCTGATGAGATCATAGGCTATGCGGAAGAGGGAGGGAAGATTTTGTTTGGGAACGTGCTATTAACTATCGTGTTCTCAGAAAGATGGATGCTCTGGAGGATCTCGCGAAGGAGTTGGAGATGGCCATAGAGACCATTACAAAAGGATTAACCTTCACTGAGGTGAGCGCATTGGTCGGTGACCTTTGCAAAAGGGCACAGGATGAAGTTAGCGCGTGGGAAACCCTAGTAACCGACCTAAGAAATAATTTCCCCCTTCTTCATGTTTAGAAATTTTCCCTTCTATTATTTTCCCCCATTCTTTATTTCTTTCCCTCCATTCTTTTCCAAGGCAGGACCTTGTTCTTTTTGTAGTGCATTCTTTGAGGATGTTCCTGAGGGTGGATAACAGGTAAAGTGTGGGGTAATGTTTGTCCCCTAATATACATGTCAAATTGTTAAGGCGCATAGGTGCGCGTGGTCAAAGGAAGCATGTAAGTTAAGGCGCGTAAGGAAAGATTCAAAAAGGGGTTCTTGGAGAACCAAGGATGCATGCCCATTCGGGACTTAGCCGTTTTCGGCCCTTTTGGCAGATCACATGAAGAATGTGACTCGAGTGGATAAGGTTCCAACTTGGCAACAGGTTGTCCAGAAGGAATATACCTTGCAATAGAAGGATCCAAAAAGATAATCATGACATGGAGAGGCATGCGCATGGGGCGATCCCCATCTTGACACTTGGAGACAAATCTGAGGCATGCGCATGGGGCAATTCCCATCTTGACACTTGGAACCAAATCTGAGGCTGCAGAGGAGTTTTTTGGGGATCAGATGCCTATTTATACGCGCGCCCTCAGCAGAGACAAGGGAGACGAATGAAAGAGTGGAGGTCTGCAGACTTGATGCGAGACTTATGATATGAATTCGGTAGATTGTTATAGGTAGTATGTAATGAGGGAATGGGGAATATAAATTTTTTTTTTAGAATCTCCTTGTATAGATCCAGATATGGCGCATGACTATGGTCTGCCCTTCTGTGATATTTTACAGTAAGGCTATGGATGAACAATATAAGGTTACTATGATATTTATGTTAAGATCTCCATTCTCATTATCTGTATATTTCCATTATGCTATTGTTCTTGTCTAATGATGAATCTTACATGAATGTTAAGTGTATTTGTGGGCTTACAACTTCTTAATTCTAGCAATCTAGTTTGAGTGCTTTTACTTTAAATATGACTGAAGGGGTATAGAAGCCGTTCTGAGCTCTATAATTCCTTCATGTCTTCTAAATCACTTAATCTAAGATCATGTATGATGCCTTCCACTAGACTCACATAAAAGAGAGACTCGGCTCCCTCTCGTGCGCCTCGGGTGAGCGCCCAGCGCCCGCTGGGTGATAGGCCGGCGCGCATGAGGTTTCCTTTTTATTAAGTGAGTGCAAAAATGACTACAACACAAAATGAGATAATGGAATTCGTGTGTAAGGCCACATGAAATTCCACGCAACAAAAGAAAATAAAAGGAAGAATTTTTTACGCACCCTCAATCCAAAGCATGTAATTGCTTTATTTTTCTTTCCTTCAAACAAGAAATTATATTTTTAGCAAAAATTATTAATAATGATGAATGGAAAATCCAAAATAGATTTAAATCATGTAAGGACGGTTCATCTCATCATCCAGAGGTTCTAATAATAGAACCAAACATGGACTTTATTTTGAGTGCAGAATTGATTAAGATAAAGCATGATCCCTATTTTTAAAGCACATAAAAATAGGAAGTGTTCCTTTCATGTGTAAGAGTTGTTTTTGGAGCAAGAAAGTATGACATGTGCACTTTTCCTATTTTAGAACTCATAATTACGTTATTTGTGCTTTCTTCTTCTTTCTCTCTCTCGTATTTTCTATAAAACTCTAGAATGCATTGTAAAAATATATCTTTGCAACTTCATTTAGTTATTTGGAGCAATTAAGTTTTTTGGGTGAGAAAGCAAGGGTCGTGAGTGATTCTTTGTGTTTATTCCACCTCTTGGAACAGTATAGGAGTTATTTTTACCTTTATGTGGTCTTTGTTTAGTGCATATTGTGTTTTAATCCTTGGTTTATCAGTTTAACCTTCATGCCTTCACGTAATTTTGTGAAAAATTACATGTCATAGATTGTTCTTTATAGGTTACATGTAGGATTTTTTCATGGAACAATCTGATGCCCCTTCTTATCATGGGACAACTCATTCCAAACCCTTTTATGAAGTAATTTTGCTTTGATACAGTCAATTATAGTTAGTGTATGGTATGTGTGGCTCATGTGCTTCATCTATATGATTCCAATAAGTTTAAGATATTCAAAACATTTTGGTATAACGCCACCCCTTTTTTAGTTTTTCATTTCTTTCTTCCTCCCTTTTTCCTGTTGGTTCAGGTAGAGTAGAGTAGCCTTAGAGATGGGAATAGTTTAGATGTTGCACTAGGGGAATCATCCCTCTCTGAAGACTCACTCCAAAAAATAGGTTACCCATAACCTTGGATTGTTTCCATTTTTTCAACTAGAAGGAGAGTTATCACACCATTCTCCAAAGGGTGCATTTCAAAGTGACAATAGTTTTTAGAATGCCTGGTGGGACATAGAGAAAAGAATTTTTCAATATTTGATGTTGTTATTGGTATATATCAGTGTTGCAGACATCATTATCTAGTATCTGTGGACTCCATAAGTTCAAAACACATCTTGACAACAAATCAGTGTAATTGCATGCCAAAGGTTTCAACAAGATCATTTACAAAAAGTATTCCTTTTGATTTCATTAAATTACCTTTGAATTCAGCTAAGAGGAATAGATTTTCAAACTCCAAGCCATATCCTAAGTCTTCTCCCATTCCACAAAATTCAAGTTCATGTCCCAAATTTTCCATACTTAGCTTCAATCTAAATATGGCCCTTCTAAGGAATCAATTTTTTTTTCCTTTCAATGTTAGCATTCCTTTGCTACTAGCTCAACATAATGACATCTTGGTTTCCACCCTTCAAAGAATTCAATTCTTTACTAGTGAAAATTAGGTTACACCTGTAGACACCTATAATTTGGTCTACATGATCTTATCACTAATATCATACTATCTATTCTAGTCTCGTGTCAATTTACTACACTACGCTAGTAAATCCCCCTTTCTAACCCCTTTTAAACCCCCTAAATCTGTCTAATCCCTCTCTAACCAGCTTCTATAAGCTTGTTTTCCCTTTAAGTTAACCTTATTTAGGTTAATTAATCCTCTTATTGATTTTCTAATGAGAGTGAATTTTAAAACAAATATCTCACCTTTTTCAAAATAGCCACTTGGATTTTTAGAATCCAGTTCACACCTCCCAATGCAATTTTTCTAAAAAGCACCTTTTTGGCTCCTTTTTAGTCCCACATGCTTCCAAAACAACCTTTTCTCTCCAAACCAAAAACTATAAATAGGAGGCTACCCCTCCCACCTTCTCTTAATAACTCTCTCTCTCTCTCTCATCTCAGTTCATGATTTAGGTTATGCTTTAGTCTTTTTAAAGTCATTTCATTTCATATTTGAGCTATTTACTTGTATTTGCTAAATCTTTCAAAGCTTGAAGTAAATGGGAGAAGCCATTAATGGTGAGCTTCCATTCTTAAGCTTTTGAGACATCAATAAACACATAACTGATTGCTAGAGCTTTAATAGGTTCATTTTATAGATAGCTTTCATGGAGTATAGAACTGATATAGTCATGTTTAGAGGTTGATTGTTTGTTTCAAGATTTATATATGCATGCAAATAGATAGCTCTTGCTTAGCTCTAATCTGATGGTCATTTGAGTTGTTTGTTTCAAATATTTTGGGTTTTCTTTAGAGATTCTTACCCCATGTTCATAGCTTTAACAAAATTTTCATTGTACACATTTGGCACACCCGGTGGGACACTCACCATTGTCCTCTAAGGGCCTTTTTCAAGATTTTTAAGTTCACTTTCATGTTTTCTAGGAGAAACAACTTGTTATTTACTTGATTCCATTTTTTAAAGTGAGCTAAATCATCCTTGTTCATACATTTTTGTGGGTTTGAGCTATAAATAGGCTTCTTTAACTAAAATTTAACCTATGTTTGATTGTTGAAAATTTCAAAATCTGTGACTTTTGCAGGTTTTTCAGGGGGTACGCGTAGGTGTCTGTACAGGGGGTGTCTCCATTGAAACCCTAGGCACCCATTGTCAAATGGCCATACACCCATCTGGTTATGTTTCATTGACATAGTCATTTTAAAGGGGTATACATCTATTGAACCATAGGCATCTCTTCATTGACTGTTGGCTGTATCCCCCTCTGGATGCGTTGGTGTATATGGGCTACTGTGTAACTCTTCATTTTGGCTCGTGCAGCATATCCTGATCGAACCATCGATGTCTCCGTCAACTATCAGACATCCCCACGCCTTTAGACGCGTTGGTGTTTTTTGTCACACTGTGGATTTACTAAATTTTTCTTATAGGTGTATCCATTGAGCTAAGGGCATCTCTGTTGAAACCCTAGCATACCTGTTTGGTAGGCCCACGTAGGTGTTGGACCCCACTGTCATAAATTCCTACCACAAATCCACGTTGGTTAGGGTGCGTATCTATTGGATGGGGCATGCAGGTGTCATTCTGGGCGCGTAGGTGTCTGTGCTAAAAATTTGATTTTTTTCTCCGAGCTGTAAGATCATTTCTTTGGATTTTTCTGATGTTTACAAGGTCTAACAAGTGATTGCAGGTTGTTATTTTCCTATTTAAACTAGCATAGCTTAAGTGTTTTAGTTTCTTAGCTAGAACGAGGTTTGTGAAGTGTGTATGCTCTCTCCTCGTACCTTCTAGGTGATCTTGGAGATCAAAAGCACTTCCAAAACCTTTTGTCATGTCTAAAAATGCTTATTTTACACTTTTTAAAAAAAAGATTAACCTTTTCAAAGTTGGTTAAAACAAACTCCCTCTTCTACAAAGCACATTTAAAAATACTTTCCATATCATTTGTTTTAGTGGAATTTTCATGTTGTGTATGCTCTTCCTTCGCACCTTTTGGTAATCTTAGGAATAAAAAACAACGTGTAAATTCTCTTTCTTGATATCAGTATTCGATGGAAAATTACTAACTCTGTACACATGTAGGGCCTAAATGCTTGTCAAAGAAAGGAGTTAAAACAAAACGAAACCTTCTAATACACATGTTTTCATACAGGTTGCCAAACGGTGTGCTAATTAAACCACATTAAGTTAAGCAAGATAAAAAACACACCACTTAGCTTCACACTGTATTACAGGTTTCAGAAAAGGGTACGTCCCTATCCACTCAACTAGAACATAACCCCTTTGGCATAATGCCTTAAGCTACAACAATGGGGGTGGTTCAAGGAACCCTAAAGTAATCCACCGCTGAGTAACCTCATGGATGAAATAAGAAGCACTCCACTTACCCACTTGACTAGATTTACACTACAAGTTAGAGTCAAAGTTTTCCGTATCGCAACCCTAGTGACGAATAGAGCATGAACACACTAGTTTCTCATTGTATTTGAAGGGGGTAAAGTAAAGATGAGATACTCCCAAATCATTCAGTGTGACTCTTTGGGTAAATCGATGCTCACATTAGATAACTTGTGACACCTAGTTGAGACAACCAATTAGGAAAGCCATTCTGTCTTGGAGCCCACTTTACTAGTCCGTTGTCGCGTCAAGCCATCATGAAGTGACAACTTACTTGCAATCTGAACATTGTTTCTCGAACAAGGAAAAAAACCCACGTAAGGTAGATCTAAGTGTTTTTTATCATGAAATTAAACGACATCTCACTTAGCTCGGTTTCTTTCTCACCTTTAGATGAGGTGAAACTCTACCCAAGTGGTGCTTAGTTTATTTCCATCTTTTGATCTATACCCTTGCATTCTCGCCCTTTTTTGGTGAGAAGGAGGCGTACCTCGTAATTCTTGTCAAATACGGTATTCACCATTTTTTTATCCATTTACACCAATCCATGTTTGCGGATGGGTTGTTAAACGTATAAAGTGTGCAAGTACATTTTTGTATCTTTGATAGTCCTTTGATCTTGATTTCAAGATCATCTTCACTACTGCGAGTTTGATTTATCATTTATCTCTCCTTAAGTTGATAGTTTTGCTTGCATTTTAGTCACACAATTTTGGTACTTACATCATGTTTTCAATCTCTTGAGAACTTGATATAAGTCCCCTTATTGTGCGGTTACACTGCTCATGCACTAAAAACTTATTGCTATACTCATACTTAGTTTCAGTTCCAACATCATCTAAGTATTTTGAGAGTGTTGATATCACTTTATATATACCGCAATAATGTTATCTTGATACTAACACCTTACTTGCTTGGTTAATGTATCAAGATAGTGTTGTTACACTATACATATTCGCGACGTCCATTTTTCAGAAAACTTAGCTTTCATCAGCATTTAAACTAGTTTTAGTATACCTCAATCGAGAGATTGTGTCAGTACCACTTTAATACTTATACCTTGTTAGAATTCTAACTTGACCTACATATTGATACGATTGTCACTATCCACTTTGGACCCTTCACCAGAATCATAGTTAGGGTATAGACTTGATAACGAAAATTCGAGTGATCATTTCATTTAAGTGTTCATATGAGTGTTCTTTGATAAAAAAAACTACATAGCATTACACCTAGAACACACGGTGTTATTTCAAACATCACCTCAAACTAATTACACAAACATACGCCTAGGTTTCACACTAAATTTGAAGACATTTAGACGAAACCTCGTATAACTTTGACTAGTGATGCCTAGAATCATGAAGATGGCATCAAAACCAAAAGAGTGTGACTTAGGAGATAACCCTTTTGAAACCTTCCCATTTAGCGGAAACAACTTAGCACCTCTCTTTTCACAAGTCAAGGATGCAACGCCATTAATTGATCATAGCGGAGAGGAGTCTAATTTTCTGGAGAACAACATAAGTTAGACCTAGGCCAATTCAACGAGGTCCTATATTATAACATAGATCAGGTACTCGCAAGAGTCCTATAATTATAAGCTAAAATTCCACATGAACACGAAGTAGAAACTAAGGTCGTTAATCATAAAACGGAAGAACAAATATCCCTCTTAGACATGGATAAATCCTTTGATACAAGGTATGACTCTACTTTTGAGAAACATGATACCACTAGTGAAGGAGACCCACCATGGCACCCTTATTATAAAGCTTCATGTAAAGTGAAGATTGAGCACAAAGCCTCACCACCTCCCAATTTTGATGACGAAGAGGATCCTTTATTTGAAGAAGATATCCTTCAAAAACAGATCTTGAAACTAATCCAAAAATTAGCAAATATATGCTCCTCAAGAAGAAACATATACAAAGACAAAGACAAAACAAAATCCAGTGAGTTCCACTTTGTTCCATATATTGACACTACATTTAAAGTGGCTAAAGCACAAAGAACGATATCACCTACTAAATAACAACTCATTTAGCGGGAGTTATAATCGATGAAATACACACTTACTACACTGCAGGAGGGAAACATATGACATAGCAGGAAATACTTGTATGAAGAACTATGCCCTTATCCCTTCGATAAGGACATGTTGTGGAAACCCTTCCCAAAGCACTTTTCCCTTCCTAAGTTTGATAAATATAAAAGCAAAGGTGATCCTTGTGATCATGTCAAGGACTTTTATATGGCTTGCCAAGCGGTCACGTATAGTGATAATTTCTTGATATGACTCTTCCCTCGTAGCCTAAGGGCGCTAGCATTGGAATGGTTCTTTAGCATACCAAGGGCTCTATTACAACGTGGCCCATGCTAGCAGAGAAATTTGTACGGCATTATTCCTTCAACATGGAAAATAATATCACAATGAATGACCTCTACAATGCAAAATAGAAGCCCAACGAGACCTTTGCAAGCTTTCTACAACGACGACGACGGTTGGCAAGCCGTTTCCCTTATGCATAACCAGAAAAAAGATAGTGAGCATATTTATTCCTAACTTAAACCCAGAAATAGCCTTCCATTTACAAATGCACTGCGGCTCTAACTTTGAAGAAGTCATAGAGAAGGGCGGTCAAATCGAGAAGGCCCTCATCATAAAGGGAACACTTAAACCGGTCGTTAAAGACAAACATGAAGCGAAATTTGTAGACAAACCTAAGTTCTTCAACAAAAACAAGCATGTCGTTGGTGATGACATTACGAATTCCAAAATAGTCCAAGCCATGCAGACTGGTCCACTCTTAAAGCTCTCACAAGGACCTCATGCCAAGGCACCCACTAAACACACGTTTACGCTGTTAACAGAATCCTTATTTGCCATACTAAAATAATTGGATAAATTAAACATGGTGGAATACCCAACCAACACAGTACCATACCTAGAAGATGCTCCAAAACCTGGTTGGTTCAAAGGGCATGAGTACTATGAATTCCACCATGTTAAAGGACACAAGACAGATAGGTGCTTAAGACTACATCATTACATACAAGACTTAATTGAAGAAGGCAAAATTGCCATAGATTCTCCCCCTGATTCAGAATAAGGTACAAATGAGAAAATGGGTATCTTCAAAGAGCCCTTCCCTAACCATGCAAGATAAAAAGAAAAGGAAGCCAGATCATAGAAAAAATTCCAATGACTATAGGACTTCCACTTATATTTATCCCACTAATGATAGTCCCTTCGATTCCCTCATAGGATGTATCCGTTCATCTGATGAACAGGTCAATACTATTAGGATATTATAAAATATTTGTGTAGCAGGAATGAGATGTGCTCATTTAATCATACCAGATCCCCTACCTGTCCCTCAGGAAGGTCAGTACAATTTGATAGACCAGTTAGAGAAAACACCTGCTAGGATATCAATTTAGATCTCCTCAAAATCTATACTGCCCATAAAAACATATTGTATAAAACATTAAAAATTTTGGGAGTCTCTACGGATGTAGATACCACGCACCTCCAAGCCATGATTGCACACCTTGACTCCAATGATCATATTACTTTTGATCACACTGCAATCCCGCATAATGACCTAGAGCACAACTTAACCTTATATTTAGAATTAGTTGTTACCCGTCAAAAAATAAAGAGAGTACTTGTGGAAGGTGGATCTGGTCTAAATATTTTTACTTTGAAACTAGTTAAGCATCTAGGCCATTCAGAGACAGATCTAGGGGAAAAGACTATTACAATCACAACCTATGATAATGAGGAACAAGAATCAACGGGTACTATAGTAGTTCCAATGGAAGTAGGGCCGACTTGTCATGATACGACCTTCCATGTCCTTGAATTGGATATTCCTTACAACATTCTCCTAGGATGCCCATGGATCCATGCCATATAGGCCATTCCTTCAACTTTACATCAATGTATCAAGTTGTGTCATGAGGGCCAAATAGTCACCATTCAGGGTGACCCAAAACCATTCACACATTGTAGTTCATTGCACTATTTTTCTCGTGTAACTTATGAATGTCCATCTGCAGATGTTGTTATCTCCTTACAAACATAAGCTATCAAGAAACAAGTGGATTCAGATTCACTCACACCTTGTAATCAATATTTTCCTTTATTGGTCAACCCTTTTGCATCATGGGAGGAAACGTCGGTAAAATATGATCCCAGGCAATCCATTCACTCTTGAACAAGATTTGTTAATATCAGATCTATCAGTATCTCCCAGAACACAGGGTAAAACTTACTTTTAGTTCAAGATCACTCGGGATAAATTCCCTAAACCACTAGAGAAATTCATCCCTAATGGTCTCCTATCTAAGGAAAATATGTTAGAGAATCCCACTAGCAGAGTGTCAAAAGGTACCATGGCTTCATGCCATTAGGTACCTAATTATATCAAAGGTCACTGCATGATGTCCGTCATGGGTTACAATGGGCTCAGATGTGGAATCAATGCACAAGGCCGGTTAGAGCCCATTCCTATCCCTCGCTTCAAGTCTAATAGACATGGTCTTGGGATAAGACCTCATGATGATCCACCCTTTGAGATTGATGCCACCTCTTCCGTGAGGATGACTCATCTCATTCTGATAGCGATGCAAATTCCCAATGTAGCCTCTACGAGGATCTTTCTTCCACTAACCTATTCCCTGATTCAATTGTCCTTACCTTATCCAGATCCAACCCTCAAACCAATTACCAAGTAACCCTTGTGTATCCCAAACTTATAGATTGGGATCAAAAATTTCACGTGCCAATCAACTTCTTTGAGAACGATGAGGCATTTGTAGAATTCATGGGACTCAGGGATTCTATTCTGGCTGGGGATCATAAGAAAGGATTCACAATTCAATTAGACACCTATGCATACTTCAGAGAAGAGGAAAATATATGTGGAATCTTGAATAGGAAGGTCATAAACAAGAGTAAGAACACTTCAGAGAAGCCTTGCAGAAAGAATAAATGCAAGTCTCATAGTGATAGATTTTTTGAAGCACTAGTAGATAAATAGAACGAAGAACCTATAGACGAAATGGTATATCCATTCAAATATGATGATGAGCCACCTAAGGAAGTTGATCTTACTCTTCCCCCTGATCCTACATGGATGGAGGATGCTTCTAAGATGCTTGTTGAGGAAACAATCAGTGTCAATATTGGCTCAGAGGAACAACCTAGAATGATAAAGTTGGTAGCTTCACTCTTAGTTCAAGGAATATAAGGTTTTTGTAGAACTATTAAGAGAATACATGGATATATTTGCATGGACATACATAGATATTCCTTGGTTTGGACCCAGAATTAGTCATGCACAACCTTGTTGTACACCCAGATGCCAAACCCATCAAGCAAAAGTTGAGAAAGATGCACCCTAAAATTGCACTCCTTGTCAAAGAAGAACTGAAGAAATTATTAGTTGTTGATTTCATTAAGCCCATTGACTATTCAGATTGGATATCTAACATAGTCCTAGTGTCCGAAGAAACCTATTGGCATAAGGATCTGCACCAATTTCCGTGACATCAATAAAGCATGTCCCAAGGATGACTTCCCCTTACCTAACATTGATATGATCATTGATTCCATTATTGGTTATGAAATGTTGTCCTTAATGGATGGTTTTTCAGGTTATAACCAGATTCGGGTTGCAGAAGAGGATCAAAATAAAACAACTTTCATTACCCATTGGGGAACATTTTGTTACAAAGTCATGCCTTTCGGACTCAAGAATGCTGGGGCCACCTATCAACGTGCAATGATTGTCATCTTCCATGACATGATGAATGACATCATGGAGGATTACGTTGATGATATCCTAGCTAAATCCAAAAGCAGAGGGAGCAACTTGAAGTGTTGAGACGTATCTTTCAGCATCTCTGAGATTACAAGGTGTGTTTGAACCCTAAGAAGTGTGTCTTTGGCATTTTATCAGGGAAATCTCTTGGGTTTCATTGTTTCACAAAGAGGGATAGAAGTGGACCCTACAAAGGTTACAACTATCACAGAAATGCCTCCACCTAAAACTCTCAAACAACTAAGAATTTTACAAGGAAAGATTCAGGAAATCCGTCACGTTCATTTCACAACTTGTGAATAAGTGTCACCATTTACGCATCTCCTTGAAAAGGACATTGCAGTTCAACTAGGGACCATACTGTCAAAAAGCAATTTGCACTACTTAAACAGTACCTTGTCAACCCACCTGTACTCATGCCGCCTACGCCAGGTGAACCTCTCCTCTTGTATATTTCTCACTACCCAGTTTTATATTGGTGTACTGCTTGCCCAATATGATCTAGACCACAAAGAAAGGGTTTTTTATTCAGTCGCACTTTGATTCACAAATTACCCATGATTGACCTATGAGCTAAATTACCCAAAGTTGACCCTCATAAGTACCTTTTATCCAAATCCACCCTTATGGGATGAATGGATAATTGGATCATTATCCTAAGTGAATTTGATATTGAGTTTGTAAATCAGAAATCCTTGAAAGGACAGGTGTTGACCGATCAGTTGGCAGAAGTCCCTTTACCAGGAATGGAACCTTTGCGTGTCTGGATCTGTCAGATGCATCCATGATGTATATTGAAGAGTACTATGGAATGGCAGGTCCATTTTAATGGATCGTTCACCTTCCATGGATCAGGAGCAGGAGTGGTTCTCATCACTCCCACAGGTGAAGTTATTCTAAGAGCATTTCGTTTGGGATTCCCTTGTACTAATAACATTTCACAGTATGAGGAACTCATTGTTGGCCTCAAGTTAGCTATCACTTGGAATATCAGATAGCTACGAGTCATTGGTGACTCCCAACTTATCATTAAACAAGTTAATGATGAGTATAAGGTTAAAGATGAAAAACTTATTCCATACAAAAAATTGGTTGAAACCTTGAAGGAATATTTTACACATATTATCTTTGAACAAAAACCAAGGTTGCACAATAGATTAGTAAATGCTATGGCTACAATTGGGTCTCTCTTACGTATTCCACCTTAGGAAAGAAAAATGCCCTTCTTTATAAAGTATTTACAAATACTTGCATATGATATGTCAAAGTTCATGTTTGGCATGTGAAATTGTTGGCCCATTCTCCCCTTGGTATAACCCTATATTCCGATACCTACAAGATGGCACATTTCCCCCAAACATTACCCATTCTGAGAAGAAATCCCTTATCTGCCGTATAGCCCATTATACCCTCCTAGGGAGACCCTCTATCGTCGTGGATATGACGGGAATATACTTCGTTGTTTGGATGTTACTAACTCAGTCCACACTATTAAAGAAGTACATGGTGGTATTTGTGGAGCACATACAAATGGCATGGTCGTCGCTAAGAATATCTTAAGAGTGAGTTATTATTGTCCCAACATGGGAGAAAACTATTGTAATTTTGTAAAGAAATGTGAACTATGCCAAACATATGGAAACTTGATACATGCACCAACACAGGATTTGCATCCCATTGCAACACCTTGGTCATTTTCTAAATGGAACCTAGATCTCATAGGGAATATCCATCCTTCTTCTTCAGATGGCCACACTCACATTATCACCACCACCAGTATTTTACTAAATGGGTAGAGGTTGTGCCTCTCACTTATGTCACTGGTGCGCAAATTTCCAAATTCATCATGAATCATCTCATTTTCCGTTACGGTATCCCTTCCACCATTGTCACTGATAATGGTAAATCCTTCAAAAATAAAATGGTTAAGACATTGTGTCAACACTTCCATATTCAGCTCAAGTGGTCTACCCCTATTACCCCCAAGGTAATGGACAAGCACAAGGCTACCAATAAAACCCTTGTATGGATCATGGAGAAAATGGTAAGTAAGATTGGTCGTAATTAGAACTTACAGATACATCCCGCCATCTAGGCCTATCAAACCTTCATCTACACTGGTACGACCCCATACTCACTAGTCTACGGAATTGAGGCCATCATACCCTTAGAAGTGGAGCTTCCCTCCTTGAGAATATATTTTTGGGACTATCTTGATAAAGATGAAGACTATAGAGTTGCTCGGCTAGCAGAGCTAGAACTATTACATGAAAAGCATACCAGAACACTTAATCAATTAAATTTCTATTAGAACAAAGTATCAAGGGGATAAAAAAAAATGGATCATTCATCATGAATTTGATATAGGTGATCTAGTTCTAAAGTAAAATCAGAAGGACACTGTCAAAGACAGAGAAAAGAAAGGTAAGTTTGAGGCTAACTGGTTAGGGCCTTATGTGGTGGTTGCTAAATATGTGTCAGAAGCTTATAAACCAACGTACTCAGATGGTGAAGAGCTTCCATGAACCTATGAATGCCATGCAACTCAAGTGTTTTTATGCTCAAGCATGACGTGAATATCAGATAAGAACTAAAAAGTAGAAAAAAAAAAAAAAAAGCATAACATGAAAAAATTTGAGAAAATAGTAAAGAAAAAATAGGTCATCCACATGTGAAAACCACGCAATTGTGGCATAGTAGGCAGGTCTTTGGGTGAAAACTAGTTTCCAGTGCTCAAAGAGGATTCGCTAGTCACAATTTACTCTTGCATCAGGATGGGTAACCCTCACCTTTCTAGGGTTAGTTTCCTTTGCTAGGTCTAGGAACCCTACCAAGTCTATCTTGCAAAGAGCGATGATCTGGCTTTTTTGTTCTTATATCTGTGTGAAGGATGCTGACTTTGAATTCCCATCTAACGTTGGGGGACCTTCACATTTCACTTTCTCATACATATATGCATGGCATTCTGCCTTTTGTATATTCCCGCATCACGCTGTGGGCATCCACGCTTCTTCGTCCTTGTACATTGCTTTTGGAACATGACCTTAGAAAATACAAAAAATCCAGAAAAGGATGCATCAACATTCATAAAATCTCCCCTCTAGGGATGAGGCTACACCAACTTTGTAACATTGTCTTCGGGAAACCTCATAAATAATGAGAACATTATCCTTGAAAACTTATCTTTCAAGATAACCCAAAAACATTAGAAAATATATCAATATTGTCACGCAAAAACATAGTTGTTTAATTGCTTTTAGTTGTTGGATTTTTATAGATTTGATTATGAGTATCTTTTTGTGTTGTATGATTCGCAAGAATGGTTCATTTGCTTGCCTTAGATTGAATCTTGTTTGATTTAATTGCGTGTTACATTGAGTTCATTTTCGAACTTTCTAATTGTAAAAAAGTTTTGTATTTTCATCATCTGTTGTGTGCATCTATTAGGATTCATTTTACTTACTTAGATTGAATGCAAATTTACTCTGTTGTTAGCATTTGCATGAATTAATTTTTAGTCGCATATTGTTGTGTTGTTTAGTATGTATCTATATTTTTTAGTTCTGTTAACTTTTGCTTGTGTGTTTATTTATTGCATATCTATTTGGTATCATATCTATCATCTACTATTCATCACATATAACATCATCCAATACATAATATATAAAAAAAATACTAAGTCTCACATCATACATGTATACTAATCTAATCATCACATATTCTATCATCAATGGGGACAAGAGGGGTTGCACATAATCATAAATCTATCCCCCCCCGCACCAATATCATCTAGTATCATCCCAAGTGCTAGAATAAAAATCAGAACATCCCATAATCAAAAACATTGATATTATCTACAGATATATCATCAGTATGAAACATGAGATACAAAATTTCTAATCTAAACATGACATATACATAGGAAATGAGAAAATCATACATCATGATACACTCATACAGCTATAAACATAAATCATCATCATAAGGCCATATCAAAGCATGACAAGTGTAAACCATCAAATATCCATATAATACATGTATAAATGTCTGTCTCAAAATTGAATATACATCATCGATACAATATGCCATCTAAAGGGCATGAATCAAAATTGAGCCTTCATCAAGAGGCATCAAAATAATGATACATCGATAAAAAAATATCAGCCTTTATGAGAGGTATGTATACATATATATAATTCTGTACAAAAGAGGAAAGTAAACCACAACTCTTCTCCTCTCCGAGGCTACTTGGTCTATGTCCTAGAGGACGAAAAAGTGGAGGATGTGATGGGCTGGCCCCAGGAGCACCATCCTACTGTCTAGTTGGCTACTGCACTTACCTCAATGATCGACCTAACCATTGTGATCTGGAGCCTATCCTGATCACGTCTAACTAATCAAAGGGAGTCACTCGCTGCCCTGCGGGAACTACTCTAAAACAGGAGGCCTTGTAATATGAGGCCTCACCGCTAGCTCTCATAATATCCTAAATCATCTCGGCATCACCAAAATTAGTGGTTTTCTATACAGTAGCAACTCTCTCTCTTGTCAGTCTACCTCTATCAACATGGTCTTGTCTCGCATCAGCGGTCTCTCAGTATCTATCTGTATTGATAGTCTGAACCTGGGCTCATGCCTAGTCTCTCTAAATGATATAACACTGCACTTAGGCCTGATCCTGATCTCACTGGGTAGTAGCACTCTGTATATGGGTTTTTGCTTGGTGTAAGAGGCTCAATATCTGATCCCCCTGCACTACCAACTGACTAATCTAGTGTTTCCATGCTGCACCATCCCCACCCTGAGCGGCATGGACTCTGGCTTGATCTCTCTCTCCTGTCAGTACCTGTACTTGTGCCCTGGCCTGGTCTCTCTCACTTTCCACCTGTAACTGCATGGCTATCACCACCTGTAATTGTTGCTGAAGTGCAGCCAACTACCCATCATCCCCACCACCCCCTAGAGCCTGAGGTGGCGGACCCTACTGTGGAAATACCTGTTGTAATGGGGCATATATCCCTGCTAGAATACCTACTGGAGGTAACTCTATATCCATAGCCCTGGGAACCTATCTCTTCCTGAGCCTAGGCCCTTGTCTCTATAGCTGTTGTAGTGGAGGACCCTGTCCCCCACCCCCATCATGACGTTGGCCATCTAAAGTATCATCATCATCATTTTCATCGTCACCTCCACCCTCATCATCACTAGGATGCCCCACTGGGGGTGCCCTCACTCCTACATCATAGGCCGCTCTAGGAATAGTCAAGTGATATGAAATCACTCCATGGTACCAAGAGGCATACTCTGGAGTGTAACCTAGATCTCTAACCTATCTCTGGGGTATCCACATAGCTAGTACCACCTGTAGGAAACAATGCACTGCTCTGTCCCAAGTACTCTGTGGCCCCATATCGAAGTACTCCCTAGCCTTGCAAGCATACCACATGTCTGGCCCAAGTAGATCCTGGGTGATGCCAAACTATCTCTAGCACCGATCTACCTTGTAAATCCCTCGCATATAACTGAGGTTGCCCATCATGAAGTGCTCAACTATCGATGTGCTGATATCTAGGCCATCTTGAGGCCACTGGAAGTATCTGTAGGGCTTATATACTACTTCGGTCTACTGTAAATCATCTAACTCATTGTGGTAATGATAGGCATCTCTCATATGTGGCCGCACCTTATCCCCAATTAGAACCCAACCCATAGAAGAAGGATCCTCCAGAGCTCGATATCTCGAAACACCTGCAGGGTGACCAATATAAATTTAGTCTCATGCCCAAATCTGAAATAATCTGGCCGGTCCTACCATCTTTTGACGGTAATATGTGATCAAGTGTAGATCCTAGTATAAGTGTGCCAATATGCGTTGCCCCCAGCAGTAGGTCTCACCATCTATAAATCCTCATATCACTCCAATGAGGCCAAGCGGAAATGAAGATCCAGTTTTTTCAGGGAGTAAAACTCCACTGACAAAAGCCATCAAGTAGACTATAACCCAATCAATCTCGGGATCCTCTATACACCGCAAAAATCTGACAGTCATCCCATGATGCGGTATCATTGGGACGCCAGATAGCTCAATGATACACTGATCAATGTCTGGATGGTGGCTCATATATTGAATCAACTCACCATGAATGGGGACCCGCATGATGTGCCATACGTCCTCTAATGTGATCGTGATCTCGCCAGTGGGCAGCCGGAAGCACTGACTCTCACTATGCCATTACTCAGCTAGGGCTGTAAGGAGGCCATGATCCAAAGTAATCTACGACAGGTCAGCCACATATGATAATCCTATGACGTATAGGAGGATATCCAGTATCTTCTTATCGTCCTCATAAAAATGTGCCTCTATCGCTGCCAGCTGGCCATATCTCTCTCAGGTATGCAGGTCGGGTAATATATGCTGCAACAAAAACACACACATTATTCCTACATTTCTATCTACTTCTATCTAATTTTATAGAAAAATATTCTTCTTTTATTTCATCTAACATGTTTGTTTTTCACTTTCTTCTACAACAATCTAGTCTATTTTCATCTATACTTGGCTACTTAGTCGTGCAGGTAAATTGTCCCCTTTCCCCTGACGCATGCGTGCCTACTTTGACACATGTGTGCCTATCTCGGTATGTGCATGCCCAACACATATGCACCTTTGTTTTGATGCATACACCTATAGTCTGACGTGTACACTCCCCCTTCTTTCCTATCTAACTACCCTAACTACCTAGGATGCATGTGCGCCCAGTCTGACGAATGCGCCTACCCTTTAACGCACATGTGTGTGTGTCCATGTTTTCACCTCCCCAGCATATACGACCTCCCTTCAGTCGATACACGTATGCGTACCTATTTTTCAACATGTACGCATACGCGTACCCGTTAGTTTGACGCATGCACACACAAACATCCATTAAAAATCATATAATCTAGCCTAAAATGACCTAAAAATGACATTAAATGCTAAAGTGACAAAGGAGGAATAGGGCACTCACATAGGATCCATCCACTGGGTCCCGAAGGTACTCCCAGATGTGATATGCTCATCTCCTCCTGTTTGGTAGCCTCGTCATCTCACTCCAGGTCTCTCACACTCGTTCGCGGTGAAAATTTGTAAGAGCTCTACTACAAATGAAATGTTCATGATTGATTTACCCCCCCGGGTGGGTATATTAGGCTTCCGCGATGCCCCTGGGGCATGTTTTCCCCGTCGTGATCACTCTAACACTTCTTATGCTCACTGAAATGATTATTTTTGTATTTAAATAATTATTTTTGCTAATTTTCACACGCTAGAGCACTCAGTGCCACCCTGCGGTCACTTATTCACCCTAGAATGATTTACGAATATTCCATGTGCCATTTTCTATCATTTTTCTTCTATTTTTCCTCTCTTTTACCTGTCATGATTATTATTTTTATTAAATAATTATTTTTGAGTAGTTATTCTTCTCACCAGGGTGTTTTATTGCTATCTGACGCCCTTGTTTTCTCCTTAGGGAATTTTTGCATGCTTTTAGGAGATCTTTGATATTTTAAAAATTCTTCTGACCGATCAAAAATTTAAAAATTATAAAATCATTCAAAAATTAAAAAAAAATCGTGAAAACTTTGAAAATGGACTAAAATTGGTAATCAACTCATTTATGGCTGAAATCTATGTCTTTCACATGACATTCATCCCAGATCTTGTTGGCATTTCCACGTGTATTGAAACAATGACTCGCGGATCCTCTAAATCTCCAACTCATTTGCAAAAGCTACACTGCTTACTTTGTCGATACTCTGGGGCAAGAATTGTCTGGTATTGTTTCGCTGTGAACACTACTTTTTCATTGGACCCAAGTGTCCTCCATCATCTCCCTTGCATATACCAATTGCTCAAGGCATCATTTTCAACCCTTATCATTTATCAAAAACATTTGGGATTGCAAATCGATAACAAAATATTTATGCAACTGTCTTAAATGTTGTTGGTTTGAGTGTGTTTGATTATACTTATTTCTCTATTAAGTGAGTTTGTTTTCTTCTCGTATTGCATTGCATTTGTGTATGTTGCATGGATTTGGCCATTGTAGAAATGGGAATATTTTTGTATCTTGGCTTTTCATGTCATTTTATGCTTCTGTCGTATGCTTATAATTTAATAAGAACCGATGATGAAGGTTACTAGCAATATGATGAATAAGAAAATGTTTGTATAGCAATGACTCATGGATAGCTCAAAGTCCCCTTTTCTTGTTGTTTTCTCCTCTTCCTTCACACTATTATTTCTTCTATTCTTTCTTCTGTCCTCTTTTCGATCATCGATCACATTCTTCCATCACCCCATCGACACTCGAGGGGTCATCCTTCACCCTACTAATTTTTCTTCTACCCCTTCAAAAATTTTACTTGTTTATGTTTGTCTACTTTCTTTGAAGTAACAGCTCCCACGTTACCTCAAAGAGGGGAAAATGTAGACACCTATAATTTGGTCTACATGATCTTATCACTAAGATGATACTATATATTCTAGTCTCGTTTCAATTTACTACACTATGCTAGTAAATCACCCTTTCTAAACTCTTCTAAACCCTCTAAATCTGTTAATTCCTCTCTAATCAACTTCTACAAGCTTATTTCCCTCTAAGTTAACCTTGTTTAGGTTAATTAACCCTCTTATTGACCTTCTAATAAGAGTTTGACTTTCCAAACAAATATCTCACCTTTTTCAAAATATCCACTTGGCTTTCTAGAATCTAGTTCACACCTCCCAATGTGCTTTTCTAAAAGCACCTTTTTGGCTCCTTTTTTGTCCCACATGCTTCCAAAATAACCTTTTCTTCCAAACCAAAAACTATAAATATGAGGGTACCCCTCCCACCTTCTCATAAGAACTCTCTCTCTCATCTCATTTCTGATTTCGGTTATGCTTTAGTAATTTTAGAGTCATTTCATTTCATATTTGAGCTATTTACTTGTATTTGCTAAATATTTCAAAGCTTGGAGTAAATAGGAGAAGCCATTAATGGTGAGCTTCCATTATTAAGCTTTTGAGACATAAATAAACACATAACTGCTTGCTAGAGATTTAATAGGTTCATTTTATAGATAGATTTCATGGAGTATAGAACTGATATAGTCATGTTTAGAGGTTGATTGTTTGTTTTAAGATTTATATATGCATGCAAATAGATAGCTCTTGCTCAGCTCTAATCGTCTGGTCATTTGAGTTGTTTGTTTCAAATATTTTTGGGTTTCTTTAGAGATTCTTACCCCATGTTCATAGCTTTAACAAACTTTTCATTGTACATAACACCTATAAAACATGTAAAATATGTAGCCAATATATGCTCTATTTATCATGTTACTCAAGATGATGTCATAGTTAGACTATTAGAAGATTCCTTCAAGGGAAAAACATTGCAATGGTACATAGGAATTGCATTAAATTCCATCACTAAATGGGATCAGCTAGGTGAATTTTTTTACAGGAATTTTGAGGATAAATCATGTCATATTTCGTTAGTAAAACAATTGAACACCATCAAGAGATAACCACGAGAGTTCATGAGTGATTTTAAATACATATTTTGAAGGAATTGGGACAAAATTTCACAATTAGTAAGGCCTACCCCTCAGTATGATTTCTTGTATTATCTAAGAGCTTTGAATTATGACATTTCATTGATGATTGTAGTCTTATTTTACCCACTCAATAGCTATGCACACTAGTAATCCATCAAAACAGATCTGTAAGCTCACCCAAAGATCGTGCAACCACCAGGGCCATCCTTTTATTTTCTTATCAAAAAGTTAGCATATATGTTCATTATATTCATGGTCAAAACATCCATTCATTCATATAGAAGTAACATAACCATGATAATCCATAAAAAAAATATAATAAGGAAACTTTATCAATGTAAAGAATGATTAACAAGATCTGAATTCCCATTACTCCATACTTAGACATAGTCAATTCAGAAACCCAAATGCAGTTATCCATTGAAAACTATAATTACATACATAACAAGGTAGCTTATTACAATAACCTCAACACATCCTTGTGTTGTACAATGTGCAACCTCAGCAAAATCAAACCCTAGATTATTGAACTCTCCATTCGTACTTCACTCTGTTACATCCTAGTAAAATCCTCAAGAACCTCCCTTACAACCTATAAAATGATGGGGACTTTCCCTTCATTGCTTCATGAAATTTCCTAATCATAGGCATGCATACAAAAATAGCCTTCATGCTTTTATAATCCCTACTAATAATAGATTATCCTAAATATATCATGCTTCAATCCCTATTTTTATCTTGTTCCATGCATGTTCTTTATTTTCCCTTTCTTGTCCTAAGTATTCGTGATTTTTCCTATTTCTAGATATTTTACTTGAGAGGTACTCTAAATCTTATTTTCTATTTTTAGCCATTATGGAGGATTGGCTAAGTCTCTGATCTTTTGACTACATGTGTACAACCTCACGCGTTGGCTTGTATTTCCATTGTGTGTGCCCCTTGTGCACTACTCAGATCATCTGCATGTGCATACCCTTGTGCGTAGCCTTTTTTCTCCACTAATACTTGGAAATTTTCTCTAACCAACATTACCCCACACTACAAATTTTATCTATCCTTAACAATACTGAATCAAAGAATGCTCCTTGAGAATGGAAGAATAAATAATGTAAAAATAAAAGAATAATGGGCATATACCCAATGAATGAAAGAATGTCACATATTCTCATACGTGCACTCAATTTCATTCCTTGGATGGCTGGAGTAGTTCAATAAAATATGTATTTATGATTCTCTCCACCTTCTCCCACTTCATCAGTTCCTTATTAGTTTCATTTGGTACCAACCCAGTGATATCTGACACTTGCACGAGGGTAAAGTGTGTAAGTGAGTTTTGAGGTGATGGAGAAAGTTGAGCTCAATCTTGGTTCTTGAGTCCTAGAAGGCTAAAATAGTAGTTTGTAGAGATTGGATTTGTTGAAGGCCTTCTACTTGGAGTTGGAAAGAGTTATAATATGTTATGGAAAGATTATTAATAGCTATTTCTAGTGGTATATGTCTTGTGGATTTTTTATTTGATTTAATAGGTCATCCATATTTATTTGTGGAGACGAAGGATGCTAATTTTTTAGGACATGTTTGTTTAGGCTGAAAGATTGAGTTGAATGAGGAATGTAATGGATTAAATGATGTTTCATATCACCTAGAAAGTGAACAAGTATGAAATTTTTTCCTAGTTAATGACTTTTTAGTAATTGGAAATGGCAGGAAGGGTGTAAACCAATTCAATTTGTAAAACTACTTTCTGTGAATACTGATTTGGTGAAGAGGAAAGTGAGTGTGGTTTGCACATATTATTGTTCCATGAGATATAACATGAATTAATATTATAATAATGTTCTAAGGATTATATAAAGTTGTTAAAGTCAATATTTGAGTTATTTTGGAGTGTGCATGATGCCCAAAGGTGAAGACAGGGTGCTGGAAACAACTATTTTGTAAAGGATGTGAGCCTTTTGAGTTGTGTTATGAATTATTTGATTGGTCCAAGCTTATGAATGACATGGATGATGTTTTTATGTCATTTTACACATTTATGGTGAATTTGGGAGCTTTAATAATCATATTTTTTGCATTTTTGGTTTTAGCCCATCCAAGGGATGGGTTTTTGAGCTTCTTTTATGCAAGTTTGGTAGTTTGGGCATGGCCGAACTATATGGGTCATATGTGAAAAAAATTATTATTGTATTGGAATTTTTTAAAGTTTTATTGGTCTAACCAAAGGATGGAAACTGACCTACCTTGTATTTTAAACAAGAGAAGCATATTTAAGTGTGTTTTTGAGTTCATTTTTAAACTACTCATGCATGAGAGAAAAGTGTGACCCATGTAGAAGTGAATAATAGGTATGAAAGCATGATATGAGAGATGAAGAATTTTATGAAATGTTGAATATTGATTGAGAGAATGTGTTCAATTGTTTGAAGCCAAGACAATGTGTGAAAGAAAAAGAAAGAGAGAGCTAGAGGAACGAGGGTTTAAAGGTGTGTGTATGAGCTGAAATTGTGACCTCCATCAATTGTGACATAAAAAAAATTCACAGATCATCATCTTTAGGTGGCTGATTTGGTTCTCATTCATCTTAGGGGGTTTTATCCTCATTGTGGAGTGGGTTCTTCAATCCATTAGGGGTTGGTGCTCCTTGTAGGGTTGGTTCTCTACTAAACTAGGGGTTGGTGCTCCTTGTGGGGTTGGTGTCTCACTAAATTTAAAACATGGAAATATAATGTTTGTGTTTAAGTGGGTTTTCTTCCCCATGAGGTTTTCCCACTTAAATATTGTGTCTATGAGATCTCTTTTATGTGTTATAGTTATTTGAATGTATTGTGCACACCTAATAAGCTATTGTTGAATGTATGTGAATGGATGGGTGTTAATGTGTACTATAATTAATGGTAAATGAAATAAGAAATTTGTAGGACTCATTCACCCCCCCTCTTAGCACATTGTTCTTCCAACACACTAAAATTATGTGCAGTCCTCAGCACATCAAATCAATATGTACTAATCAGTTCCTACTCACGAACACACTTATTACAAAAAAACAAATAATGAAAAGGAAATATAATCTGATAGAGATATTTTGTTATTACAAACATAAAGGAATATTATTTGTAGTAGGGATTCATCCTACTCCCATTTAAATAATCAGGCAACATGGTGCCATCCAGGACTTGCAATTGACACACACCTGATTCTAGTATCTTAGTTACCACAACGGGTCCCAACTAGTGGACTTTCAACTTCCCTAGGTGGATTGAAAACTTGGATTCATATAGAAGGACCATATTTCCAACTTTAAAATACTTGTTATTTATGTTCCTATCATGACAATCCTTCTATCGTGCCTTTTTTGTCTTTTGGATCCAACATGCAATGGCAAGCCGCTCATCGAGTTGCATCAACTTATAAATGATATCCTCCATATACTTTTCATCATCCAATCCACCTGTGTGCACAATATACAAGGATTGTAATATAAATTCCACTGGTAGTATAGCCTTCATGCCGAACACCAACTAAAAGGGTGTGGTCTTGTTCAACTGTTTATAGGTTGTTTTGTATTCCCAAATAACAACTAATACCTTTTCATCCCAATCCTTTCTTCCAACATCACATATCTTTGTTAATGTATTTCCTAAGATCTTGTTGAAAGCTTCAACAGTTCCATTACCCTAAGGGTGATAATGATTATTCTTATGGTGTGCCACCATAAACGTTTCTAGCAAGATTCTAATTGTCTCATTCAAGAAATGAATTCCTCTATCACTTATCAAGCTCAATGGGAATCCATACCCACAGATAATATTCTCCCATAAGAACATCACTGTCATTACTTCCATGTAATATTTTCTAGGTGCATCCTCTGCCCACCTTGTCAAGTAGTTTATACATTTGATGATGTAGCATGATCTTGTCATGCATGTGGGTGGTGCAATAGGCCCTACAAAATCAAAAACCCATTTCTCAAAAGGTTTTGCACTTTCTATAGGTTGCAATAGCATTTCATCCAATTCCAAGGGTTTCCAATTCCTTGATAGTGATCACATGATTTGACAAAGGCCTTAGTTTCCTTGTACAATGTTTCCCACTATAGGCTAGCTAAAATGATCTTACACATAGTCGCATCTCTTACATAATGTGCCCCTATTATCCCTCCATGAGCATATTCCATAATGGATTCACACTCATGCTCGAGAACACACCATTTTAAGACCTCATTCCTACCCATTTTGTACAAATCTCCTCCAATAATCCGGTATGACACAGCTCGTATAACAAGTTGCTTCTTCTCCAATGTCTTCATTCCTTCTAGCGCATTTCTAGTGTGTATAAATACTGATATATCCTCCAAATTTGTTGGTGCATGGTTCAATATAAATAACTATGAATCAGGTAGACTATATTTAATCTTATATGTGTCCTTTCTAATAACTTTTAAGTTACCTTTAACATGAAGGTGGTTTCAAAAAAATTCAAATTTTCTACAATCCCGGGAAAAATTCTTACCTAAATTTTTCTGAGGAATTGGGAGTTTTACGAACTCTTAAGTCCGAAATTTGGGTTTCAAATTTTGGAGTTCACTTATTCAGGGTTTTTCATAATTTCTAAGAAGGAAATTTTCTCAAACTTCTAAAATACAAAACTCCGAAGTTCAAAAATTTCAGAACTTCAGCCTTTTGGGTTTCAGATTTTTCCTTAGCATTTCTCGCTTGTTTTCGTATTTCATTTCCAAACTCCAAAAGTCTAAAGTTCTGAAATTTCATAACTTTGGCCTTTCGGTTTTCAGGGTTTCATTTCACACCCAGGGATAATTTCATCTGAATACTTTCGAAGTCTGAAAGTCCAAAGTTCTGAAATTTCAGAACTTTGTCCTTTCGGGTTTCGGATTTCAGGTTTCAAGTTTCATATTTAAACTGTTGTGCTTACATTTCAGATTTTAGGATTTCTGAGGAATATTTAATTTCCAACTACCCCACACGTTGGCTAGACACTCTGGTGATTTCACCTAAGGATCAACCTATAAAGGCAGTTCAAGTTCAGACAACATTAAGCCTTCCCACATCTTCGAGGAGTAAAATATCCACTCAAAAGACTACCACAACTCCAAGAAATATTTCCTTTGTAGTAGGAGGTTCTTCTTCTAAGGTTTCTACTACTAAGGTCGTGCCCCCAAAAATACAAGTGTATAAGGTTATTAATGTTAGTGCTTCTCCATTTGTGTCTCAAGATTTGCTTCAAACTCATTGCCATTGTCACTATCCGTGGTTCCTCCTCTTCCATTTCCACTTTTCCATCTCCTTCAATGGCCCAGGTTTTCTCATCCCTACCCATTCCCTTAGTTAGAGAGATGATTGTTTCCCCACATTCTACTCCACCTTCTCATCATCTTCCTCTTGCTTTCGTTCTCGTTTCATCCACTTGTTGATCCAGAAAACCTCGTTCTCATGTCGGTGAACGTCGAGACTGAAAGCTACCAGAAACTTGAATGATGGAGGGCTTAGGACCTCAGATGCAAATATGGATTCTAGATACGAGCGCAGAGAAGATAGATCTGTGATAAAAGATGATAGATCTACAAAATTGAAACAAAAATGATTAGATACAAATATGTGGGGGTTTCCCAGACAGTGCCGGTTCTAAGAGGATATTAACTCCCTTGGAGGATGTCAATCCCCATGTTTAGAAATATAGCAATAAAATATGAACAGTAGATATCATGTAGAAATAATGCAATACAAAATGACAAGTAACTAAAATAACGAGAGAACTTAGCTTGTGCTCTAAGATGGAGATGAAATGGACACCAAGATGGCAAGACAAAAAACAAGAAACTTAGAAAGATAGCATTTTCCCAGAGCTTCCCCCTCTCTTCTTTTAAAACAGGTTCTTCAATTTTCTGAGATCTATAATTTTTCTCAGGCCTCTGAAATATGGGGGAATAACCCATATTTATAGCCTAAGATGAGGCTAAACTGTAGGTTAGTAAGTAACTGGGGTTGGGTAAGGTAACCCAAGTTAAGAGGTATGATGTGATCGTATGGGGCCCATGGTTTGACTTATTAGGTGTAGTGGGGAGCATTTGGGACTAGTTAGGTGAGATGATAAGATTCCAATTTTTCCTTTAAAAAAAGGTGTCAGATGGGTATATGGATACCCATAGTTTGTATTATTTTGAGATGGGAGAGATACCAAAATTTAAATTATCAAATGGGTCCGCATAGATCCCATTTGATAATTGATTAAATAAAAGGTGAGTAAATAGATGAGATTTACTGAAATGTAGGAAAGAGAAAGATGAGAGGAGAAGTTGCATGAAGGAGAATGAATGCGAGACGAACGAGAGAGGTTGCACTAAAAATTGGTGTCTACATTTACCCCTTTTTGTTGAGTGGTTTGCTATAGCAAGCCACAAGATAAAAACAAGATGAATTAGATGAAGCTATGTGTTTGAAGATGGATAAAGACATGACCAAAGGTAGGATGCCTCAGGTGAAAAAGGATCACAATAACAATGAAAAATATGGTGGTGACTCCAATATCACATCGGTAGAGGAAAATTGCGGTCTCAACGGAGATAGACGATAATGTTCTACAGACCAGTGAGTGGGTGAAGACCACTGCAGTATGGATGTAAACTGTGATGACCAATGGGTCATAGGAAAACATCAAAATATGTATAAATGAATGAAAAAGGTATGCGCAATCCTTTGTCTGCGAGGAATCGAGCAAAAAATCATGCATTCGCAAGAGGGACGAGGATGAAAATAATGATGCCCTAGCACAGGGCACGAAAAATGACATAATGGAAGATGGATGTTGAAATAAAATACCCCAGGGGGAATGATTATGGCTACGAATGTGGGCATGAAGAACAGATCAGATAAAATGCCTCAAGAGGGTGTTAAATAGGATGTTGAATACGTGTTTCTTAAGAAAGGTTTGTAGTTGAAGGTAGATGAATGATGGGGTGAAGAAAAAGGAAATCAGTCGCACTTCTTCGACAAATAGGAAAAAGAGTCAAGCTACTTTTAAGAAAAAGTAGAGCAAACATTTATGGAATCGAAGAAGATTAGATAAGTGATGGCCGTTATGGTATCCTCCAAGATAAAAATGTCAAAGGAAGAAGGGAAGAGATTCTTAGAAATGGATATGATGATGCCCCTAGAAGAGGACTGATGAAGATAAAAAATGTGACAGGGTTCTCAAAAAGAGAGAGGTCAATGTTGCAGAGAGAAGGACGAGAATGAGTTGAAATGGATCAATGGTGGTAGATAAACGGAGAAACATCAAAATTGATTGTGAATGCTAGGTGTGGAGGATGTGTTGGACATAATGAGAAAGAGAAAAGGGAATGGACAGGAGGAGTGGTTGATTATGAGAAGAGCAAGAAAGATTGAAGGTGAAGAAGACAAAGGTATGGAATAGAGGGATGGATATGGAGGAGGAGAAAATAAGCAATGGAAGGAGAGGAAGTAGATAAAAAAGATGGATTATAGGGGAAGGAGGAAATGATGACGGACAAACAAGAAGAAGAGAAGAAAATGATAGAGAAGAGGGTAAAATTATGAAAAAGGGAGAGAGTTATTTAAAATGAAAGGTGTGAAGAAGGATGAAGCAGATGAAGGGAGAGGAGTAATGGAAAATGAAAGAAATGATAGAGTGGAGAGAATTTAAGGAACCAAATTATAGTGAGAAAACACAAAGCGAAGAATATGGAACTAACCGCATGGAAATGCATGTGGATGGTGGAATGAGAGAATTTAAGGAACCAAATTATAGTGAGAAAACCCAAAGCAAAGAATATGGAACTGACCGAATGGAAATGCATGTGGATGGTGGAATGATAAACAAGATGGGACAACGCTGAAAATCCAGGTCATCAATGAGGAAGTAAGAAGGAAGCACGAGGTAGAATGAGGAAGAAGACGATACAGAAGAAGTGAATTAAGGTACGGATCAGAAAGGAGGAGAGGGAAATGGAGAAAATTATGCGAACAGGGGAAACCAAAATGGGAGATATTCGACAAAGAGTGAGCAGTATCAAAAATGTTAAGAGAAGCTGGAGGGAAGGAATGACACCAATTGGAAAAGAAACATAGATGCATGAGATGAGGATATGCTGATGACGAGAAAATAGAGAGAGGGTGTATGATGAAAACATTGAAGAAATTGGCAAGGAAGAATGGAAGATGGAGAGGTGGTGAAGAAAAAGAGAGGAAGGGATATAAGAGGGAATGCCAGCAAAGGGATGTTAGGAGACGTCCTCCGATAATAATCAGAGGGCACAGAGGAAGGAGGGAATGAAGATAAAATGGAGAAGTTCAAAGACAAGGAACGAGGCCATGCAGAATGGGAAGGAGTGTTTTTTAGGAGAAGTCCACCGATAATTATTAGCACAAAAATGAAAGATGATGATGAAAGAATGTTAGGAGATGATCAATGACAATGACGAGTAAGTATGGGGGTAGAAATGTGGGAGAACTCTAGAAGATATAGTGGAAAGAGTAAAGAAAGGAGGGATAACGATGTATGTGAAGATGAAGGTGAGGAGAGGATGCAGTGGATGAAAATGGATGGGAGAAAGATTAAGAAACAAGATACGAAGTGAATGGGGAAGCAATGGTTAAGTAAGATTACCAAGCGAGGGATGATGGAGATAAGCAGGAAATGGTGTTTGCGAGAATGGAAGAGGAGGTGAGAGGATGTGATGATGGGGAATGAAGAGAAAATGTGGATGGTGAGAATGTGTAATGGTGGGTGAGTGCAAGATGACAGATCATCCTTAAGAGGGAATCTTAAGTAATATCGCCATGTTGCATGAGGAATTACGTAAGATCACCAAACCGGTAATGACGATATGGAAGGAGAAAGACAACATTGTATAGGGTACAGGTGTGGAATGGTTGGTTAGAGCGGATGATTACGATAAGAGATGGGAGACAGGATGAGGAAGATATGATGGGAGGTGGAAGGGTCAGATGGTAAACCAATCTTAAGAGAAAATCTTAAGTAAGATTACCATGCGATGGGGATGGTTAAGTAGGATCGCCAAGCTAAAGAAGAAGAAGAATGATGAAAAGATGAGTGGTTTATACCAAAATGGAACAAAAGATGAAAGGAGGTGATAACAATGTGATAACAAGGAAACAAAGGAGTGTGACATGAATGGATTGAGGAATATATGCAATGTAGATGGAGAGTGTAAGGGAAATCCTTAATTGGGATGCCCACATGGTGGGAGTGATGATATCAGAATATGATGCGGAAGAGGCAAAGTGAAAAGCCGGGAGGAAATGAAAGGAAGACACACAAAATAGTGAAAGGGGACAGAAAGGTGAAAAGGATGATGCAGGGATAAGTGGTGATGAGTGGAAATGAGGAGTGAAGAGCAATGGATCAAAGTAATTGTTGAACATGTTGGGAGATATGAAGCTGCAGGATAACGAAATTTCCTTGAGAAGGATCCTCAAGTAGGATTCGCAAACTGCCACAACGATCAAGTAGAATTCACAAACTGAAAAGTGTATTTGTGAAAGCATTCATGGATAAAAGATGACCTTGATGTGATTTTGACAAAATATGACCTAGATGAGATGAATGAAACATGTTCATAGAAAGGGCATACAGGGAAACCATGCTTCAAACCAGATTGGAGGTAAACAAGAAAGGTTACCACATAGGGCATTGCACTTGCAGCTAATAGTAGGTGTTAACACATAATCAACGATAGTTAGTTATACCAAAAGATCATGAGGGAAATATGGATGAAAGATGCTCATAATCCTAATATCGAAAGGACAAATGGATTGGAGATGTAACTTGTATGTGGGAAGAAGGTTCTCTAAAGGTGGTGTTCCTTTAGTCTATGCCCCAGCTATGGGAGAGGGAAAGAACAATAGAAGAAAGTTGATCAATGCGGGAAGCTTTCTGAATATCAAAAGAGAGTAGCCATCCTTCGAGGGTATGGTCTACTTTATAGATAATATAGATGGAAAGAATAATATGTATGATAGCCGTCCTTCGAGGGATCGGTCTATTTCTTATGATTTTGCTTTTTGACTTTGATTTTTGCATGCTTTTATCTTATTTTCTTTTTTTTTGCATGAATAATTGTCCTTCAAGGGATCAGTCTATTTTTTGATAACTTTGATTTTGTTATTTGCATACATGAATTTTAGCTTTACATCGGGGAGAGCTGGGGATAGCTAAGTAGGCCACTTAGGAGGGGATAATGAATGTACAAGAGACATCCCTAGACCCTTTACATGACTAAAATAGGAGAATGAGAGGGTGACAAATGTAATGATCATGGAGTTCTCACCAGATGGGAGAACTTATCCATAAGGAAAATGCTATGGACAGAGTTGTGGTGCCCATATTTAAGGTCATGACTAGAAAAATTACGGAAGGCCACATACTTCCAAATCATTACAATGACAGATGGAAGGGGCTAATGATGGAGGAATTATCTAAAGATGTGACTAAGTGCTCATTGATAGATATGTTAACAGTAGACTGGGTGCAAGTGCAATGCATTAAGAGGTTCTATCTCTGGTTTACCACCAAGAGAGAGAAGACATTAAAGTTATGAAAATATGGGAGAATGAAAAGGATTAGATATGATAGATAAGTGAGAAATAAAACTATGTCCTTAAGGAAGCAAAAATATGACCACAACGGTGGATTTTGATGAAAATAAAAAGGTGCCCCAAGAGAGACACAAATATGGCCACAATGGTGGGCTTTAATGAAAATATGGTCCCTCAACGGAAGGAAAAAAATGGCCACAATGGTGGGCTTTAATGGAAATATGGTCCCTCAACGGAAGGACAAAAACATGGCCTCAAAGGAGGACTTAAACAGATGGTGCCCTAAGAAAGACACAAATAGGGCCACAATGGTGGACTTAGAATGAGATGAAGATTTGGATAGAATTAATTTGGATTTGATGAATTTGGATGAGATAAATAAAACAATGTCAGGGAGCTAAGTCCCCTAGTGACAAGGGATTTGTATGGATGATGTGCTCAAGGGTGAGGGAAGGTTGTTCCCCAAATGAATTAAATGTGGAGGAGTTAAAGGATGTCGAAAGAGTGTAGATGATATTGTTTTAGATTCGGATGGGATAAATGGTCGGAGACCACAAGTGTGTTTGGTAAGATAAGCGGTATTGATGGACAATGGGGGACCTTCCTTAGGAGGAATGTCATGTGCAGGATGGATGTTAAGGGATGATGTGGATGGAGGAATCATGGGAGATTCAACAGATGGGATATGAATTGGATTCAATATAGATGAAGAAGGATATTTCCCCTGAATGAGGAAATCATCTTTCTCAATAAGATTGTGGACAATTGTCTGAAAGGCCTTACAATGTTTGATGTCACGGCCCAAGGTACGATGATAAGTGCAACAAAAACTAGGATTAAACCATGATGGCTTTGGACCATAGGGATTAAAGTCTTTGATGGAAGGAAGTGTGATGGCAGATGTTTGAGTTAAATGTCGAAGGATATTTACGTAAGACCCCATTGAAGTATCATGGGGAAGGTAAATCTTGTGGGTTTTGATTGGATATCTCAGTTTGGAGTTAGGAGAAAAAGTGGATGTAGATTGGATGGGTGAATTTCATATTTTGGATGAAAAATCAAATTTGGTTGAAAGATTGTATTGTTTGGATGTGGATTGATTGTAGCAAGATGTCGTAGATGGAGAAACCGATCCTAACATAGATGTTGTGGCATTGGAGTGTTGAGAATATGGAAAACTAGAAAGTTTCCTAGGATGCACAGGGGACTGTCGGGGATGTTTACCCTGAGCCTTAGAATTTAATTGAGAAGATTTAACCTTAGCAGGTATGATAATAATCTCGACTGCAGGATCTGACAGTGGTGATAGAGTTATCAATGGAGAAAATGTTCTAAAACAAGAGGAGGATGTTAATTGAGAACTGAGTGTTTGTATGATGTGATTAATGAGATCTATGTGAGATGTGGATTGTTTAGACATTGGCATGGAAAGATTTGATTTTGTAGAGGGAGAAGGTAAACTGTCTTTATTTGACTTAGGTGGAGGTGTTGATTTAGTAGATGTTTCAAAGGGTATGGTTGTAGATCGGGAAGATTTGTTTGATGTGATAGATAGATTAGGTAAAGAGTATTCGGGTAGACCAGGTGCAGTGGTCATAGACAAGGATATAGGTAAAGATTTCAAGGTAGAGATAGATGGACTCATTGATATGATAGGTATAGGGATAGATGGGATATTTGGAGATGTAGGTGAAGCGACATGTATATTGGAAGCCAACGTGGACGCGGTTAGGGTCGTTGGTGAAGGTGGAATGAAAACATGTAAAGTAGTCAATCCTACGGAAGGGGATGTGGTATCTAATGGGGTAGATATGATAGGTAATGGAGTAGGTGTAGGATTAATGTCTGTTGTAGGATTAGGTGGGACCAGTTTCTTCATAAATGTTTCGAGGTGTAAGAATGATATATTTGCTAATGGGGTTGATGTTAGAAGTGGGGTTGTAAGGGTGCATGTGGTAGAACTGAGTTTAGTTGGAATGGTTGTGAGTGAGTTAGGTATAGTAATAGGTATATTTGAGGAAAATGTGGGTAAAGAAGTATATGTGATAGATGTAGAGCTATGTTTGGATATGAATGGGGCTGAAATAGATGCTAGGGATGAATCTGGTGTGACAGGTTAGGGTATGGTTGAAGTGGATAAAGTAGATGTTATAGTCAAATTTGACGTAGATGTGGCAAGGGTAGAAGAAGGTGGAGATGCAGGACAAGTAGTAAAAGTTGACATAGGTGTGATAATTGTGGATGTGACAAGTTCCAAATAAGGAGTGGTCATAATGTCCATGGTGGGAACATGTGGTTTCGTTGATGAGATAGGATTTGGATTGATGGCCTTAACAGTGTAAGCATTTGACGGTTGAGATGTAAAAGGGGTGACGTGATTCATTGATGATTGATTAAGAAAAGGCTGTGTAATTTTATCGAGGGGTTGGTTAGATGAAGTAGTGGAGGTGTCCATTTGGATATCCCCTTGATTTAGGAGTTGTTGGACACGATATTTGAAGGAACGCCATTTCTTAATGTCATGACCTTTGACCTGATGATATTTACAATAGTGGGTTTCACAATACTAAATAGGCTTGGCTTGTGAGTTATCCATGGGTCGTATCAGAGAAATTTGGATGGATTTTATGGCTATTAACTTGTCAAATACGGAGCTGTATGATTCTCCCAAGGGGGTATAGTTGGTTATTGGCTGAGGGACTGGTTGTTGAGGCCATGTGCTGAATGTAGATGCTGACGAGGGATTATTCACCACGGTATATGTACTTTTAAATATGTTGTTATGTGTGCATGGTTTAGTAGATTCAATTTTAGGTTTGGTTGAATTGAGTTTAAGATGACCTTGCTCAATGGCATGGGTTTCGAGTTTGCAAGCCAATGTGAAAGCTTCATCAAAAGTTCAGAATGATTGGATTTGCAAAGTAGAAGATATGTGTTTGGCACATGAATGCGAGAAAATTTCAATGAGTTCGGTTTGCGGAAGAGTGAAGGACAATTGATTGATAACACCACACCATCGTGCAACAAAATCAATGATGGGTTCGTCATCAAATTTTCGAATGGTGTATAGGTCAGCGATAGTGGTTTTGCATGTGATATTGATTGAAAAGTGTTCTAAGAATAGCTACGCAAGTTGGGTGAAAGAGAATATGGAATGTTGTGGGATATTATTGTACCAATCTAACGCAGGACCGAACAAAGACATGGGGAAAGTACGAAGAAGTAGATCGTGATCGTGCACAATAAAACAACATGCCTATTTAAATGCGCAGAGATGCTGTTGAGGATCTTCTTTGTTATTGAACTTAGTAAACATGGGAAGTTTCCAATGAGGAGGATAGGGTTTGATTGGAACTGACGGATGAATCGGTTCTTTACAGAGTTGTTCATAAGATAAGGTGTTCTTAGGTGTCAAGGTAACAACTTCTAAACTGGTCAACCGATTCATTAAAGCGTGAATTGGATTATTTGACATGATGTTAGGTTACAATTGGATTGGTTGTGTGGTTTGAGACGTAGTTTGATAAGATGAATGATATGCTTGTGGATGCGTGGGTGTTTGGTGAATCATTTGATAAGGTGATTGATAAGTTTGTGGGTATGCTGTTTGTGGAAATGTTTGATAAGATGGTTGATTAATTTGTGAATGTGTGGGTATTGGGGGAGGATTAACATGTGTCAGGGGTTGAGATTTTGGTATAGGTTGATGTTGAGCAATAAAGACATGATGTATTCATTGGATTTGGGTAGGTTGTAGGTTGATGTTGAGCAATAAAGACATGATGTATTTGTTGAAGTTGGGTAGGTTGTTGTGGTAAAGGATAAGTGAGGATAGGCGTGTTAAGGGGTTAAGATGGTTGGAGCATAGGATGGGTAGGAATACAGGTATTCAAAGGTTGAGATTGTTTGATGGGCATACTTGTAGAAGATGAAATAAAATTGTCAAAAAAAGATGTGGGTGGAATGCTATCTACCAATTTAGGAGATTGGGAGAATTGAGAGATTGTGGGGGATTTAGGAAATATGGAATCATATGTGGGATTAAGAGGCGGTCCAAGAGTTTCTAAAGGATTCGGAGGTGGTGGTGTGATTGATTTAGGATGATTGTCTTGGTGAGGAATATGAGGATTGGTTTCAAGGTCAGAATGATTGTGGATGACACGGTCCTTAAGAAGTGAGGTCATGGAGACTGGAGGTTGGGTAACTGGAGGCTTGGTTTTGAGTTTAGGATCTTATTGGGTGATATTGTTAGGAGTAATGTCATTGGGTGGAGTGTATTACGGGGTTGTTTTGATTTGAGAGAGAGTAACAATAGGCGTGAAATAAAGAAACATCTGTTTAAGTATTCTGTTGATAAACAAATCAAACAATAGTTTTTTAATTATCATGATTAATTATGAGATGTGAAAATAAAAATTAAAGTGGATAATAAAGGTGCCTAGAGAACAAAAGTCTAAGGTTGGTTTCAGGTTATTTTGGCTTGGGAGATGTCTGAGAAGGTTGCCTGTTTGGTGTTCAAGTCCCAATCAGTTAACCAGGTAAAAGGAGCGTTTTGATGTATTGATTATGTTTGTGAAGTTTTAGGTAGTATGTGATGAGTGAAATGTAGAAGATTAGACCCCTACTTAAGCTATGTGTTTAGATAGGATGAAAAAAAGAAAGGTTCTTTTTAAGCCAAAATGAAATGTGAAATTTGATGCAGATAGTCACTCAGGAAAGGAAAAGTGTGATGAAAAAAAGAGAAAATAAAGAAAAATGAGAAAAACCTGGAGAACACTTTTCCTAGTTATCTGGCAGTAAGTTGAGGTGAGCAAAGTGTAGGTTTTAGGCAATCTGGGAAGCTTTTTTTGTTGTATCTGGGTGAACGGTGTTTGAAAGTGACAATCGGTGATCAGGAACGTCCGAGGACCCTAAAAGTGCACAGTTTACGATCGCGGATAAGGTCAGTAACAAGGTTTTGCACGATGTGTTTGATTTCAGTATTGGTCTTTGACAATGTTATTGTTTTGGTCACAAGGTTTGTAGAATTCACCTGCAAAAGCAAATAAAGCAATTAATTCATGCGGATTACAAAATAAGAAAAATAATATAATAGTCCTAATGACGTGGTGTTGAAAGCGATGCGTAATTAGAGAAATAATAAATATGATTATTCCAAGTATGCTAATGTACCAATAAAAAAAAGTTAAATTATGTTTCACAAAACACCTAAAGATATAGTTGGGATGACTTACATATGTCGGAAAGTAAAGGAATCTAGGTGAGTCGAAATGACTGAATATAATTAATGTTACAATGAAATTAACAAATTGAGCCTAACTAAATGCTGATGAAGCGTCAATATTAACCAATTAATTGACGAGGAAATGAACCAAATTATAAAATTAAGTCCCAAATTAACCTAAATTTACGAAGTAATATTAACCACTGAAACAATAACTATATAAATAATAGTATACCCTTTGTTAGTAGTTATATATTATTTGAAATAATGTCAATCTAAATTGATTAAGTTAGTTAAAAAAATATGATACTTTGATTGGGAATATGTATGCTCGATATATGTGGAATTCACATGTGGAGTTTGCATGGAGGGGTCAGATCTGGGTGAAGTCGGTGGAAAGATGTGAATTGGTGAGTGAGAAATAGGCGAGCAGAGGAAATCGATTGTTATATACGGTTAGAAGATGTGATAATCATATATTAATCAATTCTTGAGAATGACACGTTTTATGTTCGCAAGCACCGATACCTGGTGGAGACATATAAGTTATTCAGGTAAGACGTGGATTTGAGCTTTAGGTGGAAATGGGGAACACTAGAATTACGGGTATCTATATGGCCATCCCCTTTTCGATTTAATATAAGATTCTTCTCCAAATTGCAGAACTGAAATATCATTTGGTAATTTGATCTGAATCCAACCTTAGCTATCACTTTCAGGATTTGAGCGTAAGCTCTCAAGGAACGCCGGTCATCTTGATAGAGGATATGAATGGATTTAGGACCTGAATGTTGGAAATATCGTACAGGTTTTCAAGAAACTACCGAGACTGCAATTTGTTGAGTAAAGACTTGGAGACAAACGAGTGTTTGAAAAATAAGGTGGTTGCTGGGTGGGCTGGAAGCTCAGTTGGAAGAAGTGATGGCGAGCTCACGAGTGTGTGGGATGAGAGAAGGGCTCGGGTGAGGAGCTTAGAGCAGGGAAGAGACAAGGATGGGAGGAGTCTTGGAGGTTGGAGGGGTAGGATGTGAGCTTGGGTTGACTAGAAGATCGTGGGGAGTGGAGCTGTGTGGGAAGGAAGGGAGGAGACGTGTGGAAGCTGAGAGGTATGTGGGATTTGGGAATGGAGCTCGTAGGGAGAAGGAGTGAGACGAGGTTGTGGGGAGAAGTGAAAAGCTCAGGTGGAGAGGTGGAGGATTGAGCTGAGCAGGGGGCAGTGGGATGGTGGGGAGAGATGCGTGGAGAGAATGAGTTGAGCGGGTTCGAATGGCCGAGGTGAAGAGAAAAGAAAGAGCTTGGTGGAGATGGAGAGTTGGAAGTGAATAATGGAGAAAGGTGGTGGATGAGGGAAATAGAGATCAAGTGGGAAGTAAGGAAGAAGGAGCTTGGTGGAGAGGATGGTGGTGAGGATGGCGCAGGAAGGATCTCAGAGAGTGGAGGGGAGGTGTGGAAATAGTTAGGGGGATGGGTAGATTAGGATAGATAGGATTCGAATTTTTTTTATAATTCCTTTCTTATAATTTAAATCTAATCTATTCAGTAATTTTTTTATTTATTATTAATTTTTATATATTTATTTATTGTTATTAATATTATTATGCTTAATAATAAAAAAAATGCCTTCGATATTACTTATAATGACCACATAACAAAGTAATTGAAAACCAGAAGTGCATACCTCCGAGACAACCTAACCCACTGAGTGTAAAGATGACGCTACGCGGAGGTCAATAATATCAAGCCTTGTAAACAGGTAAGTCGGAAAAATGAACGATGCAAAATATATATCATGTGATGACAACTAGGAGACTAAGGTCAATTTCCATATTCATATCCCATGCAGGTAGATGCCCATAGACAACACGAAGAGTGCGTACCTTGTGACGATTTCAACGAGTGACCATACGGAACTGAAATCAACAAATGCTAAGATATTGCAAACAAGAAAGTTAGAAAAGATAAGCAAAATAAAAAACAAAATGAATAGATCTAGGATCTGGTCCCATTGGGCGTGCCAAGTGTTGATATGGAAAACCTCGTTCTCACGCGGGTGAATGTCGAGATTGCAAGCCGCCAGCAACTTTGAGTGATGGAGGGCTTAGGACGTCAGATTCAGATATGGATTCTAGTTATGGGCGCAGAGAATATAGATTTGTGATTAAAGATGATAGATCTGCAAAACTGAAACAAAAACGATTACATAACAATATGTGGGGGTTGCCCAGACAGTGCCAGTTCCAAGAGGATATTAACTCCCTTGGAGGATGTCAACCCCCGTGTTTAGAAAGATAGCAATAAAATATGAACAGTAGATATCCTGTAGAAATAATGTAATAGAAAATGATGAGTAACTGAAATAACGAGAGAACTTATCTTGTGCTCTAAGATGGAGATGAAATGGACACCAAGATGGCAAGATGACAAACAAGAAACTTAGAAAGACAATATTTTCCCAGAGCTTCCCCCTCTCTTCTTTCAGAAGAAGTCCTTCAATTTTCTGGGATCTATAATTTTTCTCATGCCTCTGAAATATGGGGGAAGAACCCATATTTATAGCCTAAGATGAGGCTAAACTGTAGGTTAGTAAGTAACCGGGGTTGGGTAAGGTAACCCGGGTTAAGAGGTATGATGTGATTACATGGGGCCCATGGTTTGACTTATTAGGTGTAGTGGGGAGCATGTGGGACTGGTTAGGTGAGATGATAAGATTCCAATTTTGCATTTAAAAAAAGGTTTCGGATCGGTATATGGATACCCATACTTTGCATTATTTTGAGATGGGAGAGATACCAAAATTTAAATTATCAAATGGGTCCGCATGGATCCCATTTGATAATTGATTAAATAAAATGTGAGTAAATAGATGAGATTTACTCAAATGTAGGAAAGAGAAAGATGAGAGGAGAAGTTTTATAAAGGAGAATGAATGTGGGACGAATGAGAGAGGTCGCACTAAAAATTGGTGTCTACACCACTCTTGAGGCTATTATAACACCTACGCCTTCTATTGTTACCACCTCCACTCCATCTTCTACCACTGCCACTAGTACCATGATTTTATCCAACACCCCAGTTTTGACTTCAGTAATGACATCTTCATCTGCATCCACCATACCTGATTGGCTATATCACCAAACCCCAAAGCAAAAGAAAAAGGTGCCCCTAGTGGATGTAATGTACCTAAGTGTGATAGAACAAACCCTAACAAGAAAGGCCATATAGCTAAGAATCATCTCTAACTTATCAAGAAATTTGTCAGGTGAAAGGTTCGTGGAGATAGCTAACCCACAGAAGGAAAAACTAAAGAAACTATTACTGCAGCAGATTATCATTTTTCTAGGTTTTTGCCTGTAAAAGAAACACATGAAGGGGAAAAACAAGATGTGAAAATGGATTTGGGATTTTTTTTGGAAAAACATGACAAGGACAAGGCTTCAAAGGATGAGTTAAAGACAAAGGTTGAGCAGCTCACCGCTCTTCTGAAGAAAGTAACACAACCTACTCCATTTATTGATCCTTCAACTACAAATACTCTGACAGTTTCTTCCAGCTTGGATGATATTTCATATCATGAAATCGAGAAGATAGGTCAGAAGGGAAGATTAGTGGATGGATGGATTGAATGCATACTTCAAGAATAAAATCCATTGATAAAAACAGTTCTAGAGTTATATGATGAATTGAATACTGAGAAATATTCCATAAGGAAACTGGATGCATCCCTGTCTGAAGAATGAAACAATTTGGGTCTTAGTTTGGTTACCTGGGAAGAAATAAAAAGTATTGATATAGATGTACTCTTCTAAGAAGGTGTGGTGAGTAGTGCCTACACGTTGTATGAATTTCAAAAGGCCATGTAATTCAGGTCACAGGTGTTACAAGATTTGATTAAAAAATTTAATGAAAAGCGGGTTGAAATAATAGATGCGTTGAGTGATATTTCATAATAATTTGAGGATATCCACTGTAATTTCTTCAATGATAACATTGGTGCCCTTCCAATTGTCAAGTGAAGACCAATTTCAAAAGTTTGGTAAAGAAAGATGATGAAGTTACAAAAACCTTCAACATTAATTTAAGCTACAGACTTGTTTCATGCTAGAATTTCATGAATCGGATCAAGAAAGTTATAAATAAGTTGAAAAGGTTACAAGGGAAGTGGATACAGCAGATGTACGACTTTAGTATGCATGCAAACCTGAAGAGGAAGAAATACAAGAAATTGTGAAGTGCTTCATGGAATTTAAGTAACGTACGACTGCGAGCAAGGAGAGTCAATATAAATATGAACAAGAAACAGATACTACAGGGCCAAGTTGATTCTAAAGGCCATTTTTGAATAGGCTCTGAGTTCTTTGTTGGTAAAAGGTTACAGCGTTGACTTATTCAAAATTTTGAAACTACTTTGATATTTTTATGGGAGCTTGCTCCCTTGAACTTAAATACATTCTATTTTTAGCAATTAGTTAGCTAAAGGTGGGGTTGTAATGGCCAATCTCTTGAAATTATAAATAGATTAGAGGTGCTAAGTATTGGTATGACTTTTAGATTTGGGGAGAATACTCTTTAATCTTGGAAGAGTTTTCAAGCTACTTTGAGCCTTTTGATAATATTCAGAACAATATTTTGCCGTCGAATGTATGGTGTATTGTGCTCCAATTAATTAATCTCTAATTTTTTAATGTTTAATTCCTTGATATAGATTGATTGGTATGCCTTTATATCAATTATTTTTCTTTAATCTTGAGGAACGTGACATAGAACCTTTTTGTTTTAGGTGTGGAGAATTTATTCCCTTTCTATTATCAAAGTGAATTATACTTACCATTCAAATATTAGAGAGTATTACATGAAATGTGCATATAATTGATTGTTTTGATATGTTAATTGTGTTGTTGAATGAATCTATCTGTTCAGTTTGCAACTTGGTGTATCACCTTATTTAAAGTTTCATTTTTATTTATCTCTAACCTTAATCCCAAAGACTAGGTAGATTAGGATATTTCTAAGTGTTTTAGCTTTGCACTTTTATCATAGATCAAGTGCTCCAGGTTCCAAAGGAATTTGGCCTTCTCCGGAGGTTCATCCCAAGGCAACAAGGTCCCACACCTTGGGGATGTTCCAACATTGCATGAGATCACTCAAAGATTCAATGGGTGTGCACGATCCACGTGACAACAATTTTTGGCATGCCTGGTGGGACAAAGTTAGTACTTCTCTTCATAATTGCATGAATCAAAGTACCTAGTGACTCTGTTTCTCTGGATTTCAAATCTCAGTGTGTTATATTATGTGAAGAATTCAGACAAGAGATTTTGCGAGACGAGAAGGAAATTATCATCATATTGAGTTATCCTTATCTCCTCCAAGAAGAAGAATAGGCATTTCAACATCACCAGTTATGGCATCACCACGTAGAGGTCATTTAACTCCTCCTTATGGAAGGTTCCCTCCGCCTAGGAACAATCAAACTCTTTTTAGAATGGTGAGGAACCAAGTGTTTCCTTTATTCAATGCAAGCAACCCTATTCTATTAGCCCAACGGGAACCTATACCTGTTGTTACACTCAAAAGTATACCCTTTTACACATGGGAAGCTCATATTACTCCTGTGGAACATATTCTTGATGTGGTCAGCATTTGTGTAGTACATAATGTTATAGAAGAAAGTGTTGTGGTCAGACTCCTTATTAATTCCTTCAAGGGAAAATCACTTCATTGGTTTTGTGGGTTAGAGGCTAGTACAATAACCACTTGGGACGAGTTGGGGGAGAATATCTATAAACAGTTCAAAAATAAGAGTGACCTCCTGTCACTCATGTAACAACTCACTACCATAAAGAGAGCTCCTCAAGAGTACATGATTGATTTCAACTTCCGATTCCAAAAGACTTGGAACAGGATTCCGGCACTCATAATGCCTTCTCCTAATAATGAATTTTTTTATTATTTACGAGCTTTGAACAGTGATATAGCAGTTATGATCCATTCTATGGGAGGTACCACACTTCCTGATGCCTATGAATTTTCAATAAGAGATGATAATTCTTTGATCTAAGCAGGGAAGATTGCACCTAGACCTCCCATGCCTTTGTTTGTTAAACTTTCAAGTAATCATCCAACTGTTGCCTCTATGACTGCACCAGTTCCTTCAAACAATCTGGTTGAGGTCAAGTCCCTGCTGCAAAATTTTGGGAATGAACTTGTAGCACTCAAGAGGCAAAAATCTCAATATGCTCGTCCCTACCAACCACATAATCATCAATATCAATCTAACCATCCACCATTTCAAGGGAATAATCAAACGCAAAATCCAGCCACAAATCAAGTTACAAACATCAAGCCCCTAAAGTTTAGGAATCCTCTTGCTACTAGATCTTCCAGAGCCCTTGTACCTGTCAAAAATAATCTAATTCAATACTATGAATGGTGTTATCCTTGTTCTCAACCACACAACCAAAATATTTTCCCTAATGGATTTCTCAACCATGCCCTTATGGTTCAAAATTTATCTTCTCCACCTGAGGCAACAGAAAATTCATCTACACAGGAGGATGCTAATCAACCACATGTCCCTGAAGAAACCACTTTACTAAATTGGAAAATGGAAGATTTTTACAGGTTAAATAAAAATTCTTCATTAGTGGTGAAAAACACTCATTCCAAAAAGAGAGAAATGGAATCTCAACCTTCCAAAGCTGATCAAGCATCCACTTCACATCCTCGGCCACAAGCGGCGGCTGATAAAGATGTGGGAAAGAAACTGCTAGAAATGTATGCTAGCCAAGCTATAAGGAAAGAAGGTTCTTCAGGCATCACTGTACCCAATAAGCACTTTCCAAAAGAAGATTCTAACGATCAAAGAAATATCAGCAAAGTAGGAACAATCCCTTTCAGTATTGTAGAATAGATGAAGAATACTAACCTGAATGTTACTATGTGGGATGTACTCTCAATTCCGTCTCAAAGAAACCTGTTACAAGAGGCCTTGAAAATTTTTGATACAACCAATAGATCATCAGGTCATGAAGCAGTAACTACTACAAGTTTATGTCAACTGGAAAGGAAAAGCATTCCTAAGGCAAACAAACAACCACCATTCTATATTTCCCTGATCATTAGAGATCATTTGGTGCATAACTGCATGATTGATTCTGGTGCCAGGAGTTCGTTCATGCCCAAAACAATTGCAGATGTACTAGGAATTCAATATACACCAATCTCTAGAGGAGTTGTTCAGCTAGATGAGACAGCGGTTAGGACCATTGGAATCATCAAAGGACTTTAGCTTACTATCCATGCATTCCCTAGCTTGTCATTTACACAATACATATCGGTCATTGATCTTCCTCCTCTTTTCACCATCTGCTTCTCACGAGATTTCACTACTAATATGGGTGGTTATCTATCAGTTGATTGGTCTCATATGATTCTCAGGACTTGATACGGAACTAAGGTGACTATAAGGGCTAAACCGATTTTTCATAATCATGTGGAGCCATAGACTACTAGTCCTATAAATGGGAATTATACCATCCATTATCCAAAAGAGGAAGATGTTGACCACAAACCAGCAACACTTATTGAAGAGATTCCTAATACCATGTTGGATGAGGTAAGTATAGATTACCAGCATGACCCATATGTTGAAGCATTGGCAGAAGAAAAATCTGGTTTGTTGTTTTTAGAAGAGACGGGATTGGGTATACATATTGTATTGACGAAGAAGATGTGATCATACCACAACTTGTCAAGTCTCAAAATAGCTCTGAAGGACTTTGGAAACTATTTTTCGATGGCTCAAGGAGTAAGAATGGAGCATGTGTTGGTGTTATGTTGATTTCTCCCGAAGGAAGTAAGTATTTTTCATCCTTTCGACTATAGTTCAGCTACACTAATAATGTTGCTGAGTATGAGGCCTTGATACAAGAAATTCAAATAGTTTTAAAAAGGGGTATCAAATCCCTAATTGTTTTTGGAGATAGTGAGTTTATAGTGCATCAGGTAAGAGCTCACATTGCATCAAAAAATTATCTACTGAGATCTTATAAAAACACAGTATGGATTTTGATTGAATATTTTGAAGCTTTTGGGATTCACACGGTTCCTAGGGATCATAACTAAAATGTATATAGACTTGTAAATATCAGCTCATAATATGAAATTCCTACTAATGTAAAGAAGGAAGGATCACAGTCCGTTAATATGGTTTTTCATCCAACAATTCCTGATGATGCAGGAAGATGGCAGGTTTTTGACATCGATGAGTAAATCATTCTTTTCTTACAGGAAGAAGTGGAGTTTGCAGCAAAAAATAAAGCTAGGTTAAAAGAAGCATACGGTGAACAAATCATCCAACTAAAAAGCAACATATTACCAACAGGTTTGGTTATTCTTGAATCCATTTTTAATTTAGATGATCGGGCCAGAAGGAAAAATTCTAACCTGACAATCAAAGATGATGACTTTGGAGAAGTTGAAATAGCTAGTAAGAAAATCCTAAAGATTGGAAAAGTATGCACCCCATAAGAGAAAAAGGATTTCATCAAACTTTGTCAAGATTATAATGATGTTTTTGCATGGGGTTATAAGGATATACGTGGTTTCAACCCAAGTTTGGCATAACACACCATCAAACTTCATCCTAATGCCAAACAAGTTCGGCAGAAGCAAAGGCCAATAAATCCTAAAATTGAACCACTAATGAGGAAGGAACTCTCTAAGCTCATTGAGGCTTGCATAATTTTTCCAATCAAGAATTCCTCATGCTAGCTAATCTAGTTCCCGTTAGGAAAAAGAATGGATAAATCCGGTTATGAGTAGATTTTAGAGATTTGAATTGGGCTTCATTGAAGGATCATTATCCTCTTCCATTAATGGAGAAAATTCTCCAAACAGTAGCAGGAGCGTAAATGTTTTCATTACTTGATGGGTACTCTGGATACAATCAGATCTTGGTTAAAGAATATGATAAATTCAAGACAACATTCACTACTAAGTGGGGTACTTACGCCTGTAGTAAAATTCCATTTGGGTTATCTAATGCTAGCGCTACCTTCCAAAGGGTCATGGACATGGATTTCTAGGGACTAATCAATGATATTATCCTAGTGTACTTAGATGATATAACAGTGTATTCCAAACATGCAGAGGATCACATGGCTCATTTGAGGAAAGTATTCAAGAGGTGCAGGGAGTTCAGAGTTTCTTATAATCCCAAGAAATGTATTTTCATTGTATAAGAGGGTAAGTTGCTAGGGCATGTGGTATCCGCTGAAGGACTATCTATTGATCTAGATAGAATATGCTCGATTTCGTCCCTATCTCTTCCAAGTCACAAGAAAGTACTTCAGATTTTTCTTGGAATAATAAATTTTGTGAGCAGATTCATCCCTCAGTTTTTAGCCCTAGCCAAACCATTAACAAGCATGTTGAAGAAATATATGCCTTTATCATGGAAAAAGGAAGGGAAGGAGAGTTTTGAATACATTAAGGCATCCATTTCTCAAGCACCTACATTGGTGAATCCAAGGTTTCACAAGGATTTCATTCTCTATGCCTTTGTTGGTCTAGAAAGTATTTTTGGGATTCTCACTCAGAAAAATAACGAATCAATGGAACAACTGATTGCCTTATTTATCTAACCTAAAGTATTATGAGGTAAATTATTCATTTGTTGAGAAATAGGTTTTTGCCATTATTCGGGATTTGAAGAAATTCATACACATGTTTTCCAATAACAAGATACATTTGATGGTGTCTCATCACAGAGTTAAATATTTTTTGCTAAATAAAGATGTGAATGAGAAACATGTCGGATGGGTCACTCAAGTGATGGAATACAACATACATATTAAGCTCACTCATCTTGTCATGGGTAAAGGTCTATGTTAATAGTTAGCTACAGATTTGGAGTCAATGGCAAAAGAAGACGCAGTGCTCCTTAATGAACCTCGAGATAATAACCAACTTGATTGGCTATCAAAGATGAAATTTTTTCTCTTTTCAAGAGAATACCCTGCAAGCATAGACAAAGTTCAAAGATGAAGCTTTTGTCTTCAGTCTATTCCTTACGTTATGGTGGATAATGTTCTCTTTCGAAGGGATTTGAACAGTTTTTTTCTTTAGTGCATAGGACCAGAATAGGTAAATAAGGTACTAGAATAATTTCACACTGGTCTATCATGAGGGCATTACTCTGCAATGACAACTGCTAAAAAGATCATGAGATTTGGTTACTATTGGCCAGATTTATTCAAAGATACCCATTTTTGGGTAAGGAAATGAAAGGAATGTGCTTTCTTTGCAGGAAAGCAGAGATTGGCAACCCTACCTCTTCACCCAATTCAGGTCAACCAACACTTTATCTAGTGGGGGTTGGATTTCATTGGGATGATTAATCCTCCATGAAGTGATGGACACAAATGGGTCCTCACCACGACAGATTACGTCACTCGTTGGACAGAATCCATGGCACTTAAGGAGGGAAACGAAAAAGTTGTTCTTAATTTTCTAGAGGGGATAATCACACGGTTTGGTGTCCCATTTACAGTAATTCTAGAAAATGTAAGGGCAATTATTAGATTGAAGTTGACTGAATGGGCTGTAAAAAATTGAGTGTATCTCAAAACTTCATCAAATTACTACCCACAAGGAAATGGATTAGCCGATTCTAGTAACAAGAATCTCATATGTATCATCAAGCATACAATGGAAACTAATAGGAGAACTTCGCATGCTCAACTCAAAACCTCCCTATGGGTAGATAAAATTATGCCCAAAAGGGCTATTGGGAATTCACCTTTTATGCTGGTCTATGGAAGGGAAGTAAAGCTCTCATTATCTCTAGAGTTGTCTTCTTTGGAATTGGCACAACAACTAGAGCTTATAGAAAATGATGGAATGATAGTCAGGTATGTTGAACTAATGGAGTTAAAAGAAAATAGGAACAAGGAAGTGAATACTCTGTAACAACACCAATCTCATGTTAAAAGATCTTTTGAAAAAACAACTTCCAATAGGGAGTTCCATGAAGGAGATTTGGTTCTCAAATGGGATGCTAACATGGTCAATCCTAGTAATCTACTAAGTTTGATGCCCTTTGGAGAGGACCATACATTATCACAAGTTGTAAGAAAGTAATTTTTTTTTGCTTATCTAGGCTCAATGCTGGCACATCACCCAGACTGAGATGAGCACTCACCCAAAGAGCACAATTGTACCAGGCCCCTCTTTAGAGTTACTTGTGCAGGATGTTAATGTGATTAAGATAGAGCATATACAGATCCATAAATAAACATAAACATTCCACAGTGCATAATCCAGATCTAGATCTTAGAGAATCATGAATTAAACAATAACTATGATAAGATTAACCATACAAGAACCAGTTACAGTCATGTTTAACACCATTATCCATCCAATATACTCCATTACATTAAACACAGTAAAACATAGAAGCTTCTTACATTATAAAGTATCACCATAAGTTATGCACACATTAGACCCAACAGCATAACTCTACAATAACTCAGTCTCAGCATCTCTCTCTAAACTACACAGTTCACTACATATTTATAGAGGTGGGGAATTTCCCTTCACCACCTACACACTTCCCAAAATAGGTCACATGCTAAAAATAGCCATGCACCTTTACAATAACATGCACACATACAAGTGTGCTAATAATAGACATCCTATAGTTAACTAGAAGAAGTAATCCTATTATTATCTTGAACTCATGCATGGCACTTATCAGTCACTTGTTCCCAAAATAGTATTTGTGTGTTGCACAAGTCTCCATCCTGATGTGTGCTCCACACACTATCTCCAAAAATAGCCCGTATCCATGAAAATGGCTAAGTCCTGAATCAACTTGCGTATTTCCTTTCCTATCATTTTGTGCCTTCAAATGCGCCTTGTTTCCACGCGCACATTCTTTGTGTGTCTTCTCCTTAGAATAATATGTCTACTCAACATTACCCCACACTAAAGTACATTTCCATCCCAACAATGGGGTTTCTTTCTAATGTTTCCCAAATAATAAATAATAAGCACTGAAAGAATTAAAATAATCACTGTACAAGAGAATGAATATTTACTCTGCATCTCCCTCTTCTTCAACTGGGAGGATCAACTCTGGATATTCAGTTTTAATCGTAGCCTCTAATGTTTTCCATTCATCCAGCGTGTTCCTTGTCTTCTCTGGAATGTCTGTGGGAATGGCTTCCAACTCGTCCTAAGTAATATTTTCCTTCTCATTCTGTAAAACTCAAGACAACATTGGCCATAACAGACATCATTCCCTCCAGAAGATCCATCTTATGCGCTATGAGCTTCCCAATATCATCTATTCTCTCCTTATGTGGGTCTTAAGCTACTGCAAGGGCTTCGTGCTTTTTCTTTACCAGTGTCAATATTTCTGTGCACCCTAATGATTCATCCTTCATTGCTTTCAGAACTTCATTATCTTCAACCAGAGTTCTGGTTTATCATTACCTCTTCTGGTGCCACACATATGTTCAGAGCTTGGTTTGCTTTCTTCATCTCATCCTTCAAATTCTAGAGCAATGCCTCGTAAGTTGAAATTTTTCTGATCATAGAGGCCTTTTCTATTTCTACCTCTTTTTCAGCATCTTTTTGTGTAGGCATTCTAAGTAGTCCATATTCTAGCACCAATTCAACCAATGTGCACATAATGCATTGCAGAAGGGAACTTTTCAGGTACCTTTGGTTCAATATGAGGCCTAACTTTCAGAATGTAATCACCAATCTCCTCAGCCTTGGCAATGAAGGCCTCATTCTTTATTTATGCTCTTTCCTTCTCTGCCTTTAGGCACTCTATCTCTGTAGTTTTATCCTTGTTATCTTCCATCAGTGCTCTAATGGTGGCGGCCTTATCAATATTCCTCCATGCCACCTCAGCAGATACCTTGACTAAGGCATTGCTGACCTGTTCATCTGACATGACAGTAGGCTTTATGGGCATGTTCCTTCTCTAAGGTTCCTTCTTCACTCTTCTTGATACACAAGACTCCTCACATACATCAAAATCCGGTTTGTCCATGTGAGTCTGCATGGACCAGGATAGTTGTTTCCTTGTGTGTATAGTGGCCATGTCTGGGTCCATCAGCTCCCACCCATGTAATTCTTTAAGGTCCACTATGCTCTGAAACTGGGAGTGCAGATGAATTTTTCTTGTGTCCTCAGCATAGCCCATACTTGGCACCACATATTCTTCACTTCTCCTTGTCCTTGGTCCCTTCGGAACTTGAGCGCCAAGGTTTGGAGCTGACCCTTCTCCTGTCTGAGTTATAACTGGTGTGCTGGTTTTCTCGCAGACAGTTTCTTCTACTTCTTTCACCCCTTCTTCTTCATCTCAGGGATCCTTCACATAGTCTGGTTGCACTGGGGTTCTAGTAGTGCTCTCTTTCGACTCCTCTACCTCCTCATTCAGCTTCAACTTTCTCCTTCTCTTCTTCTTATGTGCCTCTTTCTGAGGGGAGATTCTAGGTGATCTTCTTATAGGTTGTGGTGTTCCCGCGCCTTGGGCCTTGGTTCTTCTGAATACCCTTTTAAACTGGCACTCTTCAAGGACTTCATCCACATCCAAAGTCCTCTTCTTATTCTTGCACTTGTGGTGGAGTATTTATGTGCTCGCTCTCCACTTTTTCTGTGGGCTACCTCCGACCTCTATGATCCAAGCCTCCACTATCCTCATGTTCCTCTTCCTCGTCTATCTATATGGTTGTTGCAGGATTTAGAGCTGGCACATTCTCCATTGTATGTTTGCCCTTAGGCGGCCCTGGGAGCATGAATTCATTCTCCACATACTTGTTATTCTCTAGCCTAGGCTTAAGATGAATATATATGAGCATGGTTCCACTATCCCGAATAGCCAAAATTACTGGATTTATTTTTATGACATCTGAAATGAGCCTCTCAATGTAGGAAGACCCACCTGGATATACATATGTTTTCCTGAGAGTGTGGTAGTCACAATCTACCTTTTCTACATTGAATTTCAGTCGGTGCGCATCAGTGAATCTGTGAACTGAGGCCTGGAAGTAGCGCGTTGTGAAGGCATAGGGAAGTTTGCACCATGGACTCCATGTCCCATCCTTCATGGAAAACCACACGATGTAGAAATGATGATACACCACAAACTGTACTGCCTTTCCTAATACCGAGGGTAGCTCCTTGGGAATGCACCACTCCTCCTCAAACGTCATGTGAAGTTAGTCATACCACATTTCTACCTTTTTCTTGAATGGGCCACTCATTGATCCTTCACATAAATATTTCTCAAACCTCTCTGCGAGGGACTTCTTCTCAGTGGGGTATTCCCAAATTTTGTTCTTTGGCCCATCGGGCACTCCAATTTCTACAAACACCAGTGATAGTAGGATAGTGCCAAAAATTATCTTCTCACTTTTGCGTGCTTCCTCAATAATTGTTTCTGTAATGTAGCCAACCAAGTTGTAGATTTCACCCTCTGACATTTTCTTTGTAATATGTAGCCACATTGTGTTTACCTGCGACCATCTCTCTTGATCATTTAACTTTGTGAGAAGATGCACGACTTCCTGCACTACAGGAAACTTCTTTAGTTTGTCTATGTCCATTCCACACAGGACCTTTGGAGTATCCTAACTCCTTGCTGGTGGCTACAACAACTACCTTATCAGTCAGATCAATAATAATATATGTCCTTATGCCCTTCGGTCCTGTCAATGTAGCAATCAGGGTTGTTGTGATCCTTACCCTCCATCTATAAAAATAGAAAAATTCCTCATAGACTCTACTCATAAGCCATTGGTATAAAGCCTCTGGTTTTCCAAAGTATGGGAGTTCATATAACTAATAAACCCCTACCTTCTTCAACAACTTCTCTCCAACATCATCATATACTGGCATATCATCCACCATGCACTTGTTGGTCTTCTTGTTCAACAACGCATCCAATTCTCCCCTGTTATCAGTGGTGTGATGATTATAATCACTTATCTTGCATCGGCGAATGTGTGAATCCCAATCTCGACCGACTATCACTCCTTCTGGGTACTGCATCTCTAAAAAGTTGCTCTCGGGAACAACTTCCACCTTTTTCTTTCCCTTCGTGCCTGCTGAAGGTGCTTTCTTTGGTGCAATTGTAAAAATCCTACCTTTTTTCTTTTGTGTCAAGTAAGTTCAAACCCTAGCTCAAAATCATGTGCCCTAGCTTGAAACCACGTGCCCTAGCTCCTTCTCAATGCTTCTTCTTCACTCAAACCCTTCACCAATGGGGACACAAGCCTTTTCCATGCACAAATCTTCTCTCCACATCTGGTTTCATTACTCTCCGCACCTCAATATGATTTTCTTGGCTCAGTCACACTTAGCTCGCTCAAATACTTGTGATTGTAAAGGTAAAAATGAACCCGCATCACATCCTTATATATATTTTCAAAAATTTAGTGCATTTATTACTCCTTCACCTACCAACAATCCTCTCATTAATTGACCATTTTCCCAATTTCTGCACGTGGTACATCTTCGCACCCCAGCTATAACCTTCTAGTGCACCTTCCTACCGTCTAGCTACATACTTCTCTTCTGCGCACTTCCCTGTGCTGATTACCTCACCAATGAGCCTTCCCCTAGTAGTTTCCATGGCCACTACTTACCTCGTGTTATATTGTTCCTTCATTTATCTCCATCTATGGTCTTCTTTAGAAGCAATCTCCTTTCTAACAACTCCTTTCCATACTTAAATAACACCTGTAACAGTTTGTTCTCATGTGTACCCAGTTGTGAATAACAAATAACAACCACCCCACACCAATGGTATGTGCAGTCCTCTGCACATAAAAATACTTCAGATTGTAATTAGCTTCTAGCGCGCAAACATGCTTATTACACAAAACACCAAACTAAATTGACAAAGCATAGCGATGAAGAAGGAAATACATGAAAATAAATATAGAAAGGGAAACCTATACTAAATGGCAATACTACCTTATTACAAACACCAAGAAGACTTATTTATAGTAGGGCTTCAGCCTACTCCCGTTGAAGTAACCGGGTAGCCATATTCCATCAAGCACCTCTAACTGACAAGTCCCTGATTCAAGTATATGAGTGATAACATATGGTCCCAACCAATGCACCTTAAGCTTTCCTGGATGGCACAAAAACTTAGAATCATAAAGAAGCACCATCCATATAACCTCAAGTTTCTTGTCCCTGATGTGTCTATCATGTCATGCCTTCTGCCTATCCTTTTCCTGCTTTTGACTCCAACGTGTTATGGCACACCTCTCATCCAACTGTATTAATTTATCAATTCTTTCTTCTAATGCTTTCTCATCAGCTAGACCTCCAACGTGCGCAATACATAAAGAAGGTAACATGAATTCCATAGGAAGAACTACTTATGTGCTAAACACCAACAAAAAGGGTGTAGCCTTATTTAACCTCTTGTAGGTTGTTTTGTATGTCCAAAGAACAATATAAAATTTATCATCCCAATCCTTCCTTCCAACATCACAAATATTTGTTAAGGTCTAGCTCAATATCTTGTTGAAAGACTCAGCAGTGTCATTTGCTTAAGGGTGATAAGGAGTAGTCTTGTGGTGCACAACCATAAATTCATCTAACAATATCCTGAATGTCTCATTCAAAATGTGTGTGCCCCTATCACTTTCAAGCTTAGTGGACATCCATACCTAGTAAGAACATTTTCCCATAAGAACTTGGTTGTTGTAGCTGTTGTATAATCCTTTGTAGGTGTTACTTCTACCCATCTTGTAAGATAATCTGTGTAAGTGATGATATAGCGTGATCTAGTTCTATGCGCGGCTGGGGAAATAGGACCCACAAAGTCTATAGCCCATTTTTCAAATGGCTCTGCACTAGGAATAGGTCTCAAAGGAATTTCATCTCTTTTCCTAGGTTTTCCAAGGTGCTGAGAGTGATCACACGCCTTACAATACTCTTTACAATCCTTGTACAGGGTCTCCCACCATAATCCAGTGAGTAGAATCTTGTGTGCTGTGGCGTCACCTACATAGTGCCCACCTGCAATACCACCATGAGCCTCTTCCATGATATTATGCACTCATGTTCTAGTACACACCAACACAATACTTCATCTCAACCTAATTTGTATAAGTCACCACTGATCAATGTAAATGGTGTCACGCGAATTATAAGTTGTTTCTTTTCTAAGGCTTTCATTATTTCTGGCATCATACGTGTGCTTGAAAAGACAACAACATCCTCTAACTCTGAAGGCACACGATATAACCTATACAACTGTGCATCCGGATTTGTATCTTCAATTGTCTGTGCGTCCTCCCCCGACTAAATTCTTGATAAGTGGCATGGGCCAGAATTACTTTTACCTAGTTTTACCACAACTGTGAAATCAAATTCTTGGAATAAGAGCACCCATCGACATATGTGCCCTTGTAAAACGGGATTATTTACCAAGTATTTTAATGCCATGTGATCAGTATAAAATACAAAGGGTGTTGCTAGCAAGTATTGTCTGAATTTATGCAGTGCGTAGATCATCGACAAGGCCTCACGCTCTGTAGTTGTATAATTTTGTTCCACAGAGAGTCAACTTTCTACTAGAAAAACAGATAGGATGATCTATAATACCTTCTCCAGGTTGAGCTAACATCATGCCAATGGTTGTGCTAGAGGCATCTACATGTACGTGAAATCGTTGGTTCCATGAGGGAAAACGCAAAATAGGTGTTGTAGTAAGTCTCTCCTTCAATGCCTCAAATGTGCAATGTTGTGGTTCACCCCAATCAAATGTCCCTTCTCCTTTTAGTAACTCTTCTAGGGGCATGGAAATCTTTGCATACCCCTTGATAAATTTTTTGTAATACCCTGTGTGGCCCAAGAATCTGTGCACCTCACTCTGACTAGTAGGCTCCTCCAGGCCTACAATAACTACAACTTTAGCTGGATCTACTAACAAACCTTCCTTGTAGATGATGTGCCCTAACAGAGTTCCAAAAGGTGTAGCAAACACGCACTTCTTGATTTTTAAAGAGATGCTTAACTATTTACATCTTTCAAACATTAAGTGCAAATTGTCACAGTGATCCTTAACAAGCCCAGACACCTTCCAATCATCCAAGTAAACATGCAAGAATTTGTGAATAAAATCATGGAATTCTTAGACAACTATGCGCGAAAATATAGCAAGTGCATTTTTCAAACCAAAGGGCATCACCGTATATGTGAAGCTTCCCCATTTAGTGGTGAACGTCGTTTTCTCTTGATCCTCATGTATAATTCAAACCTGATGATACCCAGAGAATCCATATGTAAAAGAATAAATTTTGCACTCTGCAACACCTTCTAATATTTCCTCTGTGAAAGGCGTGGGAAAAGGATCAATCATGCATACAACATTCAGTTCCCTGTAATCCACACAAATCCTAATCTGACCATCTTTTATTTATACTGATTACCATTGGGCTAACCCACTCTGATTCTTCTAGGGGCTTAATGATGCCATATTTCAACATTTTGTCAATTTCTTCCTTAACTTTTATGCGTAGGTTAGGGTTCATCCTGTAAGGTCTCTTCCTGACCGGGTACGCACCCTCCTTTAGCTTAATCTTCATCTCTCCTAATGACTCATGCACTCCTTTTAACTCATGGTAGCCCCTAAGAAATAATTCCTAGAAATCACGTAGTAACTCAATTATCTTTGCCACTTCAAAATCAGACCAATAATCCCCAATTATTGCCTCCTTAGGTTCAACATCCATGCCAATGTTCACTTTCTTTGTCTTCATAGGTTCATGATAGGTGCGCACATTTTTATCCACCCTGTTCAAAACCTCGCGCGTACCTACTGAATGATATATATCCAAATTTTCTACTTCTTCATCATCCACTATGTAGACCATATTTCCTTTTTCTTCCTCAAAGAAAGCGCGCTTAAGTAGTGTGGCATTTGTCTCTTCTACTTCATCAAAATGTGCTCCTGAGTCTACCTCACCAAATAAATCCTGAATGAGTTCTTCAGCCTTTGTACTATCTCCCATAGTTAAGCACTTTATAACCCTTAATGCCTCTTCCACCAGAGGTTTAGTAGAGAAGTAGTCAAAAGTATGGGTCATTCTTGCAACCAAGTCTCACCAATTTCTAGTCTCCCTATGTAGTTCCACATAAACATACCAAGTGTGTGCACTAGCCTTGTAAAGTGGAATAAAGTTTGTGCACCCAAAGTGAAGGTGGTAAAGCTTCCTGCCCCTCTGTCTAGAGTCTCTCACACTACTGAACATGGTGTTGAACAAGTTGATTACCATTGTATATGTAGATTTGAGTAGGTGCATTTCTCCTGAAAAATAAAGTTGTTAGAGCAATTCTGACTTCATTCCATTCTATGAGATTATCCCTGTGAACCATCCACCAGCGCATTGTTGTCCCGCGCAAGGTATATACTAACATATTTCTTCTTTCCACTAGATTTGTCCACTTCTCCTCCATGGCATGCAGGAATACCGTAGGGTCTCCTTCTCTAGTGTACCGAGGTATAGAGTTACCTATCCTCTTAACACAGTGAAGTTTGCTTCTCCGCATAGATGCACATTTTACTTCGCGCCCAACCATCTCATAGGTGTCATGTGCCCAATTATCACAAGCAATACTTGTAGTATCACTAATAGACTATGCATCTTCCCACTGGAGGATTCCTTCCTTAGATGGCTCAAGTACTTTTGGATCTCGAATGGTGTGTACATAAATTTTGTTCAGGTCTTCCTCACTCAAAGGTTCAACATAAGGTGCAGATTTACCATCATTCAATGGGATAATAACTCTTTATTCCTTGTTCTCAAAACTTATATGCCCTTTGTTAAACTATAGATCAACATTATTTACATAACACCAAGGGCACCCAAGTAGATCTGGGAAGTTGTCTACTTCTGCAAGTGCTAAGACCTCAAAGTCCCCAGTGAACTTGGCCCCTTGTATAGTAATGGATGCATCTTTTAAAACTCGATGGGAGTGGCCTTAGTTCGATTAGCCATAAACAGTACATTAGAGGATGGCTACAATGGAGGTCTTCCCATCTGTACCCATGCATCCAAAGTAAGCACATTCACTTCCACACCTATGTCAATCAATATATTACTCAAGATCCATCCATCCACAACAACATTCAGAGTGATCTCCTTGTCATAATCCAAGCTATGAGGGGGAAGATTAGCATGCAGGATCTTTCATCCATTCTCAATACCTACGCATGGAGTGTTCCCCTTTATCCAATTCCCTAGTAATGGAATGATATTCTCCTGGCACAGCATTTGGTATACCTCTTTCAAGTCATCAATATCCAAGTGGACCGTCTCTACTACCTTCTTTTGTTCCATCTTCTATGATTTCTCCTTTAAACATTGTATTTCACCCTGAAGATTTCTGAGTACCTCCATGGTTTCCTGATAAACCTCCTTCTGATGTGCCAGATCTGGGTACCTTGCATGTAAAACTTCCTCCTTAGTGATGGTAGACTTCTACTGTAACGCTTCTCTGGCGCACGCAGCTTCAGTGCATATAGTAATCTTCACAGGTAATACCTCAAGTTCTGGTGCCAACTTTGGCATCCACTGATTTTCCACAATGCGTTGTATTCTAACCATCCATGCACCCTTGTTCTCCTGTTTATGTTGCTTTCTAAGATGCTCATATAAGTCTAGGCATTCCTCATAACTTTGATTCTTCCCACAAAAATTAAAAGTAATATTTTGAGGACATTCGCGCCTGTAGTGGTCAGGAGATCCACATTAAAACATGTTCCGCGAGGGAACTCACCTCGTCCACCACTATGGCCTTGGCCCCTGAATCCACCACGGTATCCTCGACCTTTGCCACGAACTCCTTCAAAATGCCCTTTGTTCCGATCATAGTGCACTTGAGTGTGATCACAGTCATGGTGCTCACTTTTACTGTTAGATTTATCTTATACCCTTGTCTATCACACACCAATATCTATGGCATCATAGATCTAACCAATCAACCTGCAGTCTTATGTATTGTGAGTTGTGGACCGGAAAATCTTACAATATAAATATACATTCTTTCTTATCACGTGTTGTAATAATGGTAGCTACTAGCATCATGATCCAAATGACATATCTCACAGTCTAGCAACAATGAATACACTGGTCTACGGGGACAACTATCCTTGGTATTCCCTTCCACTTCACAATCTATACACCAAATCCCAGTGCACGTCTCATGAACTAAATTGGCTGATAGTTTCTACAACTACTTTAACATAGCTACAATCTGTGCTTCCAAAATGGGCTTACTCTAGTTTCTATACTTCAACTACCTCAACATGCAAAAATATGCTTCACGTGGGTCTATATATGTCTTATGTGGCAACGCCCTCCTAAAAGGTGTGATCAAGCCCCCAACAAATCACTTTGCATGTTGGCTTGCATGAATATCATAGGAAAGTTTAGACAGTAGTTTTTTGAAATGGGCATCATACTCCCAGACACTCTTAGTAGTGCCCTACTTAATATTCTTGAGCCCGCTTATACTCTTCTGCTCAAATTCATGGATATATAACTCTTTAAGGAAATCTTCTTTTAATGATGCATAATCTACGCAAGTCTTATCAGGGTCAAAATTCTTGTACCAACTGTGTGCGCATCCCTATAATGTAGTTACAAATTGACTTACCTTGCGCTCAGAGTTTGTAATTCCTTTTACGCGCCACAGTATCTCACACATGTGCATGTTTTCAATAGCATCTTCTATGCCCCTATACTCTGGAAGATGAAGAGACATCTCCATGTAAATATTCTAGGGTTAGTGCGGACCCTACCCACCTGATCCAGAACCTCCTGTATTACCTCTTCCTCCAGAACCACCAGATCCACCAGAACTAGAGCCACCTATACCCCCAGTTCCTCCACCGATAGTCGAAAGCGGGCCAATAGATGTACTTCCATGTGTCCCAACATTAGTACTAAACTGAACTCCTACAGTTTGTAAATTGGTATTACTCCTAGAAGTGAGTCCAAAATTCTGCACGCTTGAGTTCGGTGCTGACGATGCACCTAAAAATGTACCTACAAATAACAAAGAAGATGTTTACCTGGCCATATATGTACTTGTTATCTGATTTACTCCTGCTCTTCTACTACCCAAACCAGCTTGCTGACTACTAGTTGTACTAGATAGTGGAAATCCAAATGCAAGGGATAGGTTGCCAGGTAGCACCCACGACCCATATCATCTTTGCTGGCACACTCCCATGTGAAGTTGAGAAGGATTCCCTATCATTCTTTCCCATATCAGGGAGTTCTAAATGCTCTGGCTCCACGCCTCCTGCATGAGCTTCAAATCCTTCACGAGCCATCTCTCTCCTCAACGTCATCCACTCTGCAATATAACGTTGCTTCTCTATTTCCCTCTCTCACGCCTCATTATACTTAAGTTGTCTTTCTTCTCTCTTCCTCTCTGCTGATAGGTCTACCATCCTTCACCAAACCTAATTCTACCACTGTGCGTGGTGGGTTTTAGATATCCATCAGATTTTCTTCCAAGTTCAAGGTTACTATCAAGATTTTGAGCATCAATGAAATTCCTTGTAAATAAGTTCCCTTGGGATAACATAAAAAATGGAACTCAGCTACCTCCGAGAAATAATAAGTGGAAATTGAGTACTCCAAAATATAGCTATTCAAAACACCATGGAACCAAATATCCATAGCGCGTGTCTAAATCAGATCAACATTGTAGAGGGCCTGAAATTCTTCCTGTGTCTAGACAAATGTGCGAACCTCCAATTCCTGTTAGATGCATAAGCAACTAGCCACTCGTACAGCTCTACTAGAAAGATAACAAAGAATCTCTCATACAAACAGTCATACAAATTCTACTCCACCCACACGCGTGCATCAAACTCAGATCCATTGTTGAACCTCCGATCATACTTTTCTTCCAAATATTTTATCCACTCCTCAACACTTGCTAAGGTCAACTAGTACGTCTTCATCACGAAACATCCTAAAAACAACTGAAAAATAGGTCCCGGTAACATAACCAATGATGCATCCTAGAATCCACTATGAAAACCCAAGCACGTTGGCACATCACCCATCTTGAGCTGAGCACTCACCCGAAGCGCGCAAAAGTACAAAACCCCTTTTTATATTTACTTGTGCAGGATGTTAATGTGATGAAGATAGAGCATATACAGGTCCATAAATAAACATAAACATTCCACAGTGCATAGCCACATCTAGATCTTAGAGATTTATGAATTAAACAATAACTATGATAAGATTAACCAAACAAGAACCAATTATAGTCATGTTTAACACCATTATCCATCCAATATACTCCATTACATTAAACACAGTAAAACATAGAAGCTTCTTACATTATAAAGTATCGCCATAAGTTATGCACGCACTAGACCCAGCAATATAAATCTACAGTAACTTAGTCTAAGCATCTCTCTCTAAACTACATAGTTCACTACATATTTATAGAGGTAGGTACTTTACCTTCACCGACTACACACTTCCCAAAATAGGTCACATGCTGAAAATAGCCATGCACCTTTACAATATCATATATATATGTAAGTGCGCTAATAATAGACATCCTATAGCTAACTGGAATAAGTAATCCTATTATTATCTTCATACATGGTGCTTATCAAATGTTCATTCCCAAAATAGTATTTTCATGTTCACACAAGTCTCCATCCCAATGTGTGTTTTGCACGTTATCTCCAAAAATATCATGCATCCATGAAAATAGCTAAGTCCCAAATCAGCTTACACATTTCCTTTCCTATCATTCCGCTCCTTCAAATGTGCCTTATTCCCACGTGCACATTCTTTATGTGTCTTCTCCTTACAATAATATGTATGCTACACAAAAATTTTCTGAGGAATTAAGAGTTTTCCAAACACCGAAGTCTGAAATTCAGGTTTCGGATTTCAGAGTTCTCTTATTCGGGGTTTTTTCATTATTTGTAAGAAGGAAATTTTCTCAAACTTCTGAAGTCCAAAACTCTAAAGTTCCAAAATTTCGTAACTTCGACCTTTTGAGTTTCTGAGTTTTCCTTATCATTTCTCGCTTGTTTGCGTATTTCATTTTTGAACTCCGAAAGTCCAAAGTTCTGAAATTTCATAACTTCAGCCTTTCAGGTTTCGCGGTTTCATTTCGTAGCCAGGGATAATTTCGTCTGAATACTTCCAAACTCCGAAAGTCTAAAGTTTCGAAATTTCAGAGCTTCGGCCTTTCAAGTTTTGGGTTTCAGGTTTTGTATTGAAACTATCGCGCTTAAATTTTGGATTTTAGGCTTTCTAAGGAACATTTAATTTCCAACTACCCCACACGTGTCAGCCTGCGGGCATTAATTTTGGGTTTGCTTATATAAACCTATATTTTCACCTGTCATTTTTACCTGGATTTCGCTCTGACACCTTGATTTTTATTGTGTCATATCGTACCTTAAGGCATCATTTTCAAGTTAATTTTTTGAGTTTATTTAATATTTTTGGTTTAGCTTGACCATGGTTTTTATTTTCTATCATCCTTTTCTTTCCATTCTTTCTCTTCTTGATCAAAAATGGAAGCCACTGTTGTTTTCTATTTATTTTTAGTCTTTTAAAACATGTCGTGTGGACTTTTTATTTGATTTTGCAAACAGGCATCAAACCTCATCAAATTCAAGGGTTGTGTAAAATCTTCCTTTCAGATATGTGGAATTATTAGCTTTCGAAAGTGACCATCTTGGGAGTTACCTTTTCGAGATTTCATAGGTCTATGTTTCAGAGGTTGTTATTTGAAACTTTCAGAACTAAGGCTTTTGGACTTCCGGAACTCTTCAACTTTCAGGTTTTGAAGTTGGATTGTTTTTGGACTTTTGGGTTTTGGAGTTGGATTATTTTTAGACTTTTGGGATTTGGTTTTTCAGAGTTTTTAAGAGATTGTTAATAAATTTTCAAGGTTCAATCGGATTCCAAACCATGAATTCATGTCAACCTCTTCATCAAAACGCAAGGGAAAAAGGAGTATGTTAGGTTAATTAATTATGAATAGGATAAATTGATTATTTAATTAATTTTATTAATTAAATAATAATGTTATATGGTTATATTATAAACCATATTATTGTTGTATGTTGTTATATGATTTTTAAACCATATTTGTCTTTTATTTCCACAGACATAATTGTTAGGATTGTTATAACAATTTATGTGCTTCCCGGATGTATTTTGGAAGCTGTTGTGAGTTTAGTTTTACATGTGCAACCTATTTCTTTGTCTGCACATGGCTATTCAATTCCTATAAGAATTGTAGCACTTCATTGTATTCAGTGTTGATTTTGCATTAATATATTTTACAGGCTTCCGTTCATGTTTGTGAAATTACATTTGGTTTCAGAGCAGGTTGAAGGATATTGGAGGATTGCAACAGAGTTTGAGGAGCATTGGAGAAGCTTGTGCAAGAAAAAGAGAGCCAGAGTTTCTTCTGCAACTTCCCAACCCCATCCCCTGCAATACCACCATCAAATTCCTCAAAACCACCTTTATTCATTGCAATTAAGGTTGAGGAGGATAGAATTCATCAAGGAAGAGATTACAAGCTCAAAGGAAGAAAAAAATTGATCTAAGGCGCCATACACACTCAAAACTGCCTTCATTCTCGCCAAAACCTCCTGTCATTTTTTCTCTTTGCTGGAATTTTTTCTCAAAACCACCTTTCCAAAACCATGGTTTTTTAAAGAGGTATGGTTTTACAGTTTGGAAGTGTTTAATTACAATTTCGCTCTTTACATATACTTGTTTAGCTTAGCCGCCCAAGTGGCTAGTATAAATTTTGTAAGACACTTCCCATTAAGAGAGGTCAAGGGGTCAAATCCCCCTCCCTCACCAAATTTGGTACCAAATTTAGGGAACCACTAATTTTAGCAAAAATTCAAATTTAGTTATAACTAACTAAATTTAGCGAGAAAAACCCTATTTTAGGGTTAAAAAAATTTTTTCTCCACTCTGCATATTTTTGCATTCTGAACACTTTTTTCCAAAGGAGGGCTACCTAAAAACTTCATTTTGAGCTAGTTTTTTACGGTTGTTTGCTTAGCAAGTCGTATTGGGCTCCAAAGGCCGCCAAGGCCCCGAAAAACAAAATTTTTTCCTGTCATTCAATTTTTCCAAATTTTTGAATGTAATTGCATGCTTCAGCATATTGTACTAATTTTCAGGTTGCCATAGTCAACTACAAACTTTGTAACTACTCAGAAACTGGCAGAATTGTAATACAAAATAGTAAAGTAAAAATTGGTTCTGTAACACTCACGAGATCCTAGATCTCATTCGCAGCGTTCGGTATATACGGTGCCTCTGGGAAGCACTTATAGGTAAAGCCGTCATGACTACTACTGCACTTAACGCCTAATATAGCTGCAACAACGTCATCTGGGCATCGACCCTTTAAATTGACAGGGAGTAATAAGGTCACAGTGCACACACTATGAGCCATCCCATCCGTCTGTGAATGATTGCATGACATAAATCTGTACTGAAAAATTATCCAAGTATATAGCAAAGTTACGCATGCATATGAGGATATTTCTTTGAGCCGGTGTCAATAATCACACAGACCCCATCAGTACTGTCTTGGTACCACGTATTGAATTCTTTCACATACATTAACACCTCTTTCACATACCACCAGGTATATAGAAAGGGTGAGCTTCTTCCATGTACCGCCAGGTATATCAAAAGGCTGCATATATAGAAAGGTTCAGTATATCAGACTGACGGTATATAGATTGGGAGACCTTATACCTGGAGTGATAAGAGCCAAACCCTGTCAGTGATTTCTGTAAAATGGGCACCAATGCCCCCAATTTTTTTCTTCCAGATTCACAACTACTCAGAGGAAACAACTATGCTACATGGAAGACAAAAATCAAGACACAACTTGAGTTTGAAGAGATCTGGCCTGTTGTGACTGGTACTCTAACCAGATCAACTACTGATACAACACAACAATGACAATTTGATAGAGAAGATCAGAAAGCCAAACTCATCATCTTATTTGGAGTGTCCGATGATGTGCAACCCCACATTCATGATGCCACAACAGCCAAAGAAGCATGGGATAAGTTGAGCACAATATATGAGGCCAAGAACAAGAATGTCATACTAAATTTGCAGAGTCAGTTACATACACTAAAGTTCAAGCAAAGTGAGAAAATCCAAAGCTTTCTTGAGAAGAGTTGCAGAGTTAAGGGCTTCACTTTTAGCCCTAGGAGAAGCAGTCAAGATGAATCTCTCATTCCCATTGTTCTGAGAGCTCTCCCTTCTTCTTACCATATTTTTGTCACAACACTAAACTTGTCAGACACGATAGTTAGTTTTGACAAATTGGTAAACCTACTGCAACAAGAGGAAGCCATGCATAATAAGGATGATGAAGAGGAGCAGGCACTTTCTTCACATCAAAAATGGAAAGGAAAAGGTAAAGGAAAACCTAATTCCTATCAAAATTCCCCACATCAGAATCAGTATCACGGGGAAAAATAACAGAAGAAACAATGTCCAATCTGCAAAAGAGGACATGACTTAAAAGATTGTTGGTATAATACTTATAATAAAGGTTCATCAATAAACTCTGGACCTCCACAACAATCTTACAAGGGACATTCTAACTACAATCAAGGGCAGAAAAAGGGGAACTGGAAAAGAAGACCCCATCAGCAAGGAAATATTGCTGAGCAAGAAGAACATTCAGATAATGAAGACTTCTTGTTCACTGCTCGATCAAGTGAACCATCCACGTCATCTAGTGATGTCTAGTATGTTGATTCAGGAGCCACTCAACACATGACCAGCCACAGAGACTGGTTTACTTCAATGAGGGACACACCATCGAAAAATCATGTTTTGTTGGGAGATGATTCTTCATATACAGTTCAGGGGATTGGGAACATTTCTCTACCCCTTGGTTCACGAAACTGTAGACTATCAGATGTCTTATATGTCCCTGGGTTGACAAAGAATCTACTTTCAGTCAGTCAACTCCTTGATCACAACCTAAAAATTGACTTTGATAGTCATTCCGACAAGAAAACATGTTTGATTCGAGATAAATCACAAGGCTCGAAAATAGTTGCAAAAGCCTCCAATGTGGGATGCATGTTCCAACTTGATTTTGTCCACAGAGATGATCAGACACTTATGGCTAAGAACTCTACCTCAGCACAGTTGTGGCATCGGAGACTTGGTCATATAAGTTTCAAATATCTCGAGACACTTCACCGGCATAATATGGTAAATGGGCTACCATCTCTTCAAAAGGATACATAAAAGTGTCCTCATTGCCTAGCAGGAAAACAACACAGAGCTTCATTCCATAAGAGTACTTTTCGAGCTCATGGCAAGCTTGATTTGGTTCATATTTATCTTTGCATTCTGATGCAACCAAGTAATTCTAGGTTCCAATATTTCATGCTTTGTGTTGACGACTACTCAAGAAAAATGTGGATTTTTTGTCTTCGCAAGAAAAGTGAAGCTTTTGAAACTTTCAAGAAGTTCAAAGTAGTAGTTGAGAACAAAACTGGTCATCACATCAGAACTCTCCACTCAGATCGAGGGGGGGAATTCACTAGTAATGAGTTCAAAGACTACCTACAAACTCACGGGATTCATTGACAAATGCCTCCTCCACACACACCACAGCAGAATGGTGTTGTTGAGAGAAGAAATCGTACTATCATGGAAATGGTGTGATGCATGATTGATGACTCTGGACTTGTAAAGAAATTCTGGGTAGAAGCAACAAAGACAACAGTGTATTTGTTGAACAAAGTGCCCATAGTTGCTCTTGAAGGAGTAACACCACAAGAAGCATGGTCAAAATGGAAACCATCTGTTGCACACCTTAGAGTATTTGGGTGCAAAGCAAGTATGCACATACCCAAGTAGAACAGAAAGAAATTGGACATGAAGTCACAGAAACTCGTCTTCATTGGGTACAGTGAAGAGACTCTTGGGTACAGATTGATGGATCCTAAAACCATGAAAGTCTACACCAGCAGAGATGTTGAGTTCTTTGAGAAGAAGGAAGCAGAGTCTCCTCCTCCAGACTCACCTGATGTAGATTCTTCACCAGTTGTAAAAACTTAAACTAATGTTCCCACTGATGATGAAAGTGATGATGGGGATGATGGTGTTGATATGATACAACCACAACCCACGGGAACAGTTCAGCGTATGCCCAAGTGGTGTACTAGCACATTACGAGATGTAAGAATGGATGCTCCACTGAATACATCCACCCCTGGACCACAGACTCGCAGTAAAGCAAGAGAAGAAGTTAACTTTGTTTTGATGAGTAGCATAATTGAATATGATGAGCCCTCTACAGTCTAGGAAGCCCTACAGTCAAAATCTTGGAAAGATGCCATGGATTCTGAATATCAATCAGTGATGAAAAATAACACTTGGCAGCTTGTCGATCTTCCACCAGGGAAGAAACCCATTGGATGTAGATGGATATTCAAAATGAAGTACAAAGCAGATGGGACAGTGGACAAGTACAAAGCAAGACTTGTAGCAAAGGGGTATGCACAAAAAGAAGGCATTGACTACGAGGAGACATTTTCTCCCACAGCTAAGATCAAGACAATCAGGATGATCTTTACTCTAGCTGCATAGTTTGGTTGGAAAGTCCATCAGATGGACGTAAAAAGTGCCTTCCTGAATGGAGATTTACAAGAAGAAGTCTACATGACTCAACCTGAGGGATATGTTGTACCTGGTCAAGAAGAAAAGGTATGCAGACTCAGGAAATCTTTGTATAGTCTCAAACAAGTACCCCGGGCATGGTACATCAAGATTGATGAGCATCTCGTACAACATGGATTTGTTAGAAATCCATACGATCCCAATCTTTACCTCAAAAAGAAAGGGGGGGAGATTGTCATTGTCATTGTCTATGTCAATGATCTAGTCATTACTGGCAGTTTAGTGAAGATGATCGATGCAACAAAGAAAGATCTTAATCGATCGTTCGACATGACAGATCTTGGGCTAATGCACTATTGTCTTGGATTGGAAGTATGGCAGAAAGAGAATCACATCTTTGTTTCTCAGATGAAATATACCAATACAACACTCGAGAAATTTAGGATGATGGATTGCACACCAATTGCTACACCCATGGAGAACAGATTACAGTTATCTCATTCAGATCCATCTCCTGAGGTAAGTGCCACTCTCTATCGGCAGTTGATTGGGAGTCTCATTTACCTGACCTACACTAGACCAGATATCAGCTTTGCAGTAAGCTATCTATCCAGGTTCATGCAGGAACCCAAATTTTTTCATTGGAAAGTAGAAAGGCGCATCTTGAGATATCTCAAAGGATCAGTGGATCTTGGTCTAGAATACAAGAAGAACGACAACTTCTTCTTGTCTGGATATTAGGATTCAGATCATGCAGCAACATTGATGACAGAAAATCCACTTCAGGATTTGTGTTCTTTATGGGATCTGGACCAATATCATGGGGAAGCAAGAAACAACACTTTGTTTCTCATTCTTCCACAGAAGTTGAGTATCGTTCTACAGGAGAAGCTGTTTGTGAAGTGATTTGGCTACGTCGCATACTAGAAGGACTTGGAATACCACAGGACAAACTGACCACCATGTATGTTGACAATGAAGGTGTTCTCAAACTTGTTCGCAATCTAGTGTTTCATGAGAGAACAAAGCACATTGAGGTACAGGTTCATTTCATATGTAAGCATGTGTTGAAGCACAACATCCAACTTCAATTTTGTCCAACACCTGAACAACGGGCAGATATCTTCACAAAGTCACTTGCACGTGACAAGTTCGAGTTGTTCAGAGAGTTCCTCTCCTCATCCCTTGAGACAATGCACAATTAAGGGGGGGAATGTTAGGTTAATTAATTATGCATAGTATAAATTGATTATTTAATTAATTTTATTAATTAAATAATAATGTTATATGGTTATATTATAAACCATATTATTGTTTTATGTTGTTATATGGTTTTCAAACCATATTTGTCTTTTATTTCCATAGACATAATTGTTATGATTGTTATAACAATTTATGTGCTTCCCGGATGTATTTTGGAAGCTGTTGTGAGTTTAGTTTTACATGTACAACCTATTTCTTTGTCTGCACATGGATGTTCAATTCCTATAAGAATTGCATCACTTCATTGTATTCAGTGTTGATTTCACATTAATATATTTTATAGGCTTTCGTCCCTGTTTGTGAAATTACAAAGTATACATTCTTAGGAGTCTCTCCTCATACTTGTTTATCGTTAGATGTAGGAAACATCGAAGACACCAATTTGGGATAGGTGGACATGGCAGATTTCTGGGAGAGACTAAAGGATCCCAAGAAAACAATCTGGATGCAATCTATTTTTGAGAGTGAGCTTGCTCTCCCAGCTGCCTTTTCTGTATCCATACATTTCCCAGAATTTATTTTAACTGCAGCATCTCATTTAGAAAAAGATACTAAGTTTGTCAAGGATGATGATGAAAATATTGTAATCATATTAGATGCTGATTTTTTTGAATATTTATTAAAACTTCCAGAGGTTGAGGAATATGTGACAATTTCTCCTGAGATGGCAGTCAAACACTGGGATAAAGAGTATGAATTATGTACAAAAGTCATGATGAAAAGTTACTTAGCTAAGGGTACTACTAAGCTCCCTAAAACATTGTTCCATTCAGACTTTATCCATGAGTTAAATGACCTCATTATTCTCTTGAGTAGAGTTTCGGGTCTTTCTTCGGTGAAATAATTTCACGAGTGGATGTTCCTATATATCACCACCATAAAAAATAATGAGTTCATACGATGGGGGGAGCATATCAGTATTTCAATATGTCATCAACTGGAAATTGTTTTGGTTTCAAAAGACTTTTTCATGACTTCTTTCCTTGTCTATGCAATAGCTGCTATGGGAGACTATACTAGATTAAACCCCAAATGTGTTAAAATCACATCTCAAATCTATGATTTTTATCCTCAGCTCACTATGGAGGAGGGAAGAAAGCATTTCAGGAGAGTAAATGATGCATTCTTTGTTTTTCTTTTATATCATTTTGATAAAGATTTGTACAATTGCAGAATATCTGATGAGGCATTTCACGAAGTAAGGGAATGGGGATCTATATATCTCTAGTTTCCTACTTTTACATATATCAGGGTTCTAGGGTTTTTGGGTGCTCTGATTAAGTTACCGAGATATCCAACTGATAAATGGGTCCTGTTAGAATTGGTTTGTCAATTAATTTATTATTATAAGATTCAGAATAAGCGACACAAATCAAGCGTCCATTTTCCTATTTCAATTAGAAGGTATACTTGTGCCAATATCTATAAATCCAAGAATGTAGATGGAGAAATGTTTGAGGTCACTTTGTGGAATTTTCATCCTATGAGAAACTTTGATTATTGAGGAAAATTTAGTGAAACAGGGTTGGTAAGCTCCCATGTGCCACAGTTATAAGACATCTAGATCCACTGTCGAGATGAAGTTGTCATTAGACAATGAGAATTCAAAAGATTAACTTTGAAAGAGGTTAAACAATATGATATTGCAGATGTTCTAAATGACATCGAAGATGATGATGAGGTACTTGACCCGGTTTATAGGATTGATAATATTGTTAATCAATTGTTACCTTGGATTGATTGGTATCAGGAAGAATGTTCTAACATAAAGAAAAGGGTGGGACCCATTTTGTAAAGGACATATGATTGGTTGGATACTCTGGGTATTTGACCTAAGGATAAACCTATAAAGGTAGTTTAAGTTCAGACAACATTAAGCCTTCCCATATCTTCGAGGAGAAAAATATCCACTCAGAAGACTACCATAACTCCAAGAAATATTTCCTTTGTAGTAGGAGGTTCTTCTTCTAAGGTTTTTACTGCTAAGGTCGTGCCCAAAAATACAAGTGTCTAAGATTATTAATGTCATTACTTCTCCATTTGAGTCTCAATATTTTCTTCAAACTCCTTCATTTTCATTTTCACTACCTATTCTTCCTCCTCTTCCCTTATCATTTGTCATTCTATCTTCCATTTCCACTTTTCCATCTCCTTCAATGGTCAAGGTTTTCTCATCCCTACTCATTCTCTTAGTTGGAGAGATTATTATTTCCCCACATTCTACTCCACCTTCTCATCAACTTCATCTTGCTTCCATTCCCGTTTCATCCACTCCTGAGGCTATTCTAACACCTACGCCTTCTATCGTTACCACCTCCATTCCATCTTCTACTACTGCCACTAGTGTCATGATTTTATCCATTACCCTAGTTTCAACTTCGGTAATGACATATTCATTAGTATTTGCCATACCTAATTGGTTATATCACCAAACCCCAAATCAAAAGAAAAAGGTGCCCCTAGTGGATGTAATTGACTTAAGTGTCATAAAATCAACCCTAACAAGATAGGCCAAACGGACAAGAATCATCTCTAACTTATTAAGAAATCATTCAAGTGAAAGGTTCGTGGAGATAGCTACCCCCGCGGAAGGAAAAACCAAAGAAACTATTACTGCAACAGATTATTAGATTTCTAGGTTTTTGCTGGGAAAAGCAACACACGAAGGGGTGAAACAGGATGTGCAAATGGCTCTGGGAAATTTGTTGGAAAAATATGACAAGGATAAGGCTTCAAAGGATGAGTTAAAGACAAAGGTTGAGCATATCACTGCTCTTCTGAAGAAAGTAACATAACCCACTTTGTCTACTGATCCTTCAACTACAACTTCTCTGACAGTTTCTTCTGGCTTGGATGATATTTCATATCATGAAATCGAGAAGATAGGTCAAAAGGGAAGATCAGTGGACGGATGGATTGAATGCATACTTCAAGAATCAAATCCATTGATTAAATGATAAATTGAATACTAAGAAAGATTCCATAAGGAAACTATATGCATCCATGTCTAAAGAAATCAACAATTTGGGTCTTCATTTGGTTACCTGGGAAGAAATCAAAAGTATTGATACATATCTACTCTTCCAAGAAGGTGTGGTGACTAGTGCCTACAAGTTGTTTGAATTTCAAAATGCCATGGAATTAAGGTCACAGGTGTTACAAGATTTGATTTAAAATTTGGATGAAAATCAGGTTGAAATAATAGATGCGTTGAGTGATATTTCAGATGAATGTGAGGAGATCCACTATAAGTTCTTCAATTATAACATTGATGCCCTTCCAATTGATCAAGTGAAGACTGATTTCATAAGGTTGGTAAAGCAAGATGATGAAGTTACAAAAACCTTTGACATTAATTAAATCTAAAGACTTGTTTCATGCTATAATTTCATAAATCGGATCAAGAAAGTTATAAGAAAGTTGAAAAGGTTACCAGCTAAGGTTGCAAGGGAAGTGGATACAGCAGATGTAGTAAGTGAGTACGCATGTGGACCTGAAGAGGAAGAAATACAGGAATTTTTGAAGTGCTTCATGGAATTTAAGCAACATACGGCTGCGAGTAAGGAGAGTCGGGATAAAGATGAACAGGAAGAAGATAGTGCATGGCCAAGTTGAGCTTTGAGGCCATTATTGAACAAGCTCTGAGTTCTTGGTTGGTCAAAGGTTACAGGGTTTACTTAGTCAAACTTTTGAAACTACTTTGCTATTTTTATGGGAGCTTGTTCCCTTGAACTTAAATACATTCTATTTTTAGCAATTATTTAGCTAAAGGTGGGGATGTAATGGCCAACCTCTTGAACTTATAAATAGATTAGAGGTGTTAAGAATTTGTATAACTTTTAGATTTGGTGAAAATACTCTTCAATCTTGGAAGAGTTTTCAAGCTACTTTAAGCCTTTTGATAATATTCAGAATGATATTTTGTCGTGGAATGTATTGTGTATTGTGCTCCAATTGATTAATCTCTAATTTGTGAATGTTTCATTCCTTGATATAGATTGATTGATATACCTTTATATTAATTATTTTTCTTTAATCTTGAGGAACGTGACATAGAACCTTTTTGTTTCAGCTGTGGAGAATTTATTCCCTTTCTATTATCAAAGTGAATTATACTTACCAGTCAAAGATTAGAGAGTATCACATGAAATGTGCATATAATTGATTGTTTTGATATGTTAATTATGTTGTTGAATGAATCTATCTATTCATTTTGTAACTAGGTGCATCACCTTATTTAAAGTTTTATTGGTATTTATCTCTAACCTAAATCCGAAAGACTAAGTAGATTAGGATATTTATGTGTTTTAGCTTTGCACTTTTATCGGAGATCAAGTGCTCTAGGTTCAAAAGGAATTCGGCCTTATCCAGAGGTTCATCCCAAGACAACAAGGTCCCACACCTTGGAGATGTTCCAACATTGCACGATATCACTCAAATATTCAACGGGTGCCTGATCCGCGTGACAACACTCTCTAGAATTGATCCTTGATAAATGATCAAGTCTCAGGTTGTTATTTATTGGCTACTACAAATGTAAAATAAAATTCCTAAAAAAGGAGTATCCACTAGCAGATGCACCCTTGCAAAATAGATATGTTGACCAAGTACTTCAATGTCATATGATCTATATAGAAAATAAACAATGTGGCCAATAAGTATTGTTGAAAGATGTGAAACTCGTAGATCATAGGTAATGTCTAGCACTCTTTGGTTGTATAATTATGCTCTGTTGATCTCAAATTCGTACTAGAAAATCATATGGGATGATCCACATTACCCTCTCATAGTTATTGTAAGATTTTTCCAATAGCCATGCCAGAGGAATCAACATGTACATGGAAATGTTTGTTCGATGAAGGGAAGCACAAGGTTGGTGTAGTGGTTAGCTTCTCCTTAAATGTTCATAACACCTTTTTTTGTGCATCACCCCAATAAGAATTCCCTTTGGCTTTGAGAAATTCCTCTAGGGGTATGAAAATCTTTGTATATCCTTTGATAAACTTCATATAATAACCAGTATGCCCCAACAAACAACGGACTTCACTTTGGTTGGTAGGTTCTTCGAATCCAAAAATCACTACAATTTTAGCTGGATCCACCAATAGTTCATCCTTACAAATAATGTGCCCAAGTAAAGCTCATAATGGTATAGCAAATATACACTTCTTTATATTGAGATAGGTGTTTAACTTCCTACATCTTTCAAACATAAGCCTCATATTTGTTGTTGCCCTCAAAATTCCCCTCATTTTGAAGTCCAGATTAAAAAAATTTGAGTTGGTGCCTTTGAGAAATGTTTAAAGCAAAGTAAGAGGTTTGGGAAGATAGAAAAAAAATGTGTTTTGTAGTCTGAGTGGTTTGATGTATTATCCATTTTCTTGTATAGAAGCGTGAAAATCTTTATCTTCATTTTGGATGCGAGGAAATTATCAATCCTTCTCTTTGGTCATGGATTGCGTCGAGCCTTGCATTGTTAGCAGTTTCTCTTTACATGGAGAAACATTTTGAAATTCAGGCGTAAATGGTGGAGTTTCCCCTCTCTTTATTTTTCCACAGTTGTGAATGACGGGTGTTTCTTCCCAGTCAATTTTTTCCCTGGCATCCGTGGTTATGTGGACCTCTCTAATTGGATGCGGCAGGACGGGTTCTTTTTTCAAACTTGTCACTTTTGTTATTTTGGAAAAATTGTCAAATTGGCCCCGCAGTCCGAAGGACTTTGATTGGCTGTTCGGAAATATGAAGCGTCGGGTCCTTTTTGCGAACTTATCAATTTTGGTTATTTTTGCAAAATGTCAAATTAGCCCCATGGCCCCGAAAGTTCCTGATTGGATATTTAGCAAAAGGCGGAAAGGTGGGCCCTTTTTACATTTTGAGGCATTATGGTGAAAAGGATTAAAGTATAAAATAATTCCTAAGGCCCGCAAAAGTACACATGGCCGTTTTTAAGTTCGAGGCGGTGTTGTCACCCTCAAAATTCCCCTCATTTTTCAAGTTTAGACCTAAAATTTTGAGTTAGTACCTTTGGAAAAGTGTTTAAACAAAGTATTTTTAAATTTGGTACTTTATAAGGACTTAAGGATTCTTAGAACCTTCTCCATTAGATGGGAAATTTCTTCCCCTTTCCAAAAAGGTAAAGAAGTCCTTCTAACTCCTTATACTTTGTGAGTTATGGCTCGGTGGACCTAAGATGGTGTTTTTCCAAAAGCAGGCCGGTGGGGCTCAGGAGTTATTTTGGAACTTTGTTCTTTTAGTGAAAAAGTGCAATTAGTGATTGCGAGCCCACAAGCCTGCATGGAGAATTAAAATAAGAATTCCCAAGGCCCGCAACCAATCAGATGTGGACACATGTTGTTTGCACCGTTGAAAAGTTAAAGCGGAGGTATGGGTTGGCAGAGAACTTTGAGTCATTAAGTTTTTATGGTTAAAAATACTAAAGGAAAAAGGTAATCCATGACCCCACCACCAATCAAATGATGTCACTTGTTCGAGATGAAAATTCAAAGTGGGAAATGTGGGTCGTCGGCGGGAATTTAAGTTTTTTGCCTTTGTGGTGAAAAGCATAAAGTATGAAGATAAACCGCTTCCCCATGACCAATTAGAGAGTGCCACATGTCACATTGCACCATTGAAAAGTCAACATGGAAAAGTGGATCATCGGAGCATTTTTGGAAATTTGGTTTTATTTCCAAAAGTGAGGTAAAAATCACAAAATGGTCCCTGGTTCTGCCTTGGTCTTTTGCCCACCGTTGAAAAGACAAACTGGGGAAGAAAGTCCGCAGAGGAATCTAAGTTTTCGAGCCTTTTTTCCGAAAAGGTTGAAATGTTGAAAAGAGAGCCCCACTCCCATCTCCAATCAAATGATGCCACGTGTTCACGTTGAAAAGTCAAATCAGCCCGGCGGACCAAAATGTCAAAAATTGCCAAATCTCCATAAAAGTTATAAAATGCGAAGGGCTTGTCCACGCCCGCTCCAATCATTTCCTACCACATGGATGGCTCAAATTTGAAGTTGTAAAATCAAGATGAATGGTCCATATTTAAACTTGTGAAAGAAATGTAATGGTTACAATATGAAAATCTAGTTTTTCTGCCATTGTCGTTTCTCTGCAAATCAGGAATTCGAAAGGGTGAGAATGATTTGAAAAGTTTGTAACCATTTCTTGCTGGCTTGATGAAGTTGTAACTGTTTCTTGATGGCTATTTGATGGGAATTCAAATCCATTTTAAAGGGATCAAATTCTGATACGACGGGACGGTAATTTTGAATACAGAGAAATCAATACGAAGGTTTTCCCCTTTCTTCCTATGTTTCTCTCTCTTTCTTGGTTCGATTCATGAATCATTCAATCGTGGCATGCTAGAAAATTTGTGTTCTTGTAAATGTAATCTTGAGAACTTTGTGTCTACAAGATTGTGTCTGATATAAACGTGGATGGTTCTATTTTGTACTTCATTTTTCTCAATACATATTAGGGTTTTCTCTGCTATCTCTTTTCCCTTAAAGTATTTGATTCTTTTTCCTCCCTCATCTCTTCAATTCTTATATCATCATGTGTTGATAACTCTCAAGGCATAAAATTCTTTTCAAAGTATCAAAAGACCACATTATGATGAACATTGTATATTTGTACATAAGTTTTTGTTGCTTTAAATAAGGGAACCTCTCCCATCAAAGAGGAGAGACTTTCTTGTCCCCTGACTGTGGTTTCATTCAAAGTGCAAATCTGAAACCCAACAGTTTTTGGTGACTCTACTGGGGATTTGTTTCAATGGATTTCCTTTCTGAAAAGAACAATAATTTGATCATTTCCTTGATCTGGTGACTCTAAGATACACTCGGGGTAGAAGAGCTCTTGGGGTTGAAGATTCTAAATTTCAACTTCTAGATCAACAAGGTTTTCGACTTCCTCTAACAAGAAGGAACAAAAGAGCTCTTTCTGCAAGCACACCTCCTACTGAAGACAAAGCTTATGGGATTGATATTTCTCAAGCACAACTCATCCCTAATCTCCATGCCCTAGTTCTTATTAGTGTTTCAGTTCCACTTCAAGCAATTTTTCCAAGGATGGCAGCACCATTGACTTGAGGACAACAAGTTGGGCCTCTTGCCCTCCCTCAACCTTTGTATGAGTTACCTAGAGGTAACAGAAATAACTTTCCCAAGTTGAGAGGTGATGGAAAAGTGCACCCTGATGAGCACATTATAGCCTTCATAGTTGCATGTGGAGTCCTAGGGGTTGAACATGAGGATGTCTCTATTAGGATTTTTGTGGAGACTTTACAAGACAATCTTGTAGATTGGTTTTACCACCTTCATACTGGAACCATCACCAATTGGAATACCATGAGAAATAAATTTGAGAACCGTTTCAAACCTGCAGAGGATGTGCATGCTTTGTTAGCCCAGATTTCTCAAATCAAGAAAGAATCACATGAGCCAATGAGAGAATTTATGGCCAAGTTCAACAAGCTGATTAACTTATGGATCAGATCCAAAAATGCTTCTTCTTGAATGCTCAATTTCTTGAAGTGAGCTATGCCCTGAGGAGATCCAATCTTACAAATTTGGAGGTTGATCAGAGATTGGTTGTTAGTGTTGAAGATGACTTAATCATGTCTAGCAAACTGAAGAGGGAATATTTCAAATCCAAAGCATCACCTTCTTCTTCTTCTTCTTCTTCTTCTAGAGCTAATGCAGACCATTTGGTGCAAAAGCTTGCAAATGACCTCATTTCCCTCAAGAAGCAATTGGCTCAACATGCTCCATATCAAGATGTTCCAAGGAAGAACTTTAAACCTAGGAACCGTCTAGTTTCCTCTCAAACCAGGCTGATAATTGAAGGTCCACCCCTCAAGGTGCCTGTCAATGCCACTTGTGAGGTTCTTGAACCTGATGATGAAGATGAGAATGAATTATATTATGAACAAGAAAATGAAGTTGATGAATAATTAGAGGAGCTTGGTGGATCTCAAGTTCATTTCCTCACCACTGAGGGTGTAGATGAGGAGGATGATTATGATGATGTAGTGGAAGAGATGAATAGGGAGTCATATGTTGTTATGACCTAGGAGAAGACCAAATAAAGAAAAAAGTGGTGCATCCTATTATAAGATCTAAGGAGTACCCCATCACCATTCTAGTGATTGCAAAATGAGGAGCTCATATTCCCACTACTTCCACAAAAAAGGTAAGCTTTGCTAGTCCTTCTTCTTCTTCCTCCACTTCTAAAGCTTCTTGTCCTCTAAATGATATAGTTGATAGATCAAATTTTTCCCCTACTCCTAGTAGTGATACCCATCCACATCTAGATATTTTGACATTATTGATCACTTAAAAAATACCAAGATTCAAATTTCAGAGGCTGATTTTTATCATACCCATCCAAAAGCCTTTGCCAAGATGATTAATTTTTTCAACTCTAAATCCAAAACCCCATCACCTACTTCTAAAGGTATCTTTACCACTCCTTCTTCTTCACCCCAACCAATCCTTGTGGCTGCAGTCACTTCACCCCATGAGAAAATCAAACCTTTCTATGTGACTCTCCTCATAGCTGGCCACAAACTTAGCAATTGTGTCATTGAATCTGGTGCTTTAGATAATGTAATGCCTACCAAAGTGGCTCATGATTTGGGCTTAACCCTAACCCACACCTATGGCTCTTGTTATTCCATGGAGAGTAGAGAATTGACTTTAATTGGGAGAATCAAAGATGCACATGTAGCTTTTGCTGCTTTACCAGAGAAGAAGGTTTTAGTGATCTGTAAACTCTTCAACTTTGGAATTATTCACAAAATCACAATTACTCGCTATTGTTCGATTTCTATTAGAAAATAAAAAAGATAGCTAGTGAACAGATTATTATTGTTCTTAGAATCAACAATTGTAGTAAAGGAAAGAATAAAAACTCATAACACTAACAATTTTATCCTGGAAAAACCTCCAATGGAGGAAAAACTAGTCGGGAAGGGCAATTGCTCTTTCTTCCCACTTCTATTGGCCAATTCAAATCAAAAAGTATAGAATTTACAATAATTATGAAAGGGAAGTAGATAATATCTGAACACTTCCTTTCAATTACTTGTTGGCTCTGTCTCAAACTCCTTTCTTATACAAAATACAATTTTCAGCACTAAGACTTCTTGCTCACTTGCTCTCATGCTTCGATGATCTTCTACACTTCTACAATCATGTATTTATAGCCTTTCTCATGTCATATCATGCACTGGAGAATGGGAAAGGTCATGAAGGAGAAGGGAAACAAACATCCTTTCAAATTTGGAGGTTGTTCATTTCAAATTTTCTCCAATCTGCTCCAATATTGTGAAGGGTCCATATCTTAGTGGCTTGAGCTTCCGTGCTTGACCTTGTATTCTTTCCTTGCTCAAGTAAAGCCAAACTTTATCTCCAACATGAAGCTTGTGTTCCCTTCTATGTTGATCATGCCTAGCTTTATACTTAGCTTGAGATTTCTCTATTTGTTCTTTGACCTTGAGATGGATTTGTTGGATCCTCTCAATGAATTTGTTTTCTCTAGTCACCTCTGTGTCTCGTGTATCCTCCTCATCCTGTTTTCCAACTGCGATGTCCATCAAATTTGTAGGTAGATATTCCAAGCATGCTTCAAAGGGTGACTTCATAGTGGATGTGTGTACTACCCAGTTATAGGAATGCTGAATGTAGGCTAAGGACTCATCCCAAGTCCTTGGGTACTTATTGTTATATCCTCTAATCAACTGTACCAAAGTCCTGTTTACCACCTCTGTTTGTCCATCTGTCTGTGGATGGAAATTTGTGCTCCTCTGTAACCTGGTATCCATCTTGTCCCACAATGTAGTCCAAAACTTTCCCAAGAATATGGAATCCCTGTCAGAGACAATAGACTTTGGAAAACCAAAATGCACCCATACATTAGCAAAGAAAAGATCTGCTGCCTCATGTGTTTTTACTATCTTTTTACATGCCATAAGATTACACATTTTACTGAATTTATCAGAAACAACATAGAGATAGTCATGGCCATGTTTAGACATAGGTAATCCTCCTACAAAATCCATAGAGATGTCCTCCCACGGAGGAATAGGTACTGGTAGAGGCATATACAAACCTTCCTTCGTAGTTTTTGGCTTGCTAGTACAACAAAGTTTACATCCACGAATAAATTTTGATACTTCTTCTTGCATATTGGTCCAATATACATACCTTTGCAAGTGGGTTACGGTCTTACCAACACCAAAATATCCTTCTACTTTCGAGGTATGTGCTTCCCTCATCAATAGAAGCCTTTCTTCCTTAGGCACACAAAGTTCCCCCATCGGTAGAGCAGCCCGTCCTTGAGATAATAGTCTTCAATCCCCATCCTTTCAGCCCCTTGCAACTGTAACTTCTAAAATGTCACCCCAAAGTATTTGTCTTGGGCATATGCATCTCCGTAAGCTTCCTTCGTGAAGGGCTCGATTTGAGAAATAGTGGCCAAACAGGAGAATTTCTCCTATGTGGGTGGCCTAGACAACATGTCTGCCACCAAATTTATACTACCCTTCTTGTATTTGATCACCAGATGGAACTATTGAATAAACCCCATCCATTTGTAGTGCCTTTCCTGCTGCAATTTAGACTGTACTTACAAATACTTGAGAGGTTTGTGGTTAGTGTGCACAATAGTTTCTTTACCCATCAAATATTGTTTCCATTTTTTAATTACCTGAACTAGTGCATACATTTATTTATCATATACTAAATATCCTTTAACTGCATAAGTGAAAGTTTCAGAATGATAAATTATGGGTTTACCTCCTTGAAGCAACATTGCGTAATTACTGGCACCTGTCTCTACTTCAAAAGCTTGCTGCAAACTAGGAAGAGCAAGTATTAGAGCATGACTAATCTTGTATTTCAATAACTCAAAGGATTTGTCTTGTTCCTTACCCAAGTCAAAACCCTTACTCTTTGTGGCCACTGTGTGTAGAGGTGTTGTAATCATGGAGAAGCCCGGAATGAACTTCCGCATGTATTATACTGCTCCCACAAAACTTCTAGTCTCTTTGGCTCCTGTTGGTGTTGGCCAAATAGTGATGGCTTCCACCTTCTTTGGATGCACTCGTAGCTCTCCTCCTCCAACCATGTGCCCAAGATAGACAAGTGATTGTTTGGAAAATTCACATTTCTTCATATTACAAAGCAATTGTTTCTCCTTGAGCACTTGCAAGACTTGTTGCAAATGTGTTAGATGTTCTTCCCATGTGGCACTAAAAATCTAGATATACAATGACACATGAATCTATGAAATCCCGCAATAAATCATTCATCAATCTCATAAATGTAGTGGGTGTGTTGCATAATCCAAAAGGAAGTACTAACCATTCATACAAACCTTGTTTTTTCTTGAAGTCAGTCTTCCATGTATCCTCCTCCTTCATCCTGACTTGGTGATAACCAGACTTGAGATCCAACTTCGTGAAAAATTTAGCATGTTGAAGCTGGTCCAAGAGATCATCTATGTGGGGAAGTGGATATCTATTCTTTATAGTGATCTTGTTTAAAGCACGGTAGTCAATGCACATTCTCCAAGAACCATCCTTCTTTGGCACCATCACAATAGGTGAACCGCATGGTGAGGTGCTCGGATGGATAACCCCTTGGTCTATTAGTTCTTGGAGTTGTTTCTTTACTTCAGTACTCTCAAGTAAGGATTGCCTATACAATTTGATGTTCGGTAGAGGTGACTCTTGCAACAGCTGAATCTCATGCTCTACTTCATGTTTTGGTGGTAATCCACTAGGAGCCTGAAATACTTCCTGAAAAGACTGAATAATACTTTCCAAATCTTGTTTTCCTTGGTTAGAAATTTCTGAAACTTCTACCCCATATTGCTTATCTTTTAACAAAAGTAAACAAAACTGATTATGATTTTCCTGAATTAGTTGTTTTGCTTAGTTAGCACTCACCATAGTAATCTATCTCTTACGCTGGTGTGCCCAAATGTTGTAGCTGATCCCATCCTTGACCCATCAGTACCGGTTCTCCCTTATCATAAATATAGCATTGGAATTTATCCCAAACTGCCCTTACATCTTCTTGTTATCTGAATTTCAACACCCTTCTTCACCCAACCCAAAGGATAAGGGTGTGGATGCTTGTAAGTCTCAAGATCAAGCTTCTTTACAACTGCCTCAGAAATCAATTTAGATTGAGAACCAGTATCAACCAAAGCATTTACCTTAGTTCTCTTGATCTGGATTTTGATTTGGAATAGTCTACTCATCTCCTCTTCGTTGTCCCTATTGGTGGTCATGCATCCAAGCCTTTCATCTACATTAGAGTCATCTTCGATTTCTACCTCCCCCTTTTTCTTTATAGTTATCATGGACTTCTTTGATTCCTTGGTTCAGTTCTTTGGATGTAACTCCAGATGCAACTTCTAACATGTAGCGTTAGTATGACCATTGATATCACAATTCTTGTAAAAATTCTTGGGATCTTTACAAGTATTTAAAGTAGTGGCAGCTTGTTTACCTTTCCCTTTCCACTTACTCTTGTTACTTGTTTGCCCATAATCCTTTTTCTGCTGATTTTTTTACTGCTTTACCCTTGGCTCTGCTTCTCATTGCTTCTTCTCACCATCTATGTAGTATTCCTGTACACATGCTTCATTGAGATATTTGGGCTTTGTGGAGATGACTTTTCTTCGAAGGTGAGTGTGAAGTCCTCCCAAGTACTTGATCAGAATATCCTCATCCTCCAAATCCATGTTTAGCAACATGACTTGCCTCTAAAACTTTGTAGTATAGTCCTGCACGCTTTGACCACTTCCTTGTCTAAAATACTGCCATTTAATCATTTGGTCAGTTTTATGGCCAATAGGATAAAAGTTAGCTCTAAGTAATTCTTTGAATTCTTTCCAAGACTTCACAATAGGATGCTTCTTCTTTTCACAAGTAGTTATATGGGTTTCCCACCAAACTAGAGCATGTCCTTCCATCTTGAGACGTGCAAAGGTGATCCTTTGTGCCTCAGTAACATTATGGATGCTAAAGTAGACTTCTAACTATTTTAACCATTTATCAAGCAATTCTACATCTACTTGTCCTTCAAATATTTTGATTTCGACTTTAGTCTCAACTTTAAAAGGAGTATGTTCAGTTTTTAACTTTTCTCTTATGTTAGAAGTCTCTTCTTCATGCTCTTCTCCATAATATTCCTCATGGCGGCTCTTGCCTATACCAAACTTTTCGGCTAAGCCTCGAACCACTGAGTCTATGGAGTCTTGCTTGACTGAAGCTGTCTTCTACAAATCTACAAGTTCTTCTTGCCTTCTAAACATCCTCTCCATCATGGTCTCCAACATCTCGATTCTACGGACCAAGTTCTCTTCCTCCATTTCTCCCCGAATTCTCTATTTCCACTTCTTTGTAGAAATCTCTAGATCACAAGGTAAAGTTTCTTCACCTTTAGATCTTGTCACTGTCATACAAATTCAAGAACGAATACCACAGTCCTGGATACTTATTAGCTCTGATACCAAAATGTTCTGTAAACTCTTCAACTTTGAAATTATTCACAAAATCACAATTAATCGATGTTGTTTGCTTTCTATTAGAAAATAACAGAAAGAGCTAGTGAACGGATTATTATTGTGCTTAGAATCAAAAATTGTAGTAAAGGAAAGAATATAAACTGATAACACTAACAATTTTATCCTGGAAAAACCTCCAATGGAGGAAAAACCAGTCGGGAAGGGAAATTGCTCTTTCTTCCCACTTCTATTGGCCAATTCAAATCAACAAGTATAGAATTTACAATAAGTATGAAAGGGAAGTAGATAATATCTCAACACTTCCTTTCAATTACTTGCTTTCTCTATCTCAAACTCCTTTCTTATACAAAATACAATTTCCATCACTAAGACTTCTTGCTCACTTGCTCTCATGCTTCGATGATTTTCTACACTTCTACAATCATGTATTTATAACCTTTCTCATGTCCTCCCATGCACTGGAGAAAGGGAAAGGTCATGAAGGAGAAGGGAAACAAACATCCTTTCAAATTCGGAGGCTGTTCGTTTCAAATTTTGTTTTCTGTCCGTAATGGCCAGGACCATTGCCCTATGTAGACTAGCGGTCCCAGGACTGCCACCCTTTCTAGGTGGTGGTTCTGTAACCACCGCCCTGCACAGGGCAGCGGTCCTGTTACTTAAAATACAAAACCTTCGTTTAATGTTTTTCTTCTTCTTTGTGCTGACTGTTTCTGATGAAGTAGAGTTTATTCTGGATCATTTAGCCACCATCTTAGTTGTTGACATTCCACCTTCATGTAGCATGTTGTTGAGTAGGAACTTTTGCAAGGATGTAGGAGGTGAAATCCAAATGGGTTGGTCACATGTTTTGATCCCTGTCAACTGAAAGATGAAGAAGTTGTTGTCTGAGAAACAAAATGAATATATTGTGCAAAAGAAGATGATCCAAAAGCACAAATTCTTTATGAATACATTGGGCATGGGAACTACATGATCATGTCACAAGATGAGACAAGTCTGTCAAAAGGAGTGTTACATGATTCTAATGGTGTTTGGACCTGGGAATTTGATGGGAGTTGTTCCTCAGCTGGTTCTAGAGCTAGGGTGGTGTTGATTTCTCCTAAGGGTAAGATTCATCCTTTCTCTTTCAAGCTTCAGTTTGAAAATACCAATAATACTGCTGAGTATGAAGCCCTCATTCTTGGGTTGAGTATGGTGAAAGAGTTGGGGGTGAAGAACCTTCTTTCTCTTAGAGATGCAGAGCTAATAGTAAAGCAAGTCAGAGATCTTTATCAAGTAAAAAATAGAATTTTGAAGCACTATAGGAATCTGGTATGGGATTCTATTGAGTTCCTTGATGCCTTTTCCATTGAATTATGCCAAGGGAGAAGAACACTAGAGCTGACTCTCTAGCAATTTTAGGGTCTTTGTTGATACCTCATCCTAACTTCTCTCAAGACAAATTCACCATTGAGATGATTCATAGACCCAGTGTGCCTGATAATGCAAATAATTGGCATGTATTTAATGATAATCAGCATTTGCTTTCCTTCTTGGAGCTTAGGGACAATTTTTATCAATTATACTTTGAAGGAAGTAGTAATCTACCTAGAGAATGTGTATCATCCAATGAGGAAGGTGTCAAGGAGGAAATGGATCAAGATGGCTGCATTAAACTAAAAGGTAACAAGATCCCTAAGTGTCTGGTAAGTCTATAGGAGATCTTTAATAAGCATGATAGATATGTTAAGTCCAAAACTTCCAAGGAAGCTCAAAAATCTGTTGAGACTGAAAAATTGAATATTGGCAGTCTTGACGAACCAAAAATGGTGAACATCGGAAAGTGCTGCACTCAGGAGGAGAAAAAGAACGTGGTGAATCTTTTAAAGAAGTATGTTGATGTCCTTGCTTACTCTTATGATGATCTTAAATTCTTCCAGCCAAAACAAATGCAACATTTCATTCCTCTTAAGCCTGGGATCAAGCCTTTCAATAAAAAGCAAAGGTAATACAATCCAAAGATTGTTGACACCATCTTCCAGGAGATACAAAAGTTTTTGAAATCTAGGATCATCTTTCCCATTCACCACTCAACATGGATTGCTAATATTAAACCTATCAGGAAGAAAAATGGTGAGATTCGGATTTGTGTTGACTTCAGAAATCTAAATCAAGATTCTTTGAAGGATAACTACCCCCTCCACATGATGGACCAGGTGTTGCAAGTTGTCACAGACTCAGAGATGCTATCCATATTGGATGGATTCTTGGGGTATAATCAAGTAGAGGTGAATACTGCATATTAGCACAAGACTGCATTTACCACCCCTTGGGGTACATTTTCCTACAAGAGAATGTCGTTTGGTCTCATCAATGTCGGTGCTACTTTTCAAAGAGCCATGGACTTGGCTGTTGGCATTTTGAAGGGAAAGTGCATTGTGGTGTACTTGGATGATTTGACTGTGTTTTCCAAAACCAGGGCAGATCACTTCCAACACGTAGAAACAGTCTTGCAAAAGTGTAGAGAGCATGGAGTCTCTTTCAACCCAAAAAAGTCAGTTTTTTGTGTCACTGAAGGAAATCTATTGGGACACATTGTTTCAAAATATGGGATTAATATTGATCCAGAGAGATTTCAAGCCATTCATAAAATCCCTCTTCCCACAAGTAGGAAAGGTGTCCATTCTTTCTTTGGTAAGATCAACTTCTTAAGAAAATTCATCCCTAATTTTACAGAACTTACTATGATCATTTCTCACATGATGAAGGGGAAGTAAGAATTTGGCTAGTATCCTAAAGGAAAGGAATCATTTGAGGACATCAAGAAAGCTATTGCAAAGACTCATGTCTTGGCATGACCTGATTTTAGCAAAGATTTCATTATCTATTGATATGCTACTGAGAATGCCCTAATTGCTATGTTAACCCAGAAGAATGTTGAAGATCATGAGCTCCCAATCACATTCATGAGTTATGTTTTGAAAGCCCATGAGCTGAAGTACACCATGATGGAAAAACATGCATTTGTAGTTGTCAAAGTTGTTAAACAGTTTAGGTTTTATATTCTAAACCCTCATTCTATCGTGCTTGTGCCTGATATAACAATCAAATCCATTCTTACACAGTAAGAATTTGGAACCAAGAGGGGTAATCGGGTGGAAAAATTGCAAGAGTATGATCTTGACATAAGGCCAACAAAGCTAGTTCAGGGAAAATGCTTGTGTGAACTCATTGCTGAGGGAGCTGATAAAGATTTTTCTAAAGATGAAGTTGATATCCCAGTTGTTCTCTTCCTCAGCTCTACATATGAATGGTATGCTGACATTACATATTTTATTACCTATGGTGAGTGTCCATCTCACTTAACTACCAAGGAGAAGAGAGCCATCAAACTGAGGTCTGCACAATATGTTTTGTGGGAGAATGCCTTATTCAAAAGAGGCATAGAAGGAAGGTTTTTAAAATTTGTAGACAAGGAACAACAGAAGAAGTTGTTCTCTGCTTTTCATGACCAAGCTTGTGGAGGTCATTTCTCTTCTGCTATAACAGCTCACAAGATCCTTTGTGCTGGTTATTATTGGCCAACTCTGTTTAGAGATGTGTCAAAGTGGGTAGGCAAGTTTTAATCATGTCAAACATTTATTGGAAGTACTAAATTAGCCGTCTTGCCTCTTAAACCTATGGTGATTAAGGAACATTTTCAACAATGGAGTCTAGATTTCATTAGAACACTCAACCCACCTTCTAGTGGTGGGCATACCCATGTGTTGAATGCCACAGATTATTTCACCAAGTGGGTGGAAGCCCTTCCAATCAAGAGTACTACTTTTGAAGTAGTATGCAACTTTATTAAGGAGAACATATTGATAAGGTTTGGGATACCAAACAAGATTGTTATTGATAATGCTTCTAACTTTTCTTTTGTTGAGATGATGGATTTCTACTATGGGTATGGAATCTCCCTTGCTCATTCTTCAGAATACTACCCCCAAGGGAATGGACAAGAAGAATCAACAAACAAGAACTTGGTGGCCATTGTTCGGAAGCTTGTCAATGAATCTTAGAAAAATTGGCATAAGAAACTGTCTGATGCACTCTGGGCTGATAGGATTACACCCAAAAGAGTAATTGGAATGTTTCCTTTCCAAGTAGTATATGGTTTTGAGGCTCAATTTCCAGTGACGGTGGAGTTTCCAGCTTTGCATCTAATGAAAGCCATTGAAGATTCAAGTTTCAGTGGGTCTTTAAACAAGAGGATAGTGTACCTTCAAAATCTGAATGAGGACAAATTGCAAGTTGTTGACAAAATAACAGCCCATCAATTGAAAGTGAAGGCTTTGTTTGACAAGAAATACAAACCCAAAGTTTTCCAAGTGGAAGACATTGTGCTGCTATGGGACAAGAGACATGAGCCCCGGGGAAGCAATGGTAATTTTGAATCTCTTTGGCTTGGTACTTTCAACATAAGGCATTTTTCTGGTGAAAACTCCTTCTATCTTGATTATATGGATGGATCTCCTCTCCCACTTCCTTATAGTGGGCAGTACTTAAATTTGTTCAAGTCCTAGGTGACTAGGAAGTCCTTTTATGTATTATGTATAGTTGTTGTTTTTGGCTTGTTTCCCTTTCTTATTCCTTGTTGTGTGGTGTGTTTTGTTTTGGTCTTCCTTTTGGTTTGTTTCGTTTCTTTTTCTGTCTTATGTGTGTTGTCCCTAGTATTGGTTTTCCTTTGACTCTGGTTGCCCAATGGATATGAAACTGGTCTTATTTCCCAGAGTTTTCTACAGTTCTTGATCTTGCCTTGTCCCTTTGTTTCAATCCAAGTCATCCCCAGAAAGAGCCAGTTGTTGTCACCCTCAAAATTCCCCTCATTTTTCAAGTCTAGACCTAAAATTTTGAGTTGGTGCCTTTGGAAAATTGTTTAAATAGAGTATTTTTAAATTTGGTACTTTATAAAGACTTAAGGATTCTTGGAACCTTCTCCATTGGATGGGAAATTTCTTCCCCTTTCCAAAAAGGTAAATAATTCCTTCTAACTCCTTATACTTTGTGAGTTATGGCTCGACAGACCTAAGATGGTGTTTTTGCCAAAAGCGGGACGACGGGGCTAGGGAGTTATTTTGGAAGTTTGTTCTTTTTGTGAAAAAGTGCAGTTCATGATTGCGATCCCACGTGGAGAAGTAAAAGAAGAATGCCCAAGGCCCGCAACCAATCAGAGGTGGAAACGTGTTGTTTGCACCATTGAAAAGTTAAAGCGAAGGTACGGGTTGGTGGAGAACTTTGAGCCATTAAGTTTTTATGGTTAAAAATACTAAAGGAAAAAGGTAAGTCGTGACCCCGCCACCAATAAAATGATGCCATGTGTTTGAGTTTAGAATTCAAAGTGGGAAAGGTGGGCCGTTGGTGGGAATTTAAGTTGTTTTCCTTTGTGGTGAAAACAATAAATTATGAAGGTAAACCGCTTCCCCTCGACCAATTAGAGGGTGCCACGTGTCATGTTGCACCGTTGAAAAGTCAACACGGAGGAGTGGATCATAGAAGCATTTTTGGAAATTTGGTTTTATTTCCAAAAGTGAGGTAAAAATCACAAAATGGTCCCTGGCTCTGCCTTGGTCTTTTTCCCGCCATTGAAAAGTCAAACCAGGGAAGCGGGTCCACGGAGGAATCTAAGTTTTTGAGCCTTTTTTTGGAAAGGTTAAAATGTTGAAAAGTGAGCCCCACCCCCGTCTCCAATCAAATAATGCCACGTGTTCACGTTGAACATTCAAATCGGCCTGGCGGGCCAAAATGTCAAAATTTACCAAATCTCCATAAAAGTTATAAAATGTGAAGGGCTTGTCCATGCCCGCTCTAATCATTTCCTGCCACATGGATGGATCAAATTTAAAGTTGTAAAATCAAGATGAATGGCCCATATTTAAACTTACGAAATAAATGTAACGGTTACAATATGAAAATCTAGTTTTTCCGCCATTGTCATTTCTCTACGAATTGGGAATTTGAAAGGGTGAGAATGATTTGGAAAGTTTGTAATCGTTTCTTGCTTTCTTGATGAAGTTGTAACCATTTATTTTCGCTATTTGATGGGCTTTCAAATCCATTGTAAAGGGTTGGAATTCTGATACGACGAGATGATAATTTTGAATAGAAAGAAATCAATACGAAGGTTTTCCCCTTTCTTCCTCTGCTTCTCTCTCATTCCTGGTTCGATTCGTGAATCATTCAATCTTGGCATGCTAGAAACTTTGTGTTCTCGTAAATGTAATCTTGAGAACGTTTTGTATGCGGGATTGTGTCTGATATAAACGTGGATGGTTCTATTCTATACTTCATTTTTCTCAATACATATTAGGCTTTTCTCTGCTATCTCTTTTCCCTAAAAGTATTGCGTTCTTCTGCCTCCCTCATCTCTTCAATTCTTCTATCCTCATGTGTTGATAACTCTCAAGGCATAAAATTATTTTCAAAGTATCAAAAGACCACATTATGATGAACATTGTATATTTGTACATAATTTTTTGCTGCTTTCAATAAGGGAACCTCTCCCATCAAAGAGGAGGGACTTTCTTGTCCCCTGATTGTGGTTTCATTCAAAGTGCAAATCTCAAACCCAACAGGCGGGAAGGTGGGTCATCGGAGCACTTTGGAGATTTTGGCTTTGTTGCCAAAAAAGGAGTTAAGTTGTAAAAATGAAGCGTGACCCCGTCATGCATTGAAAAGTCAAAATTTAAGCCTGCGTTGAAAATTCAAATTGGGAAGGTGGATCATCGGAGCAATTTAAAGATTTCAGATTTATTTTTAAAAGGCATAAAGTCATAAAATGATATGTGATGCCGCTTAAGCCAGGTATTGGATATGCATTGAAAAGTCAAAAGCCCGAAGGCGGGCCCTCGGAGATTTTTGGGAATTTTGGTTTTATTTCCAAAAAGAGAATTAAAAGTTATAAAATGAGCCACAACTTTGCTAAGGTCTTGAGCCCACATTGAAAAGTCAAAGCGGGGAAGCAGGTCAGCGGAGAACTTTGAGGTTTTGAGACTTTTATCAAAATGAAGTAAAATTGTAAAAGTAAGCTGTGACTCCGTCAACGCCGAAGGAGAGCCACGTGTCAGGACTATATCAAAATTTTCATTTATAGGCCTATGGGGTTTGAGGGAGACTTTTGCAATTTGCATCTTTTGTGCTAAAGGCTCAATTTCATTTGTGGGCCCACGGATCCATTTTGCAAAAATTGCATTTTCGCCATTTTTGTACGGATTCGATTCAAATATTCAAATGGCCATATCTTTCGATCCAGAGCTTGAAATTTGACAAATTTTATACCATTGGAAAGATGTTGACGAGGGATACATGATAGGCCATTCAAAATCAGATTTTAGCAAGATTTGATGGGTGAAAATCTATAAAATGTATTTCATGCCATTAATATGAAATCAGATTGCTTCAAGAACCACATCTGAATTCAATTTTCATCCTTCCTTATTCAGCACGCCAAAGACATGCAAAACCAGACTTGACAGATTGTAGGTGAATTTTCTTTGGGCATTGATCGTTGGTGGTTGAGCTTCCAAATCATATTTTCTTCCTTCTCTTCTTCTCCTCTCTTCGCTTCATCTATAATTGTAATAGCTTAGCTCATTGCAAAAGGTTAGACTCTGATACTTTTGAAGTGTAATTGTAATCGAAAGCAAATCAATACAGAAGGATTTTCCCCTTTTTTCTCTATCTTCCTCCATTTTCCCTTCTTGCTTACCTGAAATTCATGGATCATTTATCTTCTATGATAAGAAACTTTGTGTTCTTATTGATATGATTTATAGAATTGTGTGTCTATGGAATGATATCTTACGTTGTGAATGTGAATGATTCTATTTTGTATCACTTTTACTCAGTACGTATAGGGTTATACTCTGCTATCTATATTTCCTAAAAGTAATGTTATATTTTGTTCTTTCCTTTCTTGAGTTCTTCCATTCATTTGTATTGATAAGTTATTTTGGTAAAAAATCATTTCAAGATGTCAGATGTCCAGCCTTAAGATGAAAGTTTTACATTTGTATATAAGCTTCGTTGCTTGCTTTCAATAAAGGAACCTCTCCCGTAAAGAGGAGGGACTTGTTGTCCCCTGACTGTGGTTTTGATTAAAGTACCATTTTAAAACCCAACATTTTTTGGCAACTCTACTGGGGATTTCATATCCCTTTCAAAAAAGAACAACTTCAAGATCATTTTTGATTTGGTGACTCTACAATATATACTTGGGAATAAAGCTCTCAGGGTTGAAGATTCTCATTTTCAACTTCTGGAGCAACAAAACTTCTCTCTTCTTCCAGCAAGAAGGAACAGAGGAAATCATTCTACAAGCACACCTCCTGTTGAAGATAGAAATTCCAAGAATAGCATTCCTCTAGGACAACTCAGTCCTAATCTTCGTGCTATGATACTTACTGGTGTTTCAGTTCCCCTTCAGAAAATCTTCCCACATATGGTAGCACCTCTACCTTGGGGACAATGGATTAGGCCTCTTGCTCTTCCTCAGCCATTGCATGAGTTACCCAGGAGTAGTAGGAAAATTTTTCCTAAATTCTAAGGTGATGGGAAAGTGCACCCAGATGAACACCTTGCAGCCTTCAATGTTGCATGTGGGATTCTTTGGATTGAATATGAAGACGTTTCTGTCAAGATCTTTGTGGAAACATTACAGGACAATGTTTCTTATTGGTTATGTCATCTTCCTGTTGGGTCCATTACTGATTAGGCCGCCTTAACAACTCAGTTTGAGCAACATTTCAAACCTGCTGAAGATGTGCATGCTCTCTTGGCTCAAATTTATCATATTAAAAAGGAACCACATGAACCCATGAGGGAGTTTGTGGCTAAATTCAAAAAGATAATTCATAAAATTCCATAGAACACTCGTCCTGTAGATCAAATCCAAAAGTGCTTCTTCCTCAATGCTCAGTTTCCTGAAGTGAGTTATGCACTAAGGAGGGCTAACCTTGCAACTCTGGATGTTGATCATAGATTGGCTATCAATTTTGAGGATGACCTGATCATGTCTGGTAAATTGAAAAGAGAACCTTCCAACATAAAGCATCTTCTTCTTCCTATCCTAGAGCCAACTCGAAACAGTTAGTGCAGAAGTTGGCAAATGATCTCATTTCCATTAAAAAGCAATTGGCTCAAAATGCTCCTTACCAAGACATTCCAAGAAATAATTTTCAGCCTAGGAACCGGTTACCTCTTTCTCAGACTAAATTGGCTATTGAAGGCCCACCTATCAAAGTTTCATTCAATGCAACTTGTGAAGTTTGAGAACCTGAGAATGAGGAGTTTAATGAAGACTATGAAGAACTAAAAGAAGAGGTTGATGAAGAACAGGAGGAACTTGATGGATCTCAAACTCTTTTCCTCACCACCGAAGGTATGGATGATGAAGATGAATATGATGAAAGAGTGGAAGATATGAATTGTGAGTCATATGTTGTTATGACTTGGGAGCAAACAAACAGAAAAGAAAAAGTGGTGCATCCTGCTAAGAAATCCAAACAATATCATGTAAATATTCCAGTAGTTGCAAGGAGAGGAGCTGTTATTCCCACTGCCTCAACACAAAGGGTGAGTAATTCTAATCCTCCTCCTTCTACTTCTGTTTCCAAAACTTCTTGTCCTTCAATTCCTAAAACTGACAAATAAAAATTTTCTCCTATTCCCAGCAATGATTCCCCATCCACCTCTGGATCTTTTGATATTATTGATCACCTCAAAAATACCAAAATCCAAATCTCAAAGGTAGAGTTTTACCAAACTCATCCAAAATATTTTGCTAAAATGGTAAACTTTATCAATTCTAAATCCAAAGCTTCATCCAATACTTCTAAAGTTCTTTTTCCCACTCCCTCTTCCTCACCTCAACCAAGTCCTGTGGCTACAGTCACTTCCCCTAATGAGAAAATTAAACCATTCTATGTGACTCTCCTCATAGTTGGCCATAAACTCAGTAATTGTGTTATAGACTCAGGAGCATCAGACAACGTAATGCCTGCAAAAGTAGCTCATGCTTTGGGCCTAACTCTAACACGTACCTTTGGTTCCTGCTATTCCATAGAGAGTATAGAAGTTCATTTGGTTGGGAGAATTAAAGATGCACGAGTAGCCTTCGCTGATTTTCCAGAGAAAAGGGTTATAGCCACTATTTTTTTTGTTGATATTCCTCCCTCATATGGTATGTTGCTAAGTAGGAATTTCTGTAAAGAGGTAGGAGGTGAAATTCAGATGGACTAGTCACATGCTTTGATCCCGATCAATGGAAAAATAATAAATATGTTACCAGAGAAGCAAACTGAGTATATTGTGCAAAAGACTGATGATCCAAAAGCACAAATACTCTATGAGGATATAGGTCATGGAAACTATATGATCATATCAAAAGATGAGGAAAATCTTACTAAGGGATTGATTCGTGATCCCAATGGCATTTGGACTTTGGAGTTTGATGGAAGTTACTCTTTAGCTGGTTCTGGAGCTCGTGTGGTGTTAATCTCTCCAGAAGGGAAGATTCATCCATTTTATTTCAAGCTTAATTTTGAAAATACAAACAATACAGTTGAGTATGAGGCTCTCATCCTTAGATTGAGCATGGAAAAAGAAATGGGAGTAAAGAATCTTTGTGCTCGTGGTGATGCAGAGCTGATTGTGAAATAGTTCAGAGATCTTTACCAAGTTAAGAATAGGATATTGAAACATTATAGACATCTTGTTTGGGATTCCATTGAATTCCTTGATGCTTTCTCAATTGAAGTCGTGCCAAGAGAGAATAATACTAGAGCTGATTCTCTAGCTGTCTCCAGATCTCTTTTGATTCCTCATCCAAATTTCTCTCAAGAGAAATTTACTGTTGAAATTATTCACGGACCTAGTGTTTCGGATAATGCAAGCAACTGGTAGGTTTTCAATGATGATCAACACTTGCTCTCTTTCTTGGAGCTTAAAGTTGAAGGAAGTGAAAATCTTCCTAGAGAGTATGTGCCCTCTAATGAAGATGACATCAAGGAAGAAATGGATCAAGATGGTTGTATTAAGTTGAAAGGTAACAAGATTCTCAAAGAGCCGGTGAGTCTAGAAGATCTGTTTGATAAACATGATAGGTCCATTAAATCTAAAGCTTCTCAAGGGACTCGACAATATGCTGAATATGAGAAGGTTAATATTGGAAGTCATGAGGAACCCAAGATGGTGAATATTGGAAAATGCTACACTCAAGAAGAGAAGAAGAAAGCAGCAGACCTATTAAAAAAGTATGTTGACATTCTTTCCTATTCGTATGATGATCTCAAGGCTTTTCAACCAAAGGAAATGTAGCACTATATACCTCTGAAACCTGGAATCAAACCTTTCAATTAGAAGCAAAGGCAGTACAATCCCAAGATTGTTGATACCATTTTTCAGGAGATCCATAAGTTGTTGAAAGCAAAGATCATTTTCCCTATACATCATTCAACATGGATTTCCAACATTATGCCTTTCAAAAAGAAGAATGGTGAGATCCGCATCTGTGTGGATTTCAGGAATTTAAATCAGGCCTATCTAAAAGACAACTATCCTCTCCCCATGATGGATCAAGTTTTGCAAGTTGTCTCAGGCTCTGAAATGTTGTCCATTCTAGATGGATTCTCTGGATTCAATCAGGTGGAAGTAAGTACTCCAGATCAGCACAAAACTACTTTTACTACTCCTTGGGGCACCTTTACCTACAAGAGAATTCCATTTGGTCTTATAAATGCTGGTGCCACCTTTCAAAGGGAAATGGATTTAGCTTTTGGAAGGCTAAAGGGAAAATTCATTTTTGTGTATCTTGATGATTTGATTGTGTTTTCCAAAACAAGAGTAGATCACTTTCAGCATTTTGAAACAGTCCTTCAAAAATGCAGATAACGTGGAGTTTATCTCAATACTAAGAATTATGTCTTTTGTGTTACTGAGGGTATGTTGTTGGGGCATATTATTTTTAAAGAAGGGATCAAGATAGATCCAGAAATAGTTCAAGCAATCCAGCAGATTGCTCTTCCCACAAGCAAAAAGGGTGTTCACTCTTTCTTTGGCAAGATAAATTTCTTGAGGAGATTCATTCCAAATTTTGCAAAAATGACTATGAGCATTTCTCAAATGATGAAAGGAAAGAAAACCTTTGGTTGGTCTTCTAAAGGTAAGGAAGCATTTGAATATATCAAGAAATCCATTGCTAAAACTCCCATCTTAGCATGTCCTAATTTCAGCAAGGATTTTATCATCTATTGCTATATTACAGAGAGTACCTTTACTCTTGTACTAACTCAGAGAAATTATGAGGGTCAAGAACTTCCAATCACCTTCATGAGCTATGTTCTGAAAGCTCATGAATTGAAATATACTATGATGGAGAAACATGATTTTGCAGTGGTCAAAGCTGTCAAGCAGTTTCATTTTTATATTCTTAATTCTCACTTTGTTGTGCTTGTACCTGATACAACCATCAAGTATATTCTTACACAACACGAGTTTTTAACTAAGAGAGGCAATTGGGTAGAAAAAGTCCAATTATATAACCTTGATATCAGACCAACTAAGCTAGTTCTGGGTAAAGGCTTGTGTGATCTTATTGTTGAAGGGGCTGATGAATAATTGTCCACAAAAGTAGTTGATGTTCTTGTTATTCTCTTCCTCAGTTCAACAGATGAGTGGTATGTTGATATTGCACATTTTCTTACTTATGGAGAGTGTCCATCCCACTTTAATTCTAAGGAAAAGAAAGATATTAAGATAAGGTCTGCACAATATGTTTTGTGTGAAAATTCTTTGTTCAAACGAGGCATAGATGGAAGATTCCTTAAGTGTGTGGAAAAAGAGCAAAAAAAGAAGTTGTTTTCACCTTTTCATGATCAAGCTTGTGGAGGGGATTTCTCTTCTGATGTTACTACCCATAAAATCCTTAGGGTAGGGTATTATTGGCCTACATTGTTCAGAGATACATAAAAATGGGTAGGTAAGTGTGAAGCCTATCAGACTTTTGTTAGGAGACCTAAGTTGGATGCTTTGCTACTCAAACCAGTAGTAATTGATGAGCCTTTTCAATAGTGGGGATTATATTTTATTAGAACTCTTAACCCACCTTCCAATGTTGGGCATACCCACGTACTAACTGCTATATATTACTTCACAAAGTGGGTAGAGGCTATTCCAGTCAAGAGCACTACTTCTGAGGTGGTGTGCAATTTCATCAAAGAGAACATCTTGATAAGGTTTGAGGTGCCAAACAAAATTGTGACTGATAATGCTTCTAATTTTTCTTCTTCTGAGATGATGGATTTCTACTATGGATATGGAATTTCCCTTTCTCATTCTTCAGATTATTATCCTTAAGGGAATGGAAAAGCAGAATCAGCAAATAAGAACTTGGTAACCATTATGCGGAAGCTTGTCAATGATTCTCAAAGGAATTGGCACAAGAAAATATATGATTCTCTCTGGGTAGACAAAATCGCACCCAAAAGAACAATAGGTATGTCTCCATTCTAGGTGGTGTATGATGTTGAAGCTCAGCTACCAGTAACAGTGGAATTTCCAACCTTGCACTTGATGAAGGCTATTGAGGATTCACGTTTAATCAGTTCCTTGGACAAGAGGATCATGTATCTCTAGAAGCTGGATGAAGATAGGATGAAAGTTTTTGATAGAATCTCAACTCATCAACTGAAGGTGAAATATTTGTTTGATAAGAAAGCTAGACCCAGATATTTCCAAGTAGGAGATATTGTTCTGTTGTGGGACAAAATACATGAACCTCGAGCGAGCCATGGTAAGTTTGATTCTCTTTGGCTTGGTCATTTCAAAATAAGACACATGGCTGGAGAAAATTCTTTCTAATTGGATTATATAGATGAATCTTCTCTCCCACTTCCTTATAGTGGGAAATATTTGAAGTGGTTCAAGTCCTAGGTGATTAGGTAGTCCTTTTGTATAAATTGTGTGTCGTGTTTTTTTTTTTCCCTTTTTGGTTTGTTTCCCTTCCGTGTGTGGTCTTCTGTATTGGTTTTACCTCTGACTCTATTTGCCCAATGGATAAGGCACTGGTCTTCTTTCCCATAGTTTTTCTACAGTTCTTTATCTTGCCCTGTTTCTTTGTTCTAAGCCAAGTCATCCCCAGAAAGAGCCAGTTGTTTTCGCCCTCAAAATTCCCCTCATTTTGAAGTCCAGTTTCAAAAATTTTGAGTTGGTGCCTTTGAGAAATGTTTAAAGCAGAGTAAAATGTTTAGGAAGATGGAAAAAAATTGTGTTTTGCAGTCTAAGTGGTTTGATGTATTTTCCATTTTCTTGTATGGACGCATGAAAATCTTTATCTTCATTTTGGATGCGCGGAAATTATCAATCCTTCTCTTTGGCCGTGGATCGCATCGAGCCTTGTATTGTTATCAATTTCTCTTTCCATGGAGAAACATTTTGAAATTTGGGCGTAAATGGTGGAGTTTCCCCTCTCTGTATTTTTCCACAGTCATGAATGATGGGTGTTTCTTCCCCATCAATTTTTGCCCCAGCATCCGCGGTTACGTGGACATCTCTAATTAGATGTGGCAGGACGGGTTCTTTTTTCAAACTTGTCACTTTTTTATTTTAGCAAAAGTGTCGAATTGGCCCCACGGCCCAAAGGAATCTGATTGGTTGTTCAGAAATATGAAGCGGTGGGTCCTTTTTACAAACTTATCATTTTTGGTTATTTTTGCAAAATGTCAAATTGGCCTCGTGGCCCCGAAAGATCCTGATTGGCTATTTAGTAGAAGGCGGAAAGGCGAGCCCTTTTTACATTTTGAGGCATTATGGTGAAAAGGCTTAAAGTATAAAAGAATGCCTAAGGCTCGCAAAAGGACACGTGGTTATTTTTAAGTTTGAGGTGGGAAGGCAGGTTGTCGGAGTACTTTGGAGATTTTGGCTTTGTTGCCAAAAAAAGAGTTAAGTTGTAAAAATGAAGCGCGACCCCGTCATGCATTGAAAAGTCAAAAGTTAATCTTGTGTTGAAAAATCAAAGTGGGAAGGTAGATCATCAGATCAATTTGAAGATTTCAGATTTATTTTAAAAAGGCATAAAGTCATAAAATGAGATGCGACGCTGCTTAAGCCAGGTATTGGATATGCATTAAAAAGTCAAAAGCCCGAAGGTGGGCCCTCGGAGATTTTTGGGAATTTTGGTTTTATTTCCAAAAAGAGAATTAAAAGTTATAAAATGAGCCACAACTTTGCTAAGGTCTTGAGCCCACGTTGAAAATTCAAAGCGGGGAAGCAGGTCAGCGGAGAACTTTGAGTTTTTGAGACTTTTATCAAAATGAAGTAAAATTGTAAAAGTAAGCTGCGACTCCGTCAACGCCGAAGGAGAGCCACGTGTCAGGACTATATCAAAATTTTCATTTACAGGCCTATGAGGTTTGAGGGAGACTTTTGCACTTTGCATATTTTGTGCTAAAGGCGCAATTTCATTTGCGGGCCCAAGGATCCATTTTGCGAAAATTGCATTTTCGCCATTTTTGTACGGATTCGATTCAAATATTTAAATGGCCATATCTTTCGATCCAGAGCTCGAAATTTGACAAATTTTATACCATTGGAAAGATGCTGACAAGGGCTACATGCTAGGCCATTAAAAATCAGATTTTAGTAGGATTTGATGGGTGAAAATCTGGAAAATGTCTTTCACACCATTAATATGAAATCAGATTGCTTTGAGAACCACATCTGAATTCGATTTTCATCCTTCCTTCTTCAGCATGCCAAAAACATGTAGAACCAGACTTGATAGATTATAGGCAAATTTTCTTTGGGAATTGATGGTTGGTGGTTGAGCTTCCAAATCATATTTTCTTCCTTCTCTTTTTATCTTCTCTTCACTTCATCTATAAATGTAAGAGCTTGGCTCATTACAAAAGGTTGGACTTTGATACTTTTGAAGTGTAATTGTAATCAAAAGCAAATCAATACAGAAGGATTTTCCCCTTTTTTGTCTATCTTCCTCCATTGTCCCTTCTTTCTTACCTAAAATTTGTGGATCATTTATCTTCTGTGATAAGAAACTTTGTGTTCTTATTGATATGATTTATAGAACTTTTTGTCTATGGAATGATATCTTATGCTGTGAATGTGAATGATTATATTCTGTATCACTCATGCTCAGTACGTATAGGGTTATACTCTGCAATCTATATTTCCTTAAAGTACTGTTATATTATACTCTTTCCTTTCTTCAGTTCTTCCATTCGTTTGTATTAATAAGCTATTTTGGTGAAAAAAGTATTTCAAGATGTCAGATGTCTAGCATTAAGATGAAAGTTGTACATTTGTATATAAACTTTTTTGCTTGCTTTCAATAAGGGAACCTCTCCCATAAAGAGGAGGGACTTGATGTCCCCTAACTATGGTTTTGATTAAATTGCCATTTTAAAACCTAACAATATTATCACAGTGATCTTTTACTAACCCATAAATAGTCTAGTCATCTAGATAAACCTGCAAACACTAATGGATAAACTCATGAAATGCTTGTATAACTATGCGTGAGAATATTTTTGGCACATTCTTCATTCCAAAGGGCATCACAATATATGCAAAACTTCCCCATTCAGTGTTGAAGGTAGTCTTCTCCTTATTCTCACGTGTAATGTGCACCTGGTGATACCCTAAAAATCCATCAATATATGAATAAGTTTCACGCCCAGCAACTCCTTCAAGGATTTCCTCTATTAATGGCTTAGGAAAAGGATCTATGACACATGAGGTGTTAAGTTCCATGTAATCAACATAGATCCTAATCCATCCATCCTTCTTGATGTTGATCACCATGGGGATAACCCACTTAGATTCCTCAATTGCATCAATGATTCTAGACTTAACCATTTTGTTAATGTCCTCTTTCACCTTCATGCACAAGTTCAAGTTCATCCCATAATGCCTCTTCTAAACTGGACGCATGCCTTCTTTCAACTTAATCTTCATTTCTCCTAATGAGGGATGCACACCTTTCAATTCATGGTAGCCTCTTTGAAACAAGTCCTTAAATTCACATAAGAGTTCAATGATCTTTTCTACCTCTTTCTTTGACCAACAGTCCCCAATAATAGCCTCCTTAGGTGTTTCCTCATTCATAATGTTAACCTTATTAGTCTTCATAAGATAATGGTATGTACATGAATTTTCATCTATAGATTCCATTACCTCACACGTACCCTTTGTATAGCTAATATCCATATTCTCAACTTCCTCATCATTAATGAGGTATACCATTTTCGCTTTTCTTTTTCTTTCCAGACACACCTCAAAAGTGTCTCCTCTCTTTCCAATATATCTTCAAGTGCCTCAGGATCAGGTTCTCCAAGTAACTGAAGTATGAGCTCCTCTGCTTTTACGTTATCCCCCAATGTGATGTGCCTCATGATCTAAAAATCCTCATGTACTAGTGGCTTATTATAAAAATAATCAAAAGTGTGAGTAATAACTTCATTCATGTCTTGCCAACTTTCAATCTCTTGTTTGATCTCAACATGCACATACCATTCTTCTGTGCATGGTGGAGTAGAATTTATGTACCCAGAGAGATGGTGATAAAGCCTTGTGTCCTTGCTCCCATTGTCTCTCATAATTATGGACGTGTACCAAAGAAAGATTCTTACCATCATACTCATGTATAAGGGAGGGAACATTACTCCGAGTATACCTTTTTAGAAAGGCTATCCTCGCTTTACACCAACCAAAAATATTATCTCTGTGTGTTTCCCACCAGTGTGTTATTATATCTTGATCATCTGAATGACTCTTCCTTTAACCTCACACTCGACCACTTCATACATACTATGGGCCCAATTATCACAAGCAAAACTAGTAGTGTCACTGACAGATTGTGTGTCTTCCCACTGAAGTATTTCTTCCTTAGATGGTTCCACATTCTTAGAGTCACAAATTTTGCGTACATAAATCATATTTGGTGTTGTTAGATCCCAAAAATAGTGAATAGATCTCTCTAATTTGGCTACATGGCCAAGTTTTAGATCTTCCCTTACTAACTATGTTTGGATTGGATGGATGCAAGATGGAGGATCTCTTAGCTCAACAATGGAGGAAGCCAAGCTTTAGATCAAATGTTTAATTATCTTAAAGCTAATACAAATGAGATCCAAGCTTTCTTAGGCTTGTTTTGGTTTTGTGTTATGTAAAGTTGTAAGTTTGAATGGGTAGGCTTAGCCTTGTATTTATAGTTTTCCAAATGGAAGACTTTGAACTCTGGGTGCATGTGGGACTAAATTCTAAGTAGGATTAGGTTATTTAACCTTGGTTTAGGCTAGTTAACTAGGGTTTAGGATAGTTGAGCTTGATTAGCGAGTGATTAGAGACTCATTGAGAGTTGGGAGGGGTCTGGTTAACTATTTCTGACTGATAGATAGCCTAAGAAGCTTACAGAAGTGGTTCAGAGAGAACTAGGGAGGTTCTGAGTGGCTGAAAGGAGGAAAGTTTAGCTAATAAGAGAGATATTAGCCCAATTAGCTGATTATAGGAAGAATACGACTAAGAATGTGTCGTAAATTGGCATCCGAGAATGGAGCGAAGAATGGTTGATTAACAAAGTGTCACCAATTGGTTGAATTAGAGGAAATGCTAAGTGTAAGGATATTTTAGGTGTCTACACAAAGCACTCACCTCAGCGCTTGTGTCAATCAAAATATTACTCACCAGCCAACCATCAATCACTATATCCAATGTGATTTCCTTGTCATACTCGTGGTTCTATGGTGGAAAATTTTCATCCAATATCTGATGCTCACGCTCATCTCCTACGTGTGGTAATTTCTCACGCAACCATTCTCCTAGAAGTGGGATAATGTTCTCCTACCTCAACATCCTACATATCTCCTTCAAATCATCTACATCCTTATACGGGAGCTTAATATTCTTCATATGTTCCCTTTCGCATGCCTACTCCTTCAGGAATTGAATCTCACCCTGTAATTATTTAATCACTCCCATGGTATCTTGATAGAACTCCTTCTTATGAGAAACATTTGGATACTTCGCATGCATAATCTCCTCCCTCCTGATGAGTGGTTTTCATTTACAGGGCTCGCGCGCATGCACTACTTCTGCATGTGTAGTAACTAACATAGGCTATAATTCTGGATCATTCATCTTCTTAGGTCCCCATTGTTCACTCTTTGTGCGTTGTACCTTGATCATCCCCGCGCCTTTTTCCTTATTTTTGTTTTTACACATATGCTCATAAATATCAGGGTAGTACTCAACCTTATGTTGCTTCCCACAATACACACATACCTGATTCTGGGGACACTTGCATTGGTAATGATCTAGGGGGGCACAAGTATAACAAGTCCCATGCATGAACCATCATCTACCACCTCGACCTATGGTCATGTATCCACCTCAAAACCCACCATCTCCATTATTACACCCTTCAATAGGTTGGTATTCCTGTGTCTAAGATATACTCGCCACTATGGTCTGTTGTAACCCAATCTCGCATGTCTCATGTATTTTTTCTATCAACTATAAATATTTCATATCATGGGTGTGTACATGGAAAAATTTACAGTACATAGAGACATTATTCATCATTGCACGTTGCAAGAGGGTGAAATTATAAACATCATGATTCATGTCAAAAATCTCACAAGATTGTAATAGTGCACTCACGTTCTTACACAAACAACTATCCTTAGTATGTGCTTCCACATCATAATTGGTCCACCATAACCCACTGTGTGTCTCATGTGTGGAATTGGAAGAAAGCTTCTCCAATTGTTTAGCCAATTTTTTATCTATGCCTCAATAAAATGGCTCACTTTAGTGTCCGCACTCCCAACTTTTTCAAAACATGGGTATGAGTATGTCTTATGTGATAAAGCCCTTCAAAACAGAGTCAGCAATCCTCCAATGAAAAATTGTGCATGTTGACTTTGATGTATATCATAAGATAATTTGGGAAAGAGAGTTTTAAACCATGCATCATACTCACTCACACTTTCAGATAAGACCTGTTTAATGTCCTTGAGTGTACTAATACTCTATTTCTCAAACTCTGAAATGTGAAATTTAGCCAAAAACACAGAGCGCAATGCATCATAGTCCACCGCAGTCTAGTGTGGATCATAATTCTTATACCAACTTTGTGCATACCCTTAAAGTGTGGTGGAAAACTAGATTTCCTTTTTATCAGGAGCTGTAATCTCTTACTCTCTCCATAGTAATTCACACTTGTGCACATGCTCAGCCGCATCCTCCACACCTCTATACTCTGGAAAGTGAAGAGACATCTCAAATTAGACTTGAGGTATATGTTGTTGCGGTTATTGAGGTGGTGTCTGCTAAGGCTGATTCAGTGGTGGTTATTAGGGAGGTTGTTATGGTGATAGACCTTGACCTGGGTTAGTACCAGAACTAGATCCTAAACCTCTACCAAAATTTCCTCCATGTGGTGGCTGAACTGAACCTCCTGAGCCTCCTACCACAACCTATGGTCCTATAAATGAACTCCCTTGTGTCCCAGTTGTTGTACTAAACTGGATACCCATTGTCTGTATTATAGTAGCACCTATAGGATTTCTTCTAATAGTCTACATGCCAACACTCTGTCTTGATGACATGATTGTAAAAACACCTCTAAATGTACTTCCAAACACTGGCATCTATTGTTTTTCCATATATGCGTCCATAATCTACTATGCTTCCTGAGATGAAACTAAAATATGCCTATCTGTATCTCCTTCCCAACATGGACATGTCATTTTCTCACCCTCACTATGATGCTCTTCAATAACTACCTCTAGATCTAGAACATCTTATTCAAGGGCTAGGCATCCATGTTGGGTTAGTTCTGTGCCCATGGTCCTCATTCTTTCCTCTAACATGCTCTCATCATAATTCAATGGGGTCTCTCTACTGTGATTTCCCAATGTCAAGAGAACATGATATTATGGCTCCTCATCTTCTACAAGGCTCTCATCACTTCTGCTAATCATCATTCTTCTCGATATAAGTGGTACATCAACTGCCTTATGTCACGCTTCATTATAATTGAGCCATCTTTCCTCTCTCTTTCTTTCTTCTGCCAGGGTCATCGCCATTCTTTCTAAACCTACTCCTGCCCCTACATGTGGTGGGGATTTATGATCTGGAGGTCAATACAGAGGATATATTTTCCCTAAAATTCCCAAGATTAGCACAGTACGGATGATGACTTCGAGATCTTTCCGTCGACTATTTAAAAGTCAAAAACAGAGTCCGTACGTGCAAACAATGGCCGATAAAAGTTCCAGTCAGCCCTAGGTAGGACTACGTCAACTGAAAAGTCAAGAAAAAGTGGCAAAGAGATTCTGCGAAGGTAAGAGATGGTGTTTTGAGCCTCTGGTATTCGACGCACGATATCAGTCATCTTCGTCAGCAATCGAGAAAAATAGTTGCCACATGGTGGGTCCTTAGGCCACCATGTGGCCTGCCACCAATTAGCCCATCAACTCAAGCGAGTTATATTTATCTCATCGAGTTATTCACATTGATGAGTTTGAGTTATGCAACGAGCCATATGGAATGAGCTAAGGGTGAGTTAACCATTTTAGCTCGGCGAGCTATATAATTGCATTGATGGGTGAGTTGATAGTTGTGCATTGTCGAGTTATCTTATAAACATGGCGAGCTATCTATTTAAATGTGGTGGAAAAAATGTATAGCTATGGCTCGAAGCCATGTGGGTTAGAAGGATAATTCAAGCCTTATCTCTTTGGCCCGATGAATGAAGGATATCCTTTATCCCACACAATGTGGAATAGATTGACTTGGGCTCACGGAATGGATATGGAAAATGGTCCAATAGCGAGGTAGGGAATAGCATGGCAAGGAGGAATGGCGTGTGGACGTGGTTGGAGGGACGTGGCAATGTGGCTAGAAGACTTGGCAGGTAGGGAACCCATGTGGATAGGTCACAGCGAATAGTTGACGTGAGTAAAATAGCGAACGCGGGAGTCAGGTGCGGGATTTGATCCCATGACCTCCCTTTTCAAATTGCACCAGCCAATGAGTTGGTTGGTCTATGAGCTTTTTGATAGGCCATATAAATAAGAGTTTTTGGTGATTTAAGTCTATAAAAGGCTTGATACCCCTCCCTATTAGACAAGCTCATTTTTAGAGATCTTTCTCTCCAAGCAAAAACCGAAGGCAAGCCCAAGGAGTTAGATAATATGGTGGAGGAGGAAAATATATAAGTCCTATATTATTTATTATAGGCATTATTATATTCTTTAAGACCTATATTATATATAGGCATTAGTATTTTGAAATACCTATATTTTAATAGAGGTATATGTTATGAAGCTAAGGCTTATTATTATAGGCATGTAAATATGTAAGCCCTATCATTATAGGAATTATTATTATTTTTAATAGGTGAAATATTATTTTATAGCTCTGAATTCTCTCTGAGAAGACATACTTTGAGCCCAATCCGAGAAGGAATATTGGTGAAGTTCGATGGAAATCATGGCAACATTATGGAGATGAACAACCTATTTTAATCTAGGTAATATGGAGAGATAAGACCTATTATTTTTAATAGGCAATATTGTTATTGGGAGTTATTAATACTATCCAATAGGCCATTTAAGCCACACTACATATTGTGGATCCTCGACTTTGGTGTCATAGGATATTCTGTAAGGGAAGATTGGATCTACTACATAAGCTAAGGATTATCACTTGGTGTTCGTGGAGGAGTTTCTTGTTCTTTAGGCTTGTTAAGTCACAACTTCAGAGTACATCATGTCTAGAAGACCGACTGGGGAGCCATAGGGTGATATAATAGCATCTAGAAGACCAAACGGGAGCCATTGGGCATTGTACCATGAAGGGGAATACCGGATCGAATCTACTAGGATAGCTACTTGGTATAAAGGTTCTTGTTCCATTTGTATTCAGCATTATCTTACTTAGATTGTATTATTTACCACAGTCGTTGAAGTAGATAATATATCGGTTCTATTGAAGAACCCGGAGACGTAGGCATTCTGCCAAAATCCGTTATCAACCTATGTGTAGTGTACTTTAATTATTACATTTCTTTAAGTCAATTTTAATGGGGTGAATTTGGAAAAGAATCTAATGCCTATAAGGGTTTTGTGATAGAGAGAAAAAATTTGGTCAATTTTTGGATCAATTTAGCTAGCCATAAGTAAGTTCTCCATTCCTAGTTATATCATCAAGATCTTGATAGCTAAAGGTATCACGTGTAAATAGGATCCTCTTGGTTCACACAAAAACCAGAATTTTGCTTCCTCTAGACAAGAATATGTTGAAATTGTGTACTCCAAAGTATAGTTGCGTAGTACACCTTCCCACCAACAATATACAGCTTTAGTCCACGTCTCCATCAAATCAAAGAGATTTTGATAGTCTTCTTACATCCAAGTTCTCTTCCCTGGCCGAAGACCTCTATTTGTCACATACGGTGCCAAAAAATAGTAAGACTCTAATGGGAAAACGCTGAAAAACGTCTCATATAAGCATCCATACAGATTGTCTTCTACCCACTTTCACACTTTAAAATCAGGTCCAGTGTTATATCTTTGTGCAAAAACATCTTGGTCATCTTCTATAAGGAAATTCGATATGCCATCTACATGCAACATCCTAGTAGATAGTTTGAAAAGAGATCTCAGCAATGAAACCAAAATGTAGTCTAATTTTACCCACTCAATAGCTATACACACTGGCACTCCATCCAAAAAGATATGGAAGCTCACCCAAAGTGTGCACAGCCACTAGGTCCCTCCTTTTCTTTTCTTATCATAATGTTAGCATGTATGTTCATTATAGTCATGGTAAAAACATCCATTCATGCACATATAAGTAACATAACCAAGGCAATCCAAAAACACATATAATAAGGAAACTTAATCAACATAAAGAATGATTAAATACATAACAAGGTAGCTGATTATAAAAACATCAACACATCCTTCCGCTAGACCATGCGAGCTCTCAGCAAACTCAAACCCTAGAATAATGAAATCTTCATTCACACTTAACTCTATTACATCCCAGTAAAATCCTCAAGAACCTCCCTTACAATAAGGATGCACTACCTACATATAAGGGTGGGGATTTTCCCTTCACCACTTCATCCACTTTCCTAATAATAGGCATGCATACAAAAATATTCTACATGATTTTATAATCTGTGATAATAATATATTATCCTAAATATATCATGCTTCAATCCATATTTTTAGATTGGTCCATTGGTGTACTTTATCATGCTCTACATGTGCTTTCTTTTCCATTGTTTGGCCACTAAGTATTTGTGCTTTTTCTTATTTCTGGATCTTTTACTTGAGTAGTACTCCAACTCTGCTTTTCTATTTTTAGCCATTATGAAAAATTAGCTGAGTCCCTAACCTTCTAACTACATGCACGCAGCCTCACGTGTTGTCCTGTATTCCCATTGTGCACACCCCTTGCACGTTGATTTAAAAAATATGGAATTTTTGAAATCTTAATTGCAGATTCACGTATGATAAATAAATGATAAACAATTGTTGGAATATAAATGACATGATAAATAATCAAGTAAAATAGGAAACCCTAAGTGTAAGATGGAGGAAGAGAGACTTAGTTGATTTATGTCGAATGTCGGGACTGTTCTGGACTAGAAGACTAATGAACAAAAAATGTAGATTGTCGTAACTGAGCACAAACAAATTAGGAAATGTTGGATATTCCTAGACTGGGGCACCTGGATTAGGTTAGGGGTACCTGGGTGTTTGATACCTTTGTTGGGTGCTTGTGATCGGGCAGGGGCTCAAAAATTGGTTTTTTCTATATCACACAAGTGTCTCTAACCTTCGCTTTCGGTCGCCTATATGTTGTTGGATGATTGGTCAATTCACCTGTAACCTACAAAACAAATGATATCATGCAAAACCCTAAAATACATCAAATCCTAAAAAATAAAAATGCAAATGGGGAGTCAAACTGACCCTAGCAGTCATCTGATTGAGTGAGCTTACAATCAATCATTGCACTACATTTCAGACTCCATGTAGTTATTGTATATGTGTGATATAATCATACCCTAGGAAGCCCTTGTGCAAGTGCATGTGATAGCGGGTAGTAGTTATATGTACCAATGTAAATAGATGTGTGGATGGCAAAATTAAATTCCCTTCTTATACATGTATTTAGAAAATGCAGTCCATTATCCCTTGAGTGAGTGCTAGATGGATGCCTTGATGCTCTTAGAATTCCTTTGGATGTAACCTTAGGTGGTGATAATAGATTTTTAGAGCTTGGTACTTTGTAATGGACACATAACTTTATATTTATATGATTCCCTTGGTTGAATTTTGAAATTTACAACTGGAAGACTGGAAGATCGACCCATAAGAAAATAAGATGCCCAAAAGATAAAAGAGACCTAAAAGAAGTGAGTAAGATAGAAAAGGGTCATTGGCACCCAGAAGGATGGGGGCACCTGGGAATTGGCATCTTATTTGGGCACTGGTGTCGAGAGTCATAAAAGATAAATCAGTGAAGTACCGACTAGTTTATAGGGTGTAGAAGGCTAGATAGAAAATAAGAATCACAGACAAAAGGCCAAAGATAGCTATCAATTATTAGTTTTCTCACTTAGAAATCATATTAATATTGGTATGTGATTAGGACCTATAAATGTACCCAAGTACGTGATTTTGTGTTTACATTTTCCCCCACTTTATGTTGTTGAGTGAATAATTGATAACATAAAGTATTTTAGAATTTGTTTACATTTTTTCCTTGCAGATTGATGGCAAAAGTGTGCCAAGGAGACAAGTGAAAGCGTGGAAGCTAAGAAAGAGGAATTGACCCTAGGGGTGAAAGTGTATAGTGTCATACCATGTTGTACATGTTGTTGTGCTTATTTTCACTGATGTGGAGTTGCTTCTTGTTGCGTATTAAGGATGGACCTAAAAAAGAAGAGTAAAAGAAGTAGTCAAATATGTGTATATGAAAAATTTTGCAATTATGTAAAAATGTGTAAAAAAGAAAGTGTGCACCTAATCCGTAAAGAGTGAAAATGATAGAAAGTGTCTTGAACCGTTGTAGAAGAGAAAAAAAATTGGGTGATCTTGCAACAAGTGCGAGTTTTTTGGGTGATCTCACACCAAGTGCGAGTTTTTTGGGTGATCTCACGCCATGGTAGAAGAGTGATGGGGAGAAAGGTCTAGTTTTATCCTTCATCCTTGACTGCTTCCCAAATTTATACACCACTGTAGATGGTGTGATCCATGTTTAGTTCTGTGTTATTCTAGTTCAATCCAAGTATAAAAATGAGATAGAATGCATTCTAATTGCTGGAGGATTGTACATGTACTATGAAACTCATGTAGACTGTATTGATCTGATAAAGTGATTGTAACTGCCCCCTAGTCATAAGCACCCAAGAAAGTTCATGTTGGTTGGGTAAAATGCTAAGTTTCAACAAGGTACAAGTATTATGCACAAGGGGATGCATGCGCAAGGATTAGAGTAGCACCAAAGGGGTGCACACAATGGAGATACAACTTGGTCCGCGGGGATGCGTGCAAGGACAGGGACTTAGCCATTTTCCCAGAGTCATAGATAAAAATAGAAAAGTAGGGTTTGAGTGTCGATCAAGAAAATGTATAAAAATAGATAAAACTAAGATGAATTGACATTCAAGAAAGGGATATAAGTGGGAAAATCACATGTAGAAAGATAAAATAACCATGCACGAGTCAAGCTAATAATAGGATTAAAAAAAGTCTTATATTTAGGATAATATATTATTAGCATAGAAGAGGAATCATGCAGGCTATTTTTGGTATGCATGCCTATTAAGAGAGTGCATGGGCGGTGAAGGGTGAGTCTTCATCCCTATATATATTTGATGTATGTCTTTGTCAAGAGTGACAGTGTGTGGAAGAGTAGAGTTATGTTGTTTGACACATATTTAGGGTTTGGTGTTTGCGGGAATGGTCATACACAACATTATAATGACAATTATATGTATTCAACTTTTATGATGTAATGAATTCTGGTTTAGAATGGATACTTTCCATTCGATAATGATAGTTCATATGCCTGAAGATGATGTATTTGGTCTTAGTTTTTGGTTTCATTGATTAAGTATCTTCCTTATTATATGTGTTGTTTAATTATCATGATGATTTATTATGTTTGAATGGATGTCCTGACTGTAAATTTGATGAACATACATGTTAACTTCATGTTAAGCATAACAAAGGAGGTACCTGGTAGTTGGCATGCTTCAGGTGAGCGTTCATATTTTTCTGAATGAAGTGCCTTCACATAAATCTATTGAGTGGGTAATAAAATACTACATGTCATGAGTTCCTATGAACTAGTGTTTGTATCTAGGGCGTTGGTATCTATGCTAAAATACAGACCCAAGTTAGAATATGGGTCATTTTATAACTGTAACTTTGTTCTGATCATGTATTGTGCAAGCATGTACTGAAGCTCTGAGATTCATAATGGGTTGATTGATTCACCCAATGTATGCCCCCCTCATTTGGGGTGCATACGAAATCGCTACGATAATGCGGCCCAAAGAGAGGACATGATGTTGATCTGAAATTGTGTACCCTACAGGGGGGAGGAAATGTGCATGGTAGAAAATAAGGCACATGTAAACAAGATGGCTAAATACATGTGTAAGTAGAAAAATAATCAAGTGTGTCATAGAAAATCATGTCATAGGAAAGTAGTGTAACAAGTAAATGTGCATACAAGAGAGTGACCACAAAAACTAGGTTGTATACATGGTACATCACTCATAATGTCACAAGACAATCAAGTCTGAATTGGCTAAAAAGACAAAAGAAAACAATGAACAAGAAAGTCACAGAGCAAAGCCCGCAAATAATGACATATAATGACAAACAAGGGCAAACAGTAACAAGTAAAGTATCAAAAAACCATGGTGGAAAATAGTTCCTGCAAGACAAATGTTGTACATGAAGAACTTGTTAGCATGTTAGAAAGATAAAGAGTATTTCAAAGCGTGTATGTTCCAATATAGAGTAGTGTGCTAGTAATAATATGAAGTATTAAATAATAAAACAATATCACATGTGATGTGTAAGAGTAGAAATGTAGATTCCTCCAGGAGCCCCAGTAGGACTAGTAAGAGGTACAGCTCTAAGCATCATTGTTGCGTGTAAATATTTATAGAAAGTATGCTTACACAACTAATTACCAAGTGCACGTGCATGTGTATATATAGAAAGATAATGACATACTAAGTGTTTTTCTAGCATGGTAAGCAAAGTGTACATGTAACTAGTATAAGTAAACAAGAATAATCTCAACCAAGATATGCAACATGTTGTGAGTGTGAATGTAATGGAATGTAAACTGAATTTGATAGGAGGAGCATTCCCCTCGAGAAATTTTGAATGAGTATAAGATGAGGTTCATTTATAAAATACCCCTCGGCATTCAAGAATCAACCACAGAACAAGAGTGCGTCATCAGGAAATGGTTTGAATTATGTGCACTAGAAATATAGATCAATGAAGCATAGAGTGTAAAGAGTGAAATGAGTGATGTGAGGTTCATTTCATATTTAGGCCCTCAGCAGTCCAGTATGAACCATGGAACTAGAGTGCGTCATAGGGTAGTGTGATGTGTGAGAATGTGACGTTAGAAAGATGTGTCGTGAATGTACAGAGTGTGAATTGTGTAGTGTGTGAGGTTCATGGATGTAGTATTCCCTCAACAGTCAAGTGTGAACCTTAGCACAAGAGTGAATCATAGGGTAATGAGGTGATCATATAGAAATCACCTCCCAAATATGGAGAGGCTCATGAGGAATGGTGGAAGCATGTGAGGCGGTAGGAGTGTGAGTGTAAAAGACAAATTAAATGGAAAATGAAATGATGCCAATAATGGGAGATGTAGTGGTAGGAAGCACAGATGCTGATGGCTTAGGTAGCCAATGATATGTAGCAGCATAGTGAGGCAGATGAGATGATGTGGCAATGGATGAGCTAGGTGGAGGACGTGGATGGATAATGATCTTAGGAGGTGGACGAATGAAAACCTTAGAAGTGGGTAGAGGAGACAAGTGAACAGAAGTGAAAGCACGCTTATGCAAAATTAGAGAAAGAGATGGCTCATGAGAGCGAGAGCCAAAAAAAATGACACCCTTGTCCTCTAATTGTTGTAATTTGTCATGAAGGGCACTACAGTCGTTGTCACAGTGGCCATTGATGTTGTGGAAATTACAATGAGGGCAATCGCATTGGTAATGCAAGCGATAAGGAGGATGATGCTAATTAGAGGGTAATAAAATTAAGTGTTTATCAATAAAAACATGCAGAAGATCATGAGGCTTAGCATCATTTTAGAAATGTAATGGCTCTCGAGTAAGAGATGAAGAAGACTTGGGTGGAGACCGGCGTGGTGGAGGAGAGGGAGGATGCTTATGCGGTGGAGGGGATAGAACATGCTTATGAGGTGGAGGAGATGGAGACCATGGAGGACGCTTAATAGAGAGAAGAGGAGAAGAAGTAAAAGATGATGAAGTAGTAGAAGGAATAGAAGGGGGTTTTATAACATGTGTAGTAATTAAATATTTTTCTAGACCAATGACTTAATAGCATAAAGTGTAAACGATTCACAAGTATCATATTGTAATCTTTATTTCAATGTAGGAATCAAGCCATGACAAAAGATAAATTTCTTTTCTAGATCAATAGGCTGAAATAATAACTGATGCATGCAAGAATTAAAACGTAAAATGTAATCTAGAATGGGTTCTTTCTTTCCTTGATACAAGTTAGGTAAGTGATCATGTGTAACTCTAGGACCATTGTTAAGTATAAATTGTCTAATAAAAGCATCTTCCATTTCGCAATATGTACTAATAGATCCATAAGGAAAATGAGTATACCATTGAAGAGCATCATCAACAATACTATGAGGAAAATATTTTAGTAAAAATTGATCATTAGAATAAGAATCCATAGCTAAAAGATAATGCTTAAGATGCAAATAAGGATTATCAATGCCATTAAAACATGAAAAGGTAGACATGATAAAATCCTTAGGAAAAGTTGAACTATGAATTTTCTTGGGAATAGGATTTCCATAAAGAGATTTATTGTCGATGGAAGCATAATAGGATTTTCTTTCTAGAGTAAGATATTGAAATTGAGATTACAAATGGCCAACAACATGCATGAGTGATAAAATATCATGTGAAGGAATTGTAGAATAAGTGAGAGGCACATGAAGAGGTTTAAGTTTACCATTGTGAGTGATCATGGGAATGTGAGAAGAGACGGTGGAAGGTGGAGTATCGATGGGGATCCTAGATGGAGATGTCAAATAATTTAGAGAATGTGTACTAAGAGGAATGTTAAAATCACTGTGAATAGCATCTAGAGAAGAATAAGACGAAAGAGGTGGAAGAGGAGTAGAGGAACATATAATATCAACATAAATTATAGAAGAATCAAAGGAAGTGATAAGAGGAGTAGAATTATCATGAATAGCACGTGTAGAAGAAGAAGAAAGAGGCGGAAGAGGGGGAGAGGAACATGGAATATCAACAGAAATTCTAGCAGTAGAATCAAAATAAACAATAAGATGTGAACTAGTAGGAGTGGTAGAATCATCATGAATGACATTGGAAATAAGCTCAAAAGAAAGCAGAGTGGAAAATTCACATTCAACAGTCTTAAGAGAAGTAACATCCTCACTAACATGTTCATGATACAAAATATAATCAATATCACTATCAGACAGAGTTTTACATGAAATTATTTCATCAAGAGAGTCAAAAACATATAGATAAATAGGAGGAGAACTATCATAAGATATATCTTTACAATCATTGGAAATATTTTTAGAAGTATAAGAAACATGAGATACAACTTTACATTCATCTTGACTAGTATGAGAAGCATCATCATGCACATGTGCATTTTCAACATTAGAAATAACATTATTTGTATCTACAGTGGCATAATTAAGACCAAGAATGTAATCTATAAAATCGTCATCATGTGTTATAATAGGAGTAGAATAAGGTTGAGTAGAATGGGTGGCCCTAGAAGAAGAAGGAAAAGGTGAAGTAAATTTTTGGTCAGGCGAAACAATTATCACGTTGGAATTGCAAAAACTAATGGGAATATTGTTTTCATGAGAAAGAATTTATATTTGAACTTCATCATTAAATCAAGCATGGCCATAAAGAGCATTAAGTTCAGCCTCAACAGCATCATCAAGGATATGATTCACACTAACATGATGCATAGCTTTCTTAGGAGAGGAGGATCTATTTTTAGCCATGAGTTTTTTGGGGATCCTATGGAAAGGAGTTATAAGAGAGGGATTCACCAAATGGTTTAAAAAAATGTGGAATTTGTGAAATCCTAATTGCAGAGTTGTGTATGATAAATAAATTATAAAAAATTGTTGGAATATAAATGACATAATAAATAAGTAAGTAAAATAGGAAACCCTAAGTGCATGATGGAGAGAGAGACTTAGCTGATTTATGTCGAATGTCAGGAATTTTCTAGACTGGAAGACTGATGAACAGAAAATGCAGACTATCGCAACAAAACATAGAAAAATATAGAACTGCTAGATATTCTTGGACTCGGGCACCTAGATTAGGTCAGGGGTTCCTAGGTGCTGGAGACCTTTATTGGACACATGTGACCGCGTAGGGGCTTGGAAACTGGTTTTTACTGTGTCGCACAAGTGTCACTAACCTTCGCTTTTAGTTTCCTATATATCATTGAATGATCATAGAATTCTCATGTAACCTGCAAAATAAATGATATCCTACAAAATCTCAAACTACATCAAATCCTAAAAAGTAAATATGCAAATGGGGAGTCAGATTAACCCCGGTGGTCACCCGACTGAATGAGCTTATAACCGAGTGTTGTACTACATTTTTAGACTCTGTGTATTTTTTGTGTGTGATAGAATCATGTCATAGGAATCCCTTATGCAAGTACATGTTATAGTGAGTAGTAGCTAGATGTACCAATGTAAATAGATGTGTGGATGGAAAAATGAACTTCTCGTCCTATGCGTGTATGTAGAAAATGTAGTCCCTTGTCCCTTGAGTGAGTGCTAGATGGATTCCTTGATACTCTTAGAATTCCTTTAGATATAACCTTAGGTGGTGATAATAGATTCTTAGATATTGGTCCTTTATAATGGTCACATAGCTTTGTATTTATATGATTCCCTTGGTTGAATTTCGTAATTGAAAATTGGAAGGTCGACCCATAAGAAAATAAGATTCCCAAAGATAAAAGAGACCCAAAAGAAGTGAGTAAGATAAATAAGGGTTAGGGGTGCCCAGAAGGATGGGGGTTCCTGGGCGTTGGCATCTTATATGGGTGTTGGTGTCAAGAGTCATAAAATATAAATTAGTGAAGTATCGACTGGGTTTTAGGGTGTAGAAGGCCAGATAGAAAATAAGAATCACAGACAAAAGGTCAAAGATAGTTGTCAACTGTTAGGTTTCTCACTTAGGAATCATATGAATAGTGGTATGTGATTAGGACCAAGAAATGTACCCAAGTGCGTGATTTTGTGTCTACACACACTACTTTGATCCTCTACACGCCTGTACCCTTGTGCATAGCCTTTGTGTTCCAATGATACTTAGAAATTTTCTCTGACCAATAATGATACAATCAATGGGTGGAAGGACACTCCTTGGTGTTTATGACATAGCAATCAGATCCGAAAATAGTCTTATACAAGTAGGGAAAGTTACTCCAAGGCCTCATATGTCCATATTTCCATAGATTCCTCTACCTAATTCTTACCAACTACCTACAATAGCTCCAATTCCAACACCTAACTCTCAGCCTTTGAGTCAAACTAGTGCAGCCCCAAGCCAATCAAATGATTTATAAGAAATAAAGGCATATTAAAAGAGTTTTTGGATGAGATAGTTGTTATCAAAATGCAACAAAATAAAATTTTCAGACCTTATTATCCTCCCAATCAGCATAATAGACCTCTTTTCCAACCAAATTTATAGAATGAAAACCAGTTTGTTAATGTCAAACCCATCGAAACGGTAAATCCCAATTCCGCTAGCACATCCAAAACATGTGTACCAGTTCAAAATAATATGATTCAATATTATGAGTGGTGTTATCCATGTAATAAGGACCATAATCAGAATTATTTCTTTAACGGTATTCAAAATCATGTACTTTTGGTGAAAACAATTGTTATGTCCCAAGGTGCATCAGTTGAGACTCCGCCATAGCTAGAAGTTTCATAAAAAATAGTGCAAAGCAATGCTACATTCCTAAATTGGCAAGAAGATGCTTTTTGTAAAATAAATCATCTTAACAGTCAGCAAAAATATATTTTTACTTCTGTGGCAGTGAACACAAGGTCAAAGAAAAGAGCATTAGAAGTGGAGTAGCCTACTAACAAGAGCAATTCTCATCCTCTTCCAATGTTAGAAGCTATTGTTCTAGTTTTAAATAAGTAAAAGGATCAAAAATCCATTCTACAAAATTTCAAGATCATCATGAGGTCCAAATCTCCATGCCACCAATGCAAGAGGGTGTTGTTAGCAAAATACAGTAGAAGGTTAGTACTCCATCATTTAATATCCTTGATTATATAAAGCAAACCAAATTTAATATGTCAATGTGGTATTCCTTACCTCTTCCCAGACAAAAGGAACTCTTGCAAGAAGATTTTTCTAACCTCATCCTCTCTATCCAACCATCAAAATAACCATCCAAGATTGTACTCACCAATACACTTACTTCAAAATAATCCCAAACAAATAAAAGTGTCAAGCCACCTCCCTTCTATGTTTCATTAATCATACGTCAAAATCTAGTCCACAATTGTATGATTGATTCTGGAGCCTCTAGCTTTGTTATGCCCAAGCAAGTAGTTGAAAAACCTGGTCTAGATTACAAGCCTCTTTCTAAGGGAGTAGTTCAGCTTGATGGGACAGTAGTAGTCCACTCTTGGATTCATTAGAGGACTGAATTTAACCTTGCATGCATGCCCCAACTTCTCCATTCCTCACTATGTTTTTATCATTGATCTTCCTCCTCTATTTTCTTTGTTCCTTTCTAGAGATTTCATGGAAAAAATTGGAGGTTAATTATCATCAGAATAGTATCGCATGTTATTCAAAACAAGATATGGCGCCAAATTTACCATAAGGTCTGAACCAATCTCAACATATCACATAGAGCCTTATGTTCCTAGTGTCATTAACTCAAATTTCATAATCATTGATGAAGAAGACCAGCCAGTTGACCAAGATCCAACCACACTTCTTGAGGGAATTCCTAATTTATTTCTTGATGAATGGGATACTCAAACTCATGTTATTATCCCACATGGTTATATTGAAGAATCAAATATTTGAACATATTATTTACATGAGAAAAATTATTTTATTCCTAACCTTGTCAAAACAGATCAGCACGAAGAAGGTTTATGGAAATTATAATTTGATGGATCAAGAAGTAAGAATGGGGAAGGTGGAGGAATCAAGTTGATTTCCCCAATAAATACAAATTATTTCTCATCTCTAAGATTTCAATTTTCTTGCACTAATAACACAACTAAATATGAAGCTCTTGTGCATGGTCTTCAGTGGGCAAGAAGGACAGGAGTGAAGCAATTATTATTTTTTGTGAAAATGAGTGGTTAATCAAATTAGTGGATAGGATGCAACTAAGAAAAACTTGTTGAGATCATACAAGAACAGTGTATGGTATTTAATTAAATATTTTGATGCTTTCAATATTCAATATATTCCTAGAATAAAGAAAAAAACATGCATATAGATTGGTTGTCATGGATCTCTTGTCGATATTCCATATCAATTCAAGAAAGAGGAAGATTAACAACATATCAAGATAGTGGTAATACCTTCTATCTTAGATAATAATTTTAATTGGCAAGTATTTGAATCAAATTAAAAAATTGTCAATTTCTTGCAAGAAGAAGTTGATTTTTCAGTCAAAAATCAGGAAAGATTGCAACAGTATGATGATCAAATTATTCATCTGAAATATAACAAGATACCTCAAGTATTGGTTACTCTTGAATCTATATTTAACATAGATGACCAGGTCATAAGTGATAAGTCCAATGTGATGATCAAACAAGAGTATTATGAAGCAATTAGCATTAGCAATGATAAATCACTCAAAGTGGGCAAGGTATGTAATAGCAATGAAAAGCTTTCTTTTGTTCAAATTTATCAAGAATTTGATGATGTTTTATCGTGGAGTTATGATAATTAAGGGTTTTTAATCTCGATTTAGCTCAGCATACCATAGAATTGGATCAAAAACCAAAACCATTCTACCAAAATCAAAGACCTATCAATCCTAAGATTGAACCACTAATGAAACAAGAGTTGGAAAAGTTAATAAAGATAACATTATTTTTCTTGACAAGCACTCATCATGGATGGACAATTTTTTTCCCGTAAGAAATAATAATGGATAAATATGGTTGTGCGTAGATTTCAGAGATGTAAACAGAGATTCCTTGAAAGATTACTACCCACTACCATCAATGGAAAAAAAATTGCAACGGGTAAGTGGTTCAGAATGTTTCTCATTGCTTCATGGCTATTTCGGTTACAATCGGGTTTTTGTGCAGGAATCAAATCAATTCAAAACATCGTTCACTACAAAATAGGGAATGTATGCATATAAAAAAGGCCATTTGGACTATCAAACACATGATCCACATTTCATCGTGCAATAAACATGGCATTCCAACGATTAATCAATAATTATGTTCTCATTTATTTGGATGATATAGCTGTATTTTCAAAGTATGTTGCAAATCACATGATTCATCTCAGGCATGTTTTCGAGAGATGCAGATAATTTGGTATTTCACAAAATCCAAAGAAGAGATTATTTTCAGTCTATGAAGGTAAGTTACTTGGTCATATCGTATCCAAAAGGGATCTCATAATTGATCCATAATGGGTAAGTGAAATATTATCCTTGTCATTACCTAATCACAAAAAGGTGTTGTAAATTTTCTTTTTGAAGTATTAACTTTATCAGAAGGTTTATTCCAGATCTTATAAATCTTGTAAAGCCACTAACCTCAATGCTTGGTAAGAACATGGTTTTCAGTTGGAAAATAGAGGAAAAGAATTCCTTCAAAGAAACTAAAAATTCCATTTCACAAACTCCAACACTTTCCAATCCAGATTTTAGAAAAGATTATATTTTGTATGCTTTTGGAGTGATTGATACAATCTCATCTATGTTGGTGCCGCAAAATAACAAAAAACTAGAATATATAATTGCCTTCTTCAGTAAAGGATTACATGATTATGAGGTGAAGTATTATTTTGTTGAAAAAAAGTTATTTCAATTATTAGAAGCCTCAAGAAATTTAGACATTTTTTCTCTAATAACAATATTCATCTAATGGTTTCTCATCCAAGCGTTAAAGAATTTATTTTAAGAAAATATTTAAATGAACAAAAAGTAGGTTAGATCACAAAGGTGATGTAATATGATTTTGATATTAAGGTCACTAATTTTTTTAGAGGAAGAGGATTGTGTGAAGAGTTAGCTTCAGATTCGCATGATGATAAAAATCATATTTTAATGCTTCAAAATGGTCCAAACACAGTTGCTCCCTCATTGCCTCACAGTTGGACTCAAGATATGATCCATTTTTTTAGACTGGACAATTCCCATAGGGTTTAGAAAAATAAAAAATAATATATTTTAGATTACATTCCATTCCCTATGTTCTTTTTGATAACATATTGTTTAGAAAATATATGAATGGAGTTCTTTTAAGATGCATTGATTCAAATCAGATTGAGCACGTTCCGGAAAATTCCATGGAGGTATATCCAGTGGCCATTTTACACTAAGGGATATAGCCTTGAATATTATGAGAGATGGTTATTATTGGCCAAAATTATTCAAATATTCTCATGCATAGGTAAATAAGTGTGTAAAGTGTGCCATTTTTGTAGACAAACAAAAGTTAGTTGTTCTTCCCCTTCAACATATTCAGGGAAATTAGCCTTTCATGCAATGGGGTTTGGATTTTATTGGTATGATTAACCCACATTCTAGTGCAATTAATAAATGGATTTTTATATCTATGGATTATTTCACAAGATGGACAGAAGCAGTGGCTTTGAAAGAGGCAATTAAGACTTCAATTTTAGACTTTTATGAAAGTATAGTCACAAGATTTGGTGTTCCTATAACAATAATTTTATTCAATGCTTTAGCTTTCCTTGGCACCAAAATATGTATATGGGAATTCAAGATTGGAATTCATCTCTCAACTTCATCCAACTATTATCCTCAAGGAAATGGTCTGGTCAAATAAGAATATTCTATGAATTGTCAAAAGAACTATGGTAGAAAATCAGAGATCATGACATACAAATTTGAAATCAAATTTATGGGCTGATAGGATTACTCCTAAAATATAAATTCTAAATTCTCCTTTCATGTTTTCCTATGGTAGATAAGCAAGGTTTCCTATTTCTAATGAACTACCAGCTCTAGACTTCATTGCATAGATGGAAATGATGGAATAAGATTTGATGGAAATCATATTTTCAAAGTTAATGGAATTGAAAGAAAACAGAAACAAGGAAATGAAAACAATGGAACTTCATCAAGCAAAAGTAAAGAGGTATTTTTATAAGAAATTAGTTGCAAGAACATTCAGAGAAGGGTAAATTATGCTCAAGTGGTATGAAGAAAGAACTAAGCCCAGAAGACACACAAAGTTTGATAATTTCGGGAGCGGTCCATATTTAATTAGAAATTACAAACAACACAATGCATTTCAGCTCTCCAAGATGAATGGTGATGAGTTTCCTATCCCATTTTATGGGATATACCTCAAACTTTGTTATTAAGGTCATGTTTCAATCTTTTTAGTTTGAGGTTTTTGTGTTTCCTCTCCTCCAAGTGCTTCATGCATAGTATTATTTTAGTTTCCTTTCTTGTGTGCCTGGCGCACTTTGTTGGTGTGTTTATTTCCTAATAAGTTCTTCTAACACAGTTTTTTCTTCCTTTTCATAAGATAGATGTCAGCTCCTTATAGTTTCAAGAGTTGTACTAGTTGACCTCATGACTCCATGCCCAATGGATGCTTCAAGGCTACTAGATTTTTTACATCTAGCATACAGATATCGCCTAAAAGTTTCCAAATTGTTATCTAAATAAGGTTCTCATGTTTATTCAGATCACTCATAATATTATGTGATAAATCAACTCAATATTAGAGGAAAAAGAATCAAAGTAGGAGAAAATAGTGTCTAGTGTGCTTCAGCAGAAAGACAACAAGACGTGTGACAAAGGAAAGATCCATGCAAGGTCTGTCAGACAGGAACTGAAGTCCATGGGAAGATAAATGATAACCACATGAAGCCACACAATAAAGAAGGAAATGACCCACATGCAAATCTGCATAATGTCACATGACTCATACACTTTACACACAAAGGTGCGTGATACAGGAAACTTTACACGTAACAAAGGAAAAGTAAGTAGCATGTGGCAAAGAGTGGGGAAAGGACAAGAGAAGTTGTAAATCAAATAAATAAAATGTACCAAGCTACGTGAGATAAGTGATAGAAAGGTGATTCGTGTGTCAAACCATGCAACACATAAAGAGACCTGTGCACAATGTTGAGTGTCAAAGGAAAGAGAAACCCACATATTAAATGCATGGAATCTGTGTAAAAGGCATAAATTCAAAGGCACAAAATGAAAGAGCATAATCCACATGTATGGATACACAAAATTCCACGCAACAAAGAAAAATCAAAGGAAGAATTTTTCACGTGCCCTCAATCCAAATCATGTAGATGTTTTATTTTTCTTTTCTTTAAACATGGAATGTTTTTTTTAACACAAATTATTAAGAACGATGCATGGAAAATCCAAAATAGATTTAAAGCATAAAAGGATGGTTCATCTCATCATCAAGAGATTCTAATAATAGAACAAAGCATGCAGAATTGAAAAGAAAGTTATTTTTGTAAATGTGGACTCTATTTTTAGCACATAATTGATTAAAATAAAGCATGATACCTATTTTTAAAGTGGAGAAAAATATAATGTGCACCTTTCACGTGTAAGATATATTTTTTGAGCAGGAAAGCAAGATGCATGCACTTTTCCTATGTTTAGAACTCAGACTTTCATGTCTGCACTTTCTTCTTCTTTCTCTCTTAGATTAACTATAAAACTCTAGAACGCATTGTAAAAATATGTCTTTGCCTCTTCATTTAGTTCTTTGGAGCAATTCATTTTTTGGGTGAGAAAGAAAGGATCATGAATGATTCTTTGTGCTTATTCCACCTTTAGAGAAATAAAGGATCTTTTTTTTACCTTTCTACAGTCTGTGTTTAGTGTATACTCTATTTTAAGTTGAATTTATCTTTGTGATACGTGTTTATCCTCTATTTATCAATTTAACCTTCATGCCTTTACTTAGCTTTGTGTAAAATTGTAGGTCATAAATTTTATTTTACAGGTTGCATGCAATATTTTTTCGTGGAGCAATCCACTTCCCCTTCTTGTCCTATGAAAACTCATTCCAAACCCTTATATGAAGTTAATTTTCTTTTATACATTCAATTATAGCTAGTTTATGGTGTGTGGCTCACGTGCTTCATTTGTGTGATTCTGATAAGTATGAGATCCTGAAAATATTTTGGTATATCACCACCCCTTTTTCATTTTTCCTCTTCTTTTTTCCTTCATTTTTCTCATTGGTTCTGGTAGAGTAGAGTATCCTTAGAGATATGAATAGTTTAGGTGTTGCACTACGGGAACCAAACCTCTCTGGAGACTCACTCCAACATACAGGTTACCCACAACCAAGGAGTGTTTCCATTTTATCAATTAAAAGGAGAGTTATCACACCATTCTCTAAAGGTTGCATTTCAAAGTGATAGCAATGATCACAATGAGTGTTTAAGAACACTACTGAGTGAGTGACACCAAGTGAAACTGATATGATTGCTCATTCTTACAAACATGGTGCTTCAGGTGAAGATCATTTCCTTGTCCTTTCTGGCTCTAGAATCCTCATTGAATGGAATCAGATCTAGGATGTTCATTCACCATCTTACTCATATGTCTCTCATGGGAATGGATAGATTTTTTCTCTTTCAAATATGATGATCATTATACCTTGACTCCATGAGCTTCCCATTCACCTTTGAACCTAATGACACCTTTTATCACATGAGTGGAAACATACTTATGGTATATGGACACCTTTTTTCTCAACCCTATAAAAAATTATTTCCCTCTCCAAATAGAAGGATCAATCCCTAAAGGAAATTTAAGGGTGAGTTACATGTTCTTTACCTCCACACTACACTGAAACACTGCAAATGCCACCTACCTAACTGGAGAGATGTGGGGACATATCAAGCATGGATCAAGTGTTTAGAAAAAATTCACAAGGTATGCATTTCTTGGGATGACTACCATTATCATTCAAAGTGAGCTTCTCTCATCATGCTCCCTATTCCCATCTCCTCAATGACTTTGAACTTCAATGGAGCTCTTGATGCTTCAGATCCCTCGTAGACCACAAGATGTTCCTGATTTCACCCGTTGTCTGGGTGAATATCTCTGACTTATTCCCCAACCCAATGTGATACATATGATGTTTGTTTTATGAATGAATTCAACTAGGATGGTTACCTTTCTTCTATAATTGGAATGAGTTAGATCCTCCACCCTCTTGCATCAGATTGTGCCTTGCAAAAATCACCTCTAGAACGATGCTTTGAGATCTTGCGGGGAGTTTTATTTCATGTTTGGGACATAAAACCACTTATCGTCCTCACAATGATGGAAAAAAACAATGAGATAATAAAAATGGTATTTTTCACAGTTTTGTAAGCTCAATTCCAAGGCTTACTATTTTTAGCAAGTCCTATTCAAGACTGTTATTTTTAGAAATTTTTCATTGTTTTCACTCCCTGATGTTTCATGTTCATTCAAAGTGTCTCCAATTCCCAAAACTTTCTTTTTTTATAAATTTACTATTTTTATACACTCATGGCTCTAAGTACTTGCTATTTTTAGAAAGGAGAACTACATGTTTTAGATTGAGATGAAAGTTTCTCAAAAGTTTCATGATTTTCGCGAATGCCCTACTCTAATTTGCAAATGATTTTCTTATCTGGATTGGCTGGAAAATGAGAATTTCATAAAATTGGGTATAATACTGAGAAAAAATCAGTCCTCCATATCTCCAAAACTCAGCCACCTCATTATGCAAAAAAATGGATTGGATGAAAGTATATTTTTTGAGGAACATTCACTCCAAGTTTCTAATGATTTAGCTCGTTGGGTCACTAGGAAAATGCAAAATTATTTAAATATGGAATAATGCTGAGAGAAAACTCATTCCTCCATATCCCTAAAAATTAGCCACCTCATCATGCAAACAATGGCTTGGGAGAAGGTATATTTTTCGAGGAACATTCGCTTCAAGTTTCAAATGATTTCACCTACCGAATCTCTCTAGAAACGAAAAAGTAACTTGTTTTCATTTTTTACTATGGCATGTCATTTATTAATAGAGGTTGGATAGGTTTCAACATAAATTTACAAGAAAAATCAATAACTTTTGTGAGGGGAAGATTTGGTGAAATTTTCATGTGCTTTTTGTGTAATTTTTTACCATGTTTTGATCCTAGAAGCTACATGGAAGACATGTGTCGCAATTTTGTGTCCTCCTTTTCCATTGGGGGGAAAAGGGGAAAAAAGGTGATACCAAGGTGTCTAAAGTGTGACTTGGGAGTTTGTGGGGGTTGAAAGTGAGGTTTGAGGGCTGGGAAATGACACTGGAGGAGCTGGTTATGGTCACATGGGCTCCATGGGCTATATGCATGTCTTAGTCATATTTTTATCTCCCCCTTGTCACTTGAGGGACATAAGGGATACATGGGACACCAAAGTGTGACATGGAGGAAGGAGGGAGGTCACACTTTGGTGTCCCCCTTGCACCATGGGGGCAGAGGGGACACGTGGGACACCTGGGGAACCAAAGTGTAACTTGCGAAGGAAGTTGAGGTCACACTTTGGTGTAACCCTTATCCCCCTTATCCCTTGGGGGACAAAGGGGACACAATAGTATCTAAAGTGTGACTTTTTTATTATGTGAAAGATAGTTTTGCCTCGTATGTCCAAATTTAGACATTAAACTTACTTTTTTTCACCTTGGAGGCTTAGGGAAATGATTTTGTATAAAATTTTATAGGATTTGGACTCGAAATGAAATTTTAAGATAAATTGAGGACTTCCCAAAAGAAAATTCTTCTTGAAACTCAATATTTTGGTCTTATTTCATTTTGAATTTAGAGGGACAACAACAGAGTTTTGAAATACCTCAAGAATTCCTTAAGCCTTAGAGAAAATATAATGTTTCCATCTTGTAGATGATTACCATATATTTTCAATTCCTATTTTATTTCCTTCTAAATCCTTTGCAAACTCCCAGAATCATCCAAAGAAGTCAAGTTTCACCAAGGATCCTTCATTTCCCACATCATAAAAACTCAGTCTTGAATAGATTGTCCCTGAATGAGATTTCTTTCATAAATATTCCTAAATTTCTTATGACATATTCAATACTCTCCTAAATCACCCTCAGATACTTTATATTCTTTCTAAATCTTCCTGAATGGTGCATACTAGCTGGAAAATGACCAAAAATAGCCTTTTTAGGCTTCCAGGAGGACTTGTCTTTCACCGAACCTCACTGAATTCATCCATCATCTTAATTAATCATCCTTTCACATTGAAATAGACTTAAAACCTTGATATCACTTCCCTATGAGCTAGGGTGAGGGTTGAAATGAGGGAAAAATAGCCAAAGGAAGGATGCACAGTGATTGGGAAGCCTAATTTTCAATTAGGGGTTTAGTTGTCATGCTTGAAATTTTCAATTTTTATGTTGCACATTTTGCATGAAAACAGTTGGCTCTAGCTTGGGGACATTGAACTATAAGTGGAAATAGATAACATCAGGTATCTCACGGTGTTGCAGATCAATGCTTTGTTCATTGGGTTATAGATTCATTACACTAAATAATAAGAAAAGATATAAATAAAACCAAGAAATAAACACGGCCAACATGCTACAGGGAAAGGGAACACAAATGGGGAGGGAAAATCACAAAAAAATGGAAACAATGTCAAAACATATTAAATCACCTATTTACATATAGGGGATATCCTACTTTTATTGTAGCACCAAATCTGATTGAATTCTTACTCGTACATGGATATCATCGAATGTATTTCTTCTGCAAATCCATTGATGGGCTCGCTTGATTGTTCTCGCACTTGAGGCTCCACTTAGTTAGTTCATTAAATTTTTTTCTTTGACACCTTCTTTCTATCTTCTCATCTATTCCCAAGTTCATTATAATTTTTGATCTTCCTTCGCTATTACGAGAATGAGCCTTTATCATACTAGGCTCATTGTCTTCATACTAAGGCCTATGATATTCAATAGGCACGTGTCCTTCATTTTTCATTTGATTCATGACCACTTTTTTCATGAGTTTATTCTCGACAAATTTTTTGGGATATTCAACACCATCACAAGCCTCTTGATGCTCCACATTTCTTGATTACTTTAATAAATCTTCTTTCACACACACCGGATTTTTATTGAAATGTTATTTGCTATGATGTGACTTACATAGTGCCTTATCCTCTTGAAATGAAAATGGGAACAGAGTCAAATATAAAGAATGAAAAACATCACCTTATCCATCTTGGCCATTTTAGAATTCATAATATATCTTCATAATGAAAGCCTCTTTTCCTTTATTAGAGTCCAACTCGAAAGATTCAAGAGTATTCTTGTTCACATATCCCTAGTCAAGAAGGTTTTCATCTTAAACAGATTCATCCTTGGGAAAATCAAACACTATCTCTTCTATTAGTTCTTCATTGAGAAATTATCCATCATCACTTAAGGTGAGCTTCTCTCATCATGATCCCCATGACCATCTCCTCAATGACTTTGAATTTCAATGGAGCTCTTGATGTTTAAGATCCCTCTTAGACCATAAGATGTTCCTTATTTCACTCATTTTCCGAGTGACTATCTCTAAAGTATTCCTTGAAACAACGTGATCTGTATGATGTCCTTTTCATGAATGAATTTAACCAATATGGATCTCTTCTACTACAATTGGAATGAGTTAGATCCTCCACCCTTTTACATTTTATTGTGCCTTGCTAAAATCACTTCTAGAAATATGCTTTGATAGCCTATGGGAGTTTTCTTTCTTGTTTGGGACACAAAACCACTTATTTACCTTACGATGATGGAAAAAATCAATGAGATAAGTAAAATGGGACTTTCCAAAGTTTTCTGAGCTCAATTCCAGGACTTACTATTTGTAGCAGGTCTTATTCAAGATTGTTATTTTTAGCAATTTTTCATTATTTTCACTCATTGATGTTTCTTTTTCATTTGGAGTGTCACAAATTCCCAAAAATTAATTTTTTTATAAATTTATTATTTTTATACACTCATGGCTCTAAGTACTTTCTATTTTTAGAAATGATAACTGCAGGTGTTAGATTGAGATGAAACTAGTCTCAAAATTTTAATGGTTTTTCAAGGATGCACTGCTCCAATTTTTAGATGATTTTCTTATCTAGATTGGTGGGAAAATGATAATTTCATAAAATGTGGAATAATACTTTAAAAAACTCATTCCTCCGTATCTTTAAAAATCAGCCACCTCATCATGCAAAAATTGGCTCGGATGAAAGTAGATTTTTTTAGGAACATTCACTCCAAGTTTCACATGATTTCACTCACCAGACTCTGTAAAATGAAAAATAAACTTTTTTTAATTTATTTGATGTGTAATTTCAGCTATTAATGTATGTTGGAGAGGTTTCAACAGAAATTACAAGAAAAATCACTAACTTTCGTGAGGGGAAGATTTGGACACTAACTTTTCTTTTTTCACCTCGGAGGCTTAGGGAAATGCTTTGGGGTAAAATATTATATGATTTTGACTCAAAATGACATTTTAAGATCAATGGAATCATTAACAAAATCCAATTCTTCCTAAAACTCAAAATTTAGGTCATATTTCATTTTGAACTTAGATGGGCATCTGCAAAGTTTTGAAATACCTCAGGAATTCCTTGACCCTTGCAGAAAATATGATGTTTCCACCTTATAGAGGATTTACATAGATATATAATTCCTATTTTATTACATTATAACTCCTTTGATAACTCTTGGAATCATCTGGAGAAGTGAGGTTTCACCAAGGAGCCTTCATTTCCCACATCCTAAAAACTCGGTCTTGAAAAGATTGTCCTTGAATGATATTTTCTTTCCTAAATATTCCTAAATCACTTTTGACATCCTCAAGATTCTCCAACATCACCCTTAGATACTTTATATTCTTCCTTAATGTTCTCAAAGGTGCATATTGGCTGCAAAATGACCAAAAATAGCCTTTTTAGGCTTTCAGGAGGAATTTTCTTTCATCAAATCTTACTGAAATCATACGTCATCTTAACTAATCATCCTTGTGCAATGAAACATAATTGAAAGCTTTTATCACTTAATTTTTTCCAGGTTGATGGTTAAACTGAGGTCATGCTGACTAGAGGAAGGATGCACAATGGCTGGGAAGCCTAATTTTCAATTGGGAGTTTAGTTGTCATGCTTAAACGTTAAAATTTTATGTTGCACATTTTGTATGAAAATATTTGGCTCTATCTTGGGGACATTAGACTATAAGGGTAAATATAGAACATCATGTATCTCATGGGATCCTAGACCAATGCTTTATTCATTGGGTTATATATTCATTACACTTAACAATGAGAAAAGTTACAAACACAACCATGAAATGAACATGAAGAACACACTACATGGAAAGGGAACATAGAATGGGAAGGGAAACACATAAAAAAAGTAAAATCATTTCAAAACATCCTAAATCACCTATTTACATGTGGGGGATAAGCCACTTTCATTGTAGCACCAAATTTGGTTAAATGATTACTTGTACACAGGTATCACTTAATGTCTTTCTTCTACAAATCCATTGACGGGCTCACTAAAAAATGAACCCTTTCTTAATTTCTTGAGAAATATTGCATGATTGTTCTTGCACTTGAGGGTCATTTTAGTCATTTCATTACCTTTTTTATTTTAACACCTTTCCATTTTCTCATTTATTCCCAAGTTCATTCCAATTTTTGATATTCCTTTGTTGCTACAAGAATGAGTCTAGATCATAGTAGGCCCATTGTCTTCATACTAAGGCATATGACATTCTATAGGAATTTTTATTTCATTTTTAATATACTTCATGACCAATTTTTTCATGAGTTGATTCTGGACAGATGTTTTAGGATATTTAACACCGTCACAAGCCTCTTGATGATCCATGTTTCTTTATTTCTCCAATAAATTTTATTTCATGCACACCAATGTTTTCTTGACATGTTTCTTGTTATGATGTGACTTGCACAGTTCCTTATCATCTTGAAATGAAAATGGGCACAGGGTCATATATGAAGAATGAAAAACATCACCTTCTCCATCTTGGCCATTTTGAGCTTCAGAATCTATCTTCACAATAAAATCATATTTTCTTTGAGTGGATTCCACCTCAAAATATTAAAGAGTATTATTGTTAAAATATCCCAAGAAAATAATTTTTTCATCTTAAATAGAGTCGGCCTTGGGAAAATCAAACACAATCTCTTCTATTTGTTCTTTGTTGAGAAATTATCCATCTTCATGAAAGGGGAATGAGTGCAAGGTTGGGGTTAAAATATCTGGATTTTCATTTTCCCAATCTTAACCACCAATAACTAAGGAGTTCATTCCCATGATGAATTCATCTTCTCCTTGAGTAGAGTCAATTTCCATAATTTGAAGCATTTTCTCATTCATGCACTCCTTGTTGTAAGATTCATTCTCTCCCAGTGGGAAGGAGAAATTTTTTTATTCACAATCATACCTATTAAACAAATCTTCATAATGAGTTTTAAGAACATGATTGGAAATATAGGGCTTACCTACCAAGAAATTTTTTGGTATCATTTTGCATTTATGACCCGCATTGTTCACCACTTCAGGATTGTTTTTCTGCAAGTCAAATTTTTCATGACCATCATCACCACCTAGTAGAGGAAATGTGTTCATGCTCACATCCAGTAGGAAGTACATGGTTTCAAGTTCTAATTCCTTCAAATCATCATAATACTTTCTAGTCAGGTTCATCACACTTGGATACTCTTCCATCAACATGGCTAGCTTGGCATCTTCCTCTAAAGCTATGAAAAAAATTTAAAACCTCAAAACTTGAAATAGTATATCCGCCCTTGGGTTGTCTGGTCTTTGAATGGTGTATTTTATTTTCCTGATGGAAAGGAGATTCTCCATCTTACCATTGACCATAATGGTGACATGTGATCAATCCATCTATATATCTCCCCCAACATCTCGATAGAAGCTTCGGTTCGGTAACATACCATATCATGCTAGCATGTCCACTATAAGAATTATCATCATGATCTTATTGTCAAGAAAATCTATAAATGCTACTTAAGAATCCTTGATTCAGCCAACAAGAGGTAATTCTCTAGTTTCTATTGAGTAGTAATGGCTAGTAGTGGGAATGAGACATATACCATGTAGTTATGTTTGAAATTCTATGTGATGTTGCCCTTGTGTAAGTTGCACAGTGATAGTGGGCTAGATCTAGAATATAACAAATGTATAGAATGTGTGAGATGGAATAGAATATACTTCCCCTCTTATGTTGTGTATGCAAAGTGATGCAACCCTTACCCCTTGTATGGATGTGCTAGATGGATGCTTTGTAATTCTCTTATTCCTTTGGATGAAATTTTAGGTGATAGTAGATAATGCTAGTACTTGGCACCTTATTTGAGAGCTATAATTATGTATATATATGATTCCCTTGTTTAAATTTCATAATTGACAACAGGAAGGCTGATCCAAATGTAAAATATCCCCAAGAAGTAAAAGAGACCCAAAAGAGTGAGAAAGGGCCAGAGAGGACCAGGAGCACCCAAAAGGGATGGGAGTGCTTGGGCACTTCTGTCCTAAATGGGCGCTAGTGTCCAAACCCATAAAAGATAAATCAATTAAATACCAACAGGGTTGTAGGGTGTGCAAAGTCAATAAAAGTATAAGAGACAAAGAAAAAGGCCCAAAAGATGTTGTCAACCACTAGTTTTATTGCTTAGGAATCATGTATATATTAGTATGCTCTAGGACCTAGAAATGTATCCAAGTGCATAGATTTTGTTTCTACACCCACAATCGAGGAGTGTTTTCATTTTGTCAATTGAAAGGATAATTATCACACCAATATCTAAGGGTGCATTTCAAAGTGATAACACTTACCATTGACAAGAATGGTGGGATGCGACTAATCCATCCATATATCTCCCCCAACATCTCGACAAAATATTTTTCTTAGAAACATACCATATGAGGCTAGCATGTTTGCTACAAGAATTTTCATTGTTATCTTCTTGTCAAGAAAATCTCTAAATGTTATTTGAGCATCCTTGACCTGGCCAACAAGAGGTGCTTCTCTGGTTTCCATGGAGTCACAATGGCTAGTAGCTGGAATGAGAGAAAGACAAAAATCTTTAGCAAATTTTTTAGTCATGACATTGTTGGAGGCACCAAATTCAATAATGCAATTGTTCAGTTTATATCCATTGAACAACAAGTCTAGATATAAAGTTTATACTTTCCCATAGATGGAAGGTTTGGAAGAGAGAAAGTTCTAAGAAGGATTGGTCTGAGGAGTGAGAGATAGTTCTTTAGAAATGGAACTTTTGGAACATGATCTTGAACTAATTTATTTGATAAATTGGACAAGCCTATCAAATTGATTGGAACGAGTCTTCAAGCATTCATACTCAGAAAGCAAAATTTTGGATTTCTTTCAATGATCAATGATGTAAAAATCTGGAGAAATGATAAACACATCAGGAATGATGATAGCCTTAAAATGAGTTGAATTTTCATTCTTAGGATTAATGGAAGTTGAAATTGAATTGTCAAGGGGAGGTAAAAGAGACCTACTAGAAGAGGTGGATGGATTCTTGACTAAGGTAGTATCAGGATTCTTCTTAGCTAACCCCATGGAAGTAGATAGTGATGATCCTCCTTTTTTCACAAATTTTCCATTTGATGATCCATATGCTTAGTTTAGGTAGCGAAAGAAGAGGCTTTTTTCTCTATTTGTGATCGAGTGTATAATGTGCATGTGTAGCTACCCATCGATTCTTCAAAATATTCATCTAATGAGTATTTAAAATACTCAATCATGGTGTATTCATCTCCATCTTCTTCTTTAGCTTCTGATTCAGAAATTTCTTCTCCTTCATCTTCATTGGTCTCGCATATTGCATTAACTGGTGTAGCTTCCAAGGAAATCCTTTGAGGTGCTCATGTAATCTGATTCTTGTTCCTATTTTAATGCGAGGTACGTTGAGCAATTTCCTTCTTCAATGAATTCAATTCACTAACCAACTTTTACAGTAATGGATAAGATCTTTCATCTTTGAAACTATGGGCTTATCCTTCATTCAATGTTTCTTGATTTTTCCAAACATGATGAATTCATCTTCCACATCAATGGAAATTTCTTGAGCATTTTCCAAATTTTTTGGTTGCGCTCTCTGTAGTAGTAACTAACTTTAGGAAATTGGGCATTCATGAAGAACCTTTTCTGATTAGCAATAGGACGGGTGTAAACACCCTTCAAAAAAATAGCTATTTCTATCCCTTCCTAATTACCCTTATCTTTTGCATAATACATTAACAATGGTTCTAGAATGCATTTTAGATCGTTATCCTCTACATTCCTTAAGAATTAATTAAAATAACTTTATCATTCAATATACATCCATTTATAATTAATTATATTAATCACATATATCCCTTTATAATTAATTAAATTAATTCTAAGCATACTTAAACTATACTTCAATACCCTTTAGCTAATTTAATTAAATATTTATTTAATTAAATAATTAATTACTCTCTCACACCTCATAGCTAATTAAATTAGTTATTTAAAATAGAAATAAATATATTTTCCTATCCATCCTCCACTTAGACTCCACTTCACTATCCTAATCACTCCATTCCCACTCCACTTCTATAATTCTACAAAGGTGGGGGCAACAAAATTGCACATACAACCACCTCATTGAATGAAAAACATAAATTCATTTCCCCTCAATAGATAATGAATTCATTCAAACCTCCTCCAGTGCTATTTTAAGAATATGCATTGATGACTTCATTAAGAACCTTCAACCACTCCATAGCCTCTATAAAACATAGGCCATATCCTTTGCAATGATCCCTGGAAGCTTTGCAACAAAACTTTACAAATTTTCTATTTGATATTTGTATATTGAAAAGCCTTCCCTGTGTCTAAATTTACTCATAGCACTATTCCTTTATTTAGAGATTACTTTAGAACAACCACAATCCAACCATTCAAATATTCGACAAGTATAATACTTCAATAATCTTATCATTGAGGTTTGCAAGAAATAATATAAGAGAGGTTTTCTTATTGTTATTTGCTTACCTTTGCTTCTGCTAGTAGTTTTTCACTTCTTACATTTTGGAACGCTGAGTGGGACAGACCCACACTCTATTACTTTCAATTTTGTATTTTTTATTATATATTAGTATAAATTTTTATTTTTATTGACCCTTGTGGAAATTTGGCATTATTTGGTTAACATTTGTGTTGTGGGAAGTTTTTGTTGTCTTGTGGTATTTGTGTAGGTTATAGGTGTTTCTTCTCTAAATCTAGCTAGTTACAGATAAAGTTAGAGGTGCTTTTATTTGTTGGATTTTGATTTTTACCACCATCTCCCTCCTTGACTCGCCTCTAACTCAATGAGTTACATCCCGTGAAGCTCTCCCCTATCCTTTCTAACCCCATCGAGCCCTTCAATCTCTACAGACCGATCCACCTTGGGCTCGGTCTTCCTCTCACTTTTCTCATGCTCACTCCCACCTCCCCTGTCCCATCAAGCTCTCTCCCCATCCCATTAAGCTCTTCACCCCTGGTGATTGAGCCCCCAAAACTCATGTGCATCCCTGTGAGTTCTCTCTCCATCCCACCGAGTTATACTCCCCTATCAGTTGAGCCCCCAAGCACCTGTGCATCCCGTCGACTTTTCCTTCATCTGAACCCTATATCTCTCCTCTGTTCACTGTTGAGCCCTAAATTCCAACTTGAACACACATCCCCTCTAAAACATTGGTCGAGTGTTGGTGAGAAAATTTATCGGTTAGGAAAATTAGGTGTCTTCACCAACATTCACGGGGTTACGCCCCTTTGCATTGAATGGTGCAACTCCCATTATTGAATGTATTTAATCTAATACTAAACTAAATGGTAACACTCCACAAAACCTATGGCAAGATGCTTGTATGGGGGTACAAGGGAGGAAATTACAGAGATGAGAGGTGAAAGAGGGAAATTAATAAATGAGGGTTATTTTTGTGAGTAGGCCAATTGTAGAGTTCACACCCAATAACCAAAGTAGTTCAACATTCAATATAGAAGAAAGCAACAATGAATCTATTACTGAGACAAACAAAACCCACATAAACACATAGTTCTATGAGGCCCATTCATCAAAGATATAAATCTCTCTTTGATCACCATGCTTACAAAGTGCATATAGGAGGGAAAAAAGGAAACATGAGAAAGGGAAAATGGAAGAAAAATAGCTTTCATTTCATGTGTAGTGGTGAGTACAAAGCTTCAATCAAGCTACAACAATTCACAATTGCTACCAAGAATTTCTAATTTTCAAGATCCCTTGAAATGGAGAAGTCATCCCAATTGATAACAATGTGAATTGACTCCTTGCCTACCCCCCACATGACTCTTCGTTGTCTCATTCAACTTGTGACTTTTTACCTTCCTAGGAAGTGAGAAATAAGTTCCCTTTTTATAAATTAAAGGGACTTTTACAATGTCACTTTATGAAGTCACTTAAGTGAATGATAAAAAATACAATGATTACGCCCAATGAATAATTAGAAAGGGGAGAGAAATAAGAGGGAGAAAGAAATAAGAAAGGATAGGTTTCCATATTCGATGAAGAAGCTCCCTATGATGATGGACCTTACTGAATCATACCTCCTAATGGTGGACCTTTGGAGTGGGTTCCTTTTCTTTGAATTCCTTTTTGAATTGAGCTATCGTAGCTGTCAACTTATCTTCCCCTATAATGCAAATGCATCCCAACATCTTAGTCCATGTCTCGGGGACACCACTGATCCTTTTATATTGATGAATCCATTCTTTGTGATCCATTGCAATTGCAGCAATGTAACTTTTGATGTTAGCTAGGGAATCTAAATCATCTTTATTGAAAGAAAGAGAACCACTTGCCTCTTTTTTGACCATCTCTTGAAATGCAATGATGATTTCTTTTGATGATGAGTCCTGAGTGAGTGGAGGGAACTCAAATATTTGAATGCAGTGGTAGGCTTCTTTCAAGATTTCAAAAACTTGTCATCCACAGGAGTCCAATTCAGATATGAAATCCCTAATCATTACATACCGTGAATCTATGATACATATCTAAACTTGAGACAATTCATTGGTAGTTGAGGCAAACACTTCCTTGATCACGAGGGTGTGAGAGTTGAAGGAACTCATTTCAAACACCGGCAAGAGTATCTCATCCAAATAACCGGCCTCCTTTGAAAACTCCTCCTTTGTCTGGTTTACTTCAAACAATGTTTCATGAGCATACTTGATAAGAGAAATGAGGTATATACATATTTCCTTGCCCTGCTCAATGATTTCCTCAATCCACTTCTCATTGGTTTCCCCCACATCATGTATTCTTATGCTTTATTGATTTCCTTGGGGTAAATACTATTGATTGGAGGGATATCTTCAGTCGGAAGGGGAGATGTTGATTTGGGCCCTGAGAAGGGTTGAATGTATGCACTGAGATCTCTTACATGTTCCTCAAATTACATAATGGTTCACTTGTATTCTTCATTCCAATCAATGAGGCAGGAAGAGGATTATTTGAATAGAAGAGTGTCACCCTCATGTGAGGCTTGACCCAATGAGATGTGGGTCAATTCATAGTCTGATGGATTCATTTCCTCCATGAGATTATCAATATTATTCCTAACTTAAACATATTGGTTACCTGAGGTGCAACTGAAGAAGCGGGAAGTTGTTTGGGCCTTCTTTATTCGCTTCGATATCAACATTCCAGAGATTTCCGCAGGACTGGGAATGACAATGAGTTGCATTGTTCTTGGATCACTTTTGAACACTTCTTAATCCATGGAAATGGATCTTCTAGAGTTTCCATGATTTTGGTCATTGGAGTACTTGTAGAAGTTCATCATGGAGTTAAATATTGATTACCGTGGGGAAGCTCTAACCCTTGAGAAGACATATTTGGATGCTTGTGCAGAGAAATATGTTGTTATGAATCACCTCTTCTTTTCTTGAGAAGTTCAATCCGACCAAGTCTCCTTGGCCCACCTAAAAAAATATTCCAACTCATTAATCTCACTATCTTAGCTTTTTTTGAATCAACTCAATGAGGGGAGAGAAGATGCTTTTGACTTGTTGCGCTTTGCGGTGTTCCGTCTTTCTCCCGTACACAAATTTGAGACCTCAAGACCTCTTTAAAGGATGAAATGAATTGTTTGAACTATGAAACCATATTTAAACCTTATGAAGATGAAAAAAATCCACAAGATAACTGAAAATGGAGACTACAATAACTTTTTGCACTCAACGTTGGAACTTTCTATTTTTACCCATCAGGATCCAGGAGTTGCTATTTCGGGAAAGGTTTCCTTTTTACTTATATATCAGTACTAAGGGGTTCTCACCATGTTTAGATAATGTTCACATATGTTTTATGGCCAATTTTAAGTACTTTCTATTTTTAGAAATTTGCTTTTTACTTTTTTAATTTTTTACTTTTTCACTTCTTTGGCTTGTATACCCTAGTTTTCCATTTTGGTGATTTTCAGTGTTTGCTTCTTTGCATGTTTTTACTGTTTTGAGAAAATTACTCTAAATAGTAAGTGTGAACTAGCAACACTTACTATTTTTATAATATTATATTTCCCTCTTTAGTTCAATGAAAAATCATCATTTTTGTTCTGTGTTTTATCTCTGGATACTCCGTGCAAAATTTCAGCTCTGTCTGCTTTCGGGGTCAACAGAAAATTGCAGAAGAAGGGTTTAGGGAATAAAATTTTAATTTCTACCAAAAAAATATGATACACCCTTTCAAATTATATTTTTTTCATCATCAAGGTGCCTGGGAGAGGAAGAGATCCTCAAATTTTCATTAGAATCCGCCTTACGGTTTGTGAGATACAAACATTTCTTAGTTTTCACTCATCGGAGTTTCTGATAAAATCTGGGCATGGTGACAGCTTGAAAAAGAAAGGTTTTTGGGTGGTATAGGAAATAGAGGAATATTAATGGATGTGTAATGCAATGGTGAAGTGATGGAAGTGGCACCAATGGAGAAAAATGGTGATTTATGGCAGCCTGGTTTTTTGTGCGTACGCATGAGAAGAAGTGGAAGCAACACTCAAAACCAAAAAAATATTTTTTTCTTCAACTTGAACATGGGTGCACTTTTTCTCCTCCATCAGGGTCTTATTTTCCTCCTTCACAGACATTGTCTTACCCAATACCCTACCATACCCATTACCCCCATCACCCCACCCATTCCCATTCACCCTTTTCCTATTGTCACCTCGATCACCATTCCTAGTCAAAGGAAATTCAAGACAAAAAACCCTTCCTTATCCAAATTTAACCCCTCTTCTTCCGGTAGAGTCCTTAAGAGCAGCAAGGATATTGAAATTACCCATAATTTGTTACATATCATCATTGTAGGACAAGACAACATAACTCAACAAGAGAAGGAGAATCTTCTTCACATAATGGAAATCTTAGAAAAAGAGGTGGAAAATCTCAAAAGAGAAATACATCAGGTAACTAAGCAAAAGGGTAAAAGGAATTGAATGAGGATGCTGATAATGGGGCAGATCAGATGAATTAAATCTACAAGAAACTGAATTCCCTAGACAATAGACTTGGGAAATCTAAGGATCGGCATGACCACAACATTACAATTTTCAAGTCTATATGTTATTTTCTTGAACAACAGGTTAGAAGCATCATTATGCTCAGTGGAATCTCAGCTGACATTTGGGGTACTGTAGATGAAAGGAACTGTACGCACCCAAAATTACACATGCTACATTGTCAGAAAATAGTTACGAGAACCCCCAATGATGATTCAAAATCCTTTCAAGATGGTATTCGAGCTCCAAAACCCTTTGCAGTGTATATTTGTAGCCTAGACATCCTTACATATCCTTTCCACGCATTTTTTCTAGCTTCCCGCTGCTTTCTGTGTAGGTTTTGGCCTTTAGTGTCAGGACCACCGCCCTGCCTGGGTGGCGGTTCTGGAACTGCAGCCCAGGCAGGGTGGCTGTTCTGCCCACTTTTTCAAGAATTATTCATGCCTGTTTTAAAGATGTGACTCTTCACTTAACTTCACTTTTAGGATGCATCCGTGGGTCGAATTGGCTAAAAATAGTTTTGATTGCATGGTTATCCTTCCCTCTTCTCTTTTTAAATGGATTTAATTAGTTGGAACTGCTTCTTCTTGCCTTGTGTATGAAGGCACATCCCATTCCCAATTCTTATATATTCCATACTTGTGTTCAAGTAAAAGGCTTGATATTTTTTGTGTATCTTGCATTGTATTTATGTCACAATCTTGCTAGGAATATCATATCCAAGCTCAGATCTCTTGTGTTATCTCTCTCTTACCTGCATTATAACCAGACTTCCTTCAAGTTGTCATTGCTCAAACGTCTTCTTCTGTTGTTGTTATTTGCATTCCCAATCCCTTGGACTCACATGAACACTCAAGGAAAGAAAGGAACAAACTGAGGGGAAAGATACAAGTAAAACTGGATTTGATAAAGCTCTTGCTCATCCATGTTGGAGTTGTGTGCTTGTCTTCTTTGTTTATCAATTTAGAATCGTTAATTTAAATTACATATAAAATAGAGTAGTAAAGTCATTCATTTCAATTAGTTAAGTAATTGCAAGTAGATCAAATCATTAGGAATTTTTCTCTTTGACATTTTCGGGGAAGTTGTGGGGAACAATAGCCCTTCTAGGGTTATGATTTGTTTATCACCTCTAAGGTAAGGTTTGAGGGTTTTGATTGAATTAGGTTACTTGTTTTTTTTAGATTTAAATTCATGCATCTACACAAGTGATAGCTACATCTGGATAACCATTTGTATTTAGTTTGTTTATTAGATTAGCTTTCTTTTACTGCTTTGATCCAATATATTGTGAAAACACCAAAAACATAGATTAGATTTCCTTTTGATAGTTAGCTTGAAAACAATTATTTCAGTTCAATCTAAATGACCATCAATGGTCCACAACAAGAAAAGACTTACGGTTGTGATCCTCTGGTCCCACAACTAAACGGGCCAGAACTAATCACCAAAATTGACACAAGCTTACGCTTAACAGTTCTATGCACATCTACAACTTTCAACGAGAAGATAGAACAACTAAATACATTAAACATCACTGTTAATCAAGCCTATGATTATTGGACTGCTCCTAGAAATAGGGTTTGATTACACGTATGACCATACAAGGGCCACAGCCTCCACGATTCTTTAGTTGTGATCCTCAGGTCCCATAACCCAATGGACCTGCTAACCAGTTAGATATTGATACTCGCTTACGTACACTAGTATTTTGGTCTTCACCACTTCCACCAGACATTATTGCACATTTTTCCATGTTGAACATAGCAACCGATCATGTTAAGACTTTCTAGACTAGAACGGAAAATCTCCCATAGTCCTTACGGCTCCATCACACCTCTCGCTTACACTTCCATGACCTTGTCTTGAAATCTATACAAAGCACCCATAGGTCACTTTCAACGTGTTCAGCAGCCAGTAAACAAGATCTCGGCATAATTCGATATTGATTGGATTCTTTGAGCAACTATCATATCTGACCAATCCATCACACCACTTCAGGTTAGGAGATAATTCTTTTCCCTAGATTCGCAGATTAGCTTGCATAGCCAAGCTCATATCTCTTGTGTTATTTCTCTCTTACCTGCATTGCAACCAAACTACCTTCAAGTTGCCATTGCTCAAGCATCTTATTTTGTTGTTGTTATTTGCATTCCCAATCCCTTGGACTCACATAAACACTCAAGGAAAGAAAGGAATAAACTAAGGGGAAAGATACAAGTACAACTAGATTTTCTAAATCTCTTGCTCATCCAAATTGGAGTTGTGTGCTTGTCTTCTTTGTTTGTCAATTTATAATCGTTAATTTCAATTGCATATCAAATAGAATAATAAAGTCATTCATTTCAATTAGTTAAATAATTGCAAGTAACATGTCTCATAATCAAGCAATGTCCGACTAATGAAATAGAATGCTTGTTCTCGCTTATCATCATATTCTTGAGCCAACATGTAAGCCAATGAAACATTTGTAGCCCATGAATATAGGATCAATGAGTGATCTAACCTAGGTGGCATGAGTGTGGGAGGGGACAACAAGAATCATTTGACTGACTCAAATGCCTCATTACAGTCTTCCGTCTGCTCAATGCTGCAATCCCTTTTCAACAAATTATTTATTAGATGAACAACAAAGGTCAAATCAGGGATAAACCTTCAGATTGCTCCAAGCTTCCCAAGAAATGACCAAATTTCAGACTCATCAGAAGGTCCAGCATAGCTCAGATTTTGGTCAGGTCGACATCAATCCCTTGTGAAGATATGATGTATCCTAAAATCTTGCCTCTTGTTACACCGAACATGCATTTTTTTGCATTCAGTGTGACGCCATATTTGATTAAGCGCGAAAGGATAACACGAAGCACCTTTGGGTGATCGCAATGATTTATGGCCTTAAACAGAAGATCATCCACATAAGATTCCACAATCTTATGAATAAGATCATGAAATATGTACTTCATTTCTCGTTAGTATGTAGCACTAACGTTCTTGAGTCCGAACGGCATAACAACATAACAGTAGGTTCCCCAAGGGGTTATGAACGTAGTCTTGGCCTAGTCCTCCTCAAAGATTTTGATTTGATTGTACCCAAAAAATCCATCCATGAGAGACAACAATTCAAACCCAGTTGTTACATCAATAATAATGTTGATGGATGGTAATGGGAAATCATCCTTGGGACAAGCCTTATTGATATCCCGAAATTCTATACAAATGCGAATCTGTCCATTCTTCTTAAGAATGGGGACTATGTTAGACACCCATTGTGAATAGTCGACTAACTTGATGAATCCTACCTGCAGGAGCTTCATCACCTCTTCCTTTAGCATGATGGCCACTTTTGGCTTCATGGTCCTTGACTTCTATTGTATCAGCTTAGCATTTGGCTTAGTGACTAGGTTATGAACCACAATATGTGGCATGATTCCCATCATTTCTTTGTAGCTTAAATGGGCTATTTGGGATCAAAGGAGGTCACATAATGGTCTAGGGGGCTACATGGGGGCTGTAAGTACCCAAAATTATAGGGTACTGCACCGCCAGAAAGAGGTTACACATACCCCAATGATGATTCAGGTCTCTTCGCAAGGTGTTCAGAATATAGAAAAGCTCACAAAGTATATGTTTACATCCCAAATGCTTTATCCAAGCTCTCTGTGTACTTTGTTTTAATCCTCTGCCCCCCTTTTCCTTATGGCTTTTTGGTCTTAAGTTGTACGAAACCATTGCCATGCCTATTCTGGGCAGCGGTTCCCGTAACCACCGCCCTGGCACAGGCGTGACGGTCCTGTGACTGCCGCCTTGCTCAAGGCAACGGTCCTGAACACGTTCTCTAGCACATTTCGCCAATCGCGACATGCATAAATTTTCAAAATTCACCCGTACTTTTGTCAACCACTTTGGCTTGCATCAATGTTATTGGTTCCCCTGGTAAATAGTGTTTCTCCCTTTGTTTATAGTAAAAGAGATGAATTTGGAGTTACCCTTTGGTGAATGCAAATTCTATAAATAGCCAGCTTGTTTTCAAATAAATGGCCCCTCTCCTTCTCAATTTTATTATTTAGTTTATTTGAGTTTCTTGCTTACAATTCCAATAGTTTCATGTTTTAGCATCCATTGTTAATCTGTCCTTTGTTGTTTAGAGGTCATTTGATCTTCTTGTTTCAATCTTGCTTCATTGTTGTTCCATACAAATCAGCTTAGTATAGGATAAGTTCCATTTTTAGACTGGAATCCATTAGAATTGTAGGTTATGTTCGTCACAAGAGATAGATCCCAGAATCTCTCAGTGTGCATTTGTGTTGTATCCCCGTAATAAATCCGGCTAGGAATTACATAGTCCAAGCTCTAGTTCACTTGCACTATCCCTCTGTTATTTGCATTATATTCGGTCTATACGTCCCAAAGCTGTCATTGTTCGAAGTACCTTCTTTTGCTGATGCTATCATATACACACTTTTCTAGGTTCACGAGAACATGAAGGAATGGGGAGATCACACTGAGGGGAAAAATTCACACACAACTCGAATTTGCCACTGTTCTAAAAACTCCAGGTTTGAGCTATCAAAGTTCTAGTTAAAGATATATCAAATAGAGTAGTAAATTATTTCATTTTAGTTAAAGATTACTTTCGATATTGCCAGGGAAGCTGTGGGGAATGATAGTTTCTGAGAAACTATGATTCATTCCTCACTTATGAGGTAGGATTAAAAGTCTCTCAATTAAATTAGTTCAGTTATCTAGATATTTAGGATAAAATTCACAACTGCACAGTCAAGTATCAATACCAGGCTATCTTTGCTTGTTTTAATTTTGTTATTAAGATTAATTGTCAGTTTTCTGGAATATATTAGAATAGCTGCTCTTTTAATTTCACTTAAAATACTTCATCTAAAATTACAAAAATAAAAGAGTATATGCATAGTTGTAGATATATCTCTGCATAATAAGTTTATTTTGTTTCAATTAGAAGTTGAATAATCTTTGCATGAAAATCACGGGGTCTAGAGGGCCCAGGGAATACATGTTTGAACCAATAGTGCCCCAACCAAATCTCTCTGCAATACTAGTTGATATAGATCAAAACCTCAGGATTCAGGTTTTTCAAACAACAATAAACCTACAAGAGGTTAGTACGTATAGTTGAGAGGGTTGAACATTGAAGACGACAAGGCATAAACATTCTAGTCAAATCACCCCAACTATAGGACTGCCTTGATAGGATATACGTATGACCATACAAGATCCCAAAAGAGAGACAAACATTTGGTTGTGATCCATTAGTACTGATCAGCCAGATGTAGGAGACCTTCTAATCGACATAGATGTAGGGTTATGTATGCTAAGTCACCAGAACACATGTAAGGTATTTCTGAGAAAATTGCACAACTCCTGAGTATTAAATATAGAAGCTGAAAAGGCTTATGACTATTGGATAGTCAGAATAAGGGATTGATTCTTCACATGACCATAATAGGTCCACAACCACCACGAACTCATGGTTGTGATCCCCAAGTCCCACAACCCAATGGGCCTGCTAGTCAGTTAAACATTGATACCAGTTTACACATGCTAGTGTTTAGATCTTCACCGCTTCCACCAAACATCATAGCACAATTAGCCACATTAGACACAGAAGTCAATCAAGCCAATGCTTTCTGGGTTAGACCATAAAACCACCCATAGTTCTCACAAAATCCACTAACACCTCTCACCACCATTTTCATGACCTTGTTTGGAGATATATACGAAGCACTCTATAGGTCACTTTCCACGTATCCAATAGCCAATAAATAGGATCTCAGCAGAGCTTGACATTGATTGCAGCCTCCAAGCAGCTATTATATCCGAACGATCGATTACACAAATTCAAGTTAGGAGAGCCTTCTTTTCCTTAGATTCATAGATCCCATTATTACGTAATGAGGATATACGATAGCCAAACTATTCTATCTGTAGCCTACATATATTTCATTTACACTGGCTGTCTCGGCCTGACCTCGGGAGGTTGGGTACGAAGAAGAGGTCACTTGCAGATTCTACATACTCAGCATGTCACTTTTCTATCGTAAAAATTTGGTGAACCCGACGTGAAAGGAACAACTAATGTCACTTTCACATTTTCCTTTTTTTGCCTCATTTGTCTTCACATCAACTTCACCACCAAAATTGATGAATCTAACGTGAAATGAGCAAGTCTTCTTGTTTTTATTTTCTTTTATCCACCTTTGCTCTTTCCCATTATTCTACAGGTATTTATATACCCCCTGAATATGTTGGGATATGATGCATATGACAGACTTCTCTTAGGTCTCAAAGCATATTATGAACAAATGAATAGACAACCATCACCCTTGCTTTCTGCATGGGGTGACAACTATTCAACTAACTACTTGTCAACAAAAACTCCCACCTCAAAGGACTAGATTTAGTTCTTCTTTCCAAATAGAGGAGTTGGATCAGCTCACTCAAACACAACAACTAGAGCCCTTCAGGATAAAACAACATGACGTTCACTGGAGAATCTGGTTTCATCTCCTCAGATGTTATGTCAGACCCACAAATTAGTAGACAGTCATATCCACACCTGTTTTTAGATGAGGAATATTTAGCACGTTATGCTAGAAGTGAATAACGCTCTCAAAACATGTACCCCACCTATAGGAGGATTTACAAACACAACCTGATACCTCATTCTAAGAAAACACCCCCATTCCTCCACCTATAGGAAATTCTTTCGGTGAAGTTTGGCATGGTAATGAACAATTCATAGCAGGATACCATATGCCTATACAACCCTTAAGGTATACAATAACTGCCATTAAGGAAAAATACCGTGTCTTCACCAATCGAGGTCATTTCAACCTTAATGGAGAAGGTTAGAGGATTAGAACTTTCTCAAGAAAATCAAAATTCACATTTCAGGCAAGCAAGAACTTCCAACCCTTTGCATCACCCCAGCCAAGTTGACCTCCTCACAGGAATAGGCACGTTGGGCATGCCTCCTCAGTATTTGTAGAAAACACCAACTAGAACCATGTTTTCAAACGCCACTCCAGTTGAAAGTATGATACCTCCCGGCTTAGAATCTAAACAATCCGATACCAGAGAAATGATCCTCCCTACTTAAACATTTATTCAAAATCACCACAGGGAGACATGTTCTCCTACTCTCGGGATGTTCACTTCAACCCCAGGGATTTTCTTATGTCCCTGTAAAACACATATACTATGCCATATCAACAACCCATTCCAACTCCACCCCCTCAACAGGCACCATCGATGGTTGAAACCTATGCGGTAGGGACTTATTCACAGAATATTTAAAAGAGCCTCTAGATTTCACCATACGAAGTGTCATGCTTCCAAGACCTCTTCCTGGTTTACCCAAGTATAAAGGGGGGGAGATCCGAATGCACATATCAAGGCCTATGCCATGGCCATTCGAGAACTACTCCCTTGGGATGCGGTTGTTGACAAAATATTCCCCAAAACCTTGGAGGGTATCACCCTTGATTGGTATTACAGAATACTCGAAACCTCGATACACTCATTCAAATAACTCGTGTCAGAGTTTTGACATGAACAAGTTGTTAAGAACAGGGATCAGGGAATTCTTGCACATTAAGCAAGAACACAATGAATTTGTTGCTCACTTCATTCAAAGATGGTGTATAGTCCCCTATTCTTCAGCAAGTGCTCTAAACATGGATCAGATGGAACTATGCGACTTATTCCTTCATTCTCTCAGCAGAGAGATAAAGGAAGAAGTCCAGAAGTTCCCACTAAGAACTTATGATGAAGTGCTTGAGAGTGCTCTCCAAATAGATCAAGCTGCAATAGATAGCGGTTGTAAAACATATGGAACAAATGGGAGATTAATCATTCCTAATTAAAACACTACGGCCTATCCCAATAACGCGAATGCCAATCAAGGACCCAAAATCCTTAACAAAAATCGTGAAGTGACAACGGATGGAGTCACTGACCAAGCTAAAAGGGCAAACGTTGTAAACATTTCACCGCCCGTTAACAATCAACGAAATAATAATTTTACTCCAAAAATCAACGCGATGGATTTTAATCATCCACCACAACAACAAAGGAAAATCCAGACACAAGGTTCAAATCAGAACCCAACTGGATATCAAAATCAAAACCAAAGGCAACAACCTCAAAATTTTAACTCTAATAATCAGCAATTTAATCAGGATTTTGGACCACCACAGGTTCCAAACTAGCAACCTCGGAATTATAATCCCAACTCTTATGTGGTTTCCATAAAATTTATGGCCATGACACTAGGACTTGCCATGATTACAATAAATTCATGCAACATTTTCCAGAAGAGCAAAGACAACTCTTTATAGACATGTTCTTAACAGATTTTGTGGCACCCGCGCCAAACACTTTTATGGGAGCAGTCTCCCCTCAAAATGCACCCCTCAAGATCTTTAATGATCCACTCCCAAATCACAATAACAACAATAAATTAAATACAAATGGGACGAACAAGGGTATCATGACAAGAAATAATGATCACGAAGCCTCAACTTCTTTAAATTTGCATGTTGAACCCCAACTAGGAAATCAACCATGAACTAAGATAGTTGGTCTAGTGGAGTTAGATACTGAGCTGCACGTAGAAGCCATAACAAGAACATGAGAATATTCTTCTCAACCAAATCCAAGCTATCCACTAGAACCAGATAACATTCAACAAACATTAGTAAAACTCATAGGTGCTTATGATCTAATTAATGACTTAACAAAGACCTTCTCTCACATTTCCTTCCTGGATTTGTTGAAAAACTCTCCTGCCCATAGGGCTTCTCTTTTGAAAGCATTAGGTCTTGGTCATCTAATTAACATCACCCCTCCTCCCGAAATGCAAGTAAACCATATAGACTTTGATATCCACCCTCTAGGGAAGCCAGATAGGGATATTGAGTTTATATTTGACGTAAACAAGATGCTAACAGATGTAGAAATTACATGTTGAGGTGACCCAGCCTTACATTTACAAGTATCGGTTTACAATAATTACGTTAAACGTGCAATGGTTGACGATGGGGCAGCAGTTAACATATTCCCCTTCTCTTTTCTTCAAAAGCTAGGATATTGAGAAACAAATTGCTCCACAACACGAAATATGCTAAGAGGTTATGATAGCCTCAAGGCCACTTCAATTGGGACTATAATATTACCAATCACCTTAGGACCCAAGACTATCCTCACTGAATTTTATATTATAGATCGGGAAACTAACTATAATATGATCCTCGGTCGACCATGGATACACCGCATGAAGGCAATCCCTTCTACATTATTCCAGGAAGTAAGATTCTTACACCTAGGGAAAATATTTGTAGCAAAGGGTGACCCAAAACCATTCGATATACACCTAGCAGACCTGAAGAAAAGACCAGGCGTTCATTCTGAGTTTGAACTCTCAATGAATCAACTTAACAAACCAGTCAATTCAAAACCAGAAGAAAAATTGATACCTACAACAGAATTACAAATTACAAACCTAGTCAAGGGCATCCTAGCACTCAAGAATGAAGCTAACATTGTAGAAACAGTATCATTAGCGACTACCGCAAAAATTGTCAAATTACTGGAGCAGGATCTACCAATTCTCTTACTGTTTGATTCCACAGGTATGGGATGCACCCTAGGAGTTGGTTCCCTTCCAGCAGAGGAAGTTTGTATGGTAGAAGTAACCGAAGAAGAAGAAACAGATGTGAAGAATGTCCCAACATCTATTTTTCCTAGTAAATATTGGACTCTCCACTTTGATGGAGCTAGATGTCATTATGGAGTTGGGGTAGGTGTAATCTTTACTTCTCCTAAGGGAAAGATTCTACCTTTTGCCTTTAATTTAAACTTCGAATGCACAAACAACGGAGCTGAGTATGAAGCCCTCCTCCTCGGCCTCATCATAGCCAAAAGGATCGGTGTCGACAACATTAGAGTCCTAGGAGACTCACAGTTAGTCACAAACCAAGTCTCTGAAGTATATGAGACTAGAGTTGAACACGTACAACTTTATAAAACATCGGTATTATATTTAAGCAAAGGATTTAACTTCATATCAATTGAGGTAATTCCATGAGAACAGAACCTTATCACAGATTCAATAGCAACCTCAGCTTCATGTTTCATTCCAAGCAGTGAGTTGGAAGATACAAGTTTCACAGTGTCACTTCGTACTGAACCATTGGTAAAAATAATATCTATGAACCCTCTTCTAACACATATAGCTGAGAAAGAATCTTCTATCTCAGATCATGCTGACAGTGATAAAGTCATTCTTGACTACCTAAACACCTATGTAGAGCTACATCTTACCCATCACCTGGTGGCTTTTTCTCTAATCCCACACTCGTCTTCCTATTTTGGAAATCCCATGGTAGAGCTTCCCCCGCAAAAGGAACTTGATATCTACGAGATAGAGAATGGAGAAGATTTGGAACTACCTCCAGCCCCGCTTGAGTTTGAATAAGGCAACACTTCTTTAATCGAAGGAACAATTGACATAAATATCGAAACGGAGGAAGAACCAAAGATCTTGAAATTGGGATCTTCGTTAACTTCAGAAGAGATAGAAATACACACTCAGATCCTCAAAGAACATCAAAAGGATTTTTCATTTAATTATAAAGAAATGACAAGAATTGCACCGCATATTGTAGTACATAATCTTGTCACCAAACTAGATGCAAAACCTATTAAACAAAAATCAAGACCAATGAAGCCAAAAGTGGCTCTCATGGTGAAAGAAGAAGTAATGAAGCTTCTCCAAGTAGGACTTATCAAACCAATCGATTATTCATAATGGGTATCTAATATCATCCCCATTCTCAAGAAGAATGGGAAAATACGCATTTGCATAGACTTCCAAGACATTAATAAAGCTTGTCCCAAAGATGACTTCCCATTGTCATCCATTGACGTCATCATTGACGGAATAGCTAGATTTGAACTTTTGTCTCTCATGGATGGATTCTCGAGATATAATCAAATCAAAATATCTAAATAGGATCAAGCTAAAACCACATTTATAACTCCTTGGGGAACCTATTGCTACGATGTCATGTCGTTCGGTCTCAAAAACGTTGGCGCTACATACCAGTGGGCAATGACATATATATTTCATGACCTTATTCATAAGATTGTGGAGTCCTATGTAGATGACTTGTTGGCCAAGGCCAAGAAGCGTTGTGATCACCCAGAAGTACTCCATATCATTCTCTCATGATTGATCGAATATGGCGTCACATTAAACCCAGAAAAATGTGTATTTGGCGTGACAGGAGTAAAACTCTTGGGTTACATTATATCATCACGAGGGATTGATGTCGATCCTGCTAAAATCCGGGTTGTTCTTGAAATGGTTCCACCATCAGATGACTCTGGCATCAGATCATTTCTTGGAAAACTCGGTGCAATTCGAAGATTCATTCCAGACTTAAGTTTTGTTGTTCATCCGATCAACAATTTGTTGAAAAAGGATTGCTACATTATTTGGACAAAGGAATTCCATGAGGACTTCGAAGAAGTTAAGAGCATTCTTATTTTCTCCTCCCATGCTAATGCCTCCTAGACTAGATCACCCTTTGATCATGTATTCATGGGCTACTGATGTCTCACTGGCCTACATGTTGGCTCAAGAAGACGATGATAACCGAGAACGTGCGGTCTATTTTATTAGTCGAACATTGCTTTATTATGAAACACGTTATACGCAAGCAGAAAGAGAATTCCTTGCCATAGTCTTCACAACAAAACGTTTAAGACATTACATGTTAAATGAAGAAACAAGGGTCATTGTAAAAACAGACCATTTACAGACATTCCTCACGCAAGGGTCCTTTTCTAAAAAGGCTGGACATTTCATAACCTCAATGGGTGAATTTGAATTAATTTTTGTAAATCAGAAGTCCGTTAAGGGACAAATCATTGCAGATTGGTTAGCCGACAACCTGTTAGATGGAGGTGATCTGGTAGACTTAGACTTTCCCAATGAATGCATATATTATGTCGAAACTAGACCCCCCATCTCTTTATGTCCTTGGCATACTGACATTGTCAATTTTATCATGGACCATGCATACCCAGAAGGTGTCATGCCACAACAAAGAAGGCGGTTACGCATTAACATTGCTAAATATGTTATTATAGAACAAGTACTCTATCATAAAGCCTTCAATGGAATGCTTCTAAGGTGTGTTGACATGGAAGAATCCAAGAAGATTCTTTACGAATCCCACAGAGGAGTATGTGGAGGCCACTTTGGTGGTCACATCACTGCTTGCAAAATACATCGAATGGGCTATTTCTAGCCCACTCTGGAACACGACACAGTAGAATTTGTGTGCAAGTGCCATAAATGCCAAGAATTCTCCCACGAGATTCACATGTCAGCACAAGCTCTACAAGTAATCGCGACCCCATAGCCCTTTTCCACGTGGGGCCTAGATTTAATAGGGAAATTCTCTCCCTCGTCAATGGATGGCCATAACTTTATAATCACAGCCACAGAATATTTTACCAAATGGGTAGAGACTATGCCTCTTACCACAGTACCAGGTTCCTTGATCGCTAAGTTCATTTTGAACCAGATCATTTGTAGGTACGGTGTGCCACAAGTCATTATCTCAGATAATGGCACATCCTTTAAGAATGATGAGGTCCATGAGTTATGCAGTAAATTCAAGATAAACCATCATACAGCCTCTCTTTATTACCCTCAAGCCAACGGACAGGCTGAAGCCACGAATAAAACTCTAAAATCCATTCTCTTAAAAACCGTTAAGGAAAACAAATGAGATTGGAACTTAAAGCTTTTTCCGGCTTTGTGGGCCTATCGAAAGTTAGTTAAAACACCAACAGGGGCAACCCCCTTCTCATTGGTGTTTGGTACGGAAGTGGTTCTACCACTTGAAGTCGAAATACCCAGTCTTCGTATTTCACTACAAGGAATCTTGGGAGAAGAGGGTTATCGAGAATCCCGACTCTCTCAGTTAGAAAGTCTCAACGAAGCCATACTCAATGCGGCTCAACGACATAGTGTTTACGCCAATCGAATGGTTCACCAGTATGGCAAGAAAGTCTACGAACATGAAATACATGAGGGAGATCTAGTTCTAAGACTAGATAGCCAGATTGATAAGAAAAATGGCGAAGGAAGGAAATTCTGGCCCAAATGGTTAGGTCCATATCAAGTCATGAAAGACTACGGAAATGGTGCGTATCTCTTATGTACACTAGAAGGTGAGGAATTCAATGAATCAGTCAATTCCTTACATCTTAAACGGTTCTACGCATAAGTCATCAGCACCAATTGTATAATTATAATCTACATTACATGTTCATTTCGTTAGGTTCATTTTGTTCACTCGTCTCGTAAAAATTTTGTGGTTAAGGAACTTGTTCTTAAGCAATTCATTGCAAACTTCTGAAAGTATTGGTAAAAACATTCAAATCATACCTCTTCATTTTCATAACATCATCAACTACTTTTGAATCATTTCATCAGTCTAAGCAAGATATGACAAAGTCTTGACGGTAGCCATACCAAAGTCTGCATACTTGTTCTCACTTCTGGTTTCTTCCTAGGATAGGTGTCTTGCCTATGGTCTGTTCTAGAACCTTCATGGTGTCACATCTATCCCGTATACATCTCTTTGGAAGTAAGAACATTCTGACATTTTGCTCAAAATACTTAAGTCGAATACAAATCAAATAGAAAATTTTATTTTTACACATTTCCTTGCCCTACCAACCTTCGTTGTTGAGCTTGCGTCTCTTACTAGTGACGTAGGGTTGGGAAAGGATGGAAATGCCTTTACTCACCTATGCCTTGTCCACAGTGATAAACCCATGCTTCCTACTAGTAGCATTGGGCAAGGTGTAGGGGGTCCTTTTGATAGCAAAAATTGAAAGTTGCAAGTGAATAGTCTAAAACCTTTGAAATCTTGAGTCAAAACAAAGTGAATCAGATGTCCAAAATTCCAAGAGAGTTCAAATCCTGAAAACCAGATTTTGTCAACCAAGTAGCCATCTATGGATCTAAGTCTGGATAAACTGCAAAGCAAATCACATTCTAAACTATGGATTCACTTGAGTAAGGTAGGTTTTTAGCATCCTAATTTGGTTCCACCAAACCTTTGTCTATCTCTCATCATGGCCATTCAACAATATTCGTAACTTGTGCCCTTACTAGCTCTCGGTGTTGAGCCCTCGCATCTTACCAGTTGCATGGAGTTAGGAGTGGGGCAAGTACATCTACTCATCATACCATCTTATCATCACATTTTGTAAAAACAATATGAAGTACTGAAAAATTTCTTATAGAAACTAAAGTTCAAGATCACATTGTCTTTGCATCATCATATATTAGCATCATGAAATACCAAAAGAAAACATTTGTTATCACTTGCTCTCCATTGCACACATTCTGAAAAGCATATAAAAACAAAGATTCTAAAAGCATCTAGTACACATATGGGAAATGACTCACAAAATTCTAGATACAAGGAGATCTCGATTCAAATATATATATATATATATATATATATATATATATAATGTTTCGTATACAATGCCATCATGCACTAGGCATGGTCAAAACGGCTCATAAGCCCCAAAAATGCCCAAAAATGCGCAAAAACACCATTTTAATTAAAATAAAATCCTACCCAATAGGCGTCCCCCCTAAATGACCCATTTAAAACTAGAATTTCTAAAAATGACCCCCCCAAGACAAAGATTTTATCATTTCCACATTTTAGGTTCAAAAACAATAAATCGAGAAGAACTAACCTGAGACTTCGTGGGTCGATGTTCCGCTCTCGGAGGCATAATCACTGTCTCGCCATGATTGTTTTGACTATACTCTCATCAAAAACCGTCACTATGGGTCCTAGAGCTCAAAAACTATCAAATCAATCCACGCAAATGAATAGTAAAAATGAGTTAGTTTTATATATATAGCCCTTTTAAATTGATTTTGAATGTCTTTCGCAGGGATGGAGCACCGGCGGAGGTAAGTTCTAAACCCCACGTAAATGGTAAGTCCTCATTTCATATTAATTTAGTATTTATTTTTCGATTTATTTTATCTATCTGCACTTGAGTCCTCATTTCATTTTTGCAGATAGCGGGAACTTGGACGGTGACATTTCGACACACGGGCGTGTCAGGTATAAACTTCTAACTCCCCATTTTGGGACCGCCATACTCGAACCCACCATTTTACACCTCTTCATGGCTAAAATGCTTCTCCAAGGGGGCAATATGTAAGTACCCAAAATTGTAGGGTACTGCACCGCCGAAAAGAGGTTACACATACCCCGATGATGATACAGGTCGCCTCACAAGGTGTTCGGGATCCAAACAATCTCGCCAAGTGTATGTTAGCATCCCAAATGCTTTATCCAAGCTTTGTGTACTTTGTTTTATCCTTTGTCCCCCTTTTTTCTGGCTTTTTAGTCTTCAGTGACGAAACCACCGCCCTGTCAGGGCAGCGGTTCCGTGACCGCCACCCAGGCATGGTGACAATCCTGTGACTACTGCCCTGCTCAAGGCAGCGTTCCTGAACACGTTCTCTAGCACATTTCGCTGATCGCAACATGCGTAAATTTTCAACTTTTACTAGCTTTTCTCAACCGCCTTGACTTGTATTAATGTTTTTGGTCCTATGTAATAGTGTTTCTCCATTGTTTATAGTAAAAGAGTTCTATTTGGAGTTACCCTTTGGTGAATGTGAATTCTATAAATAGCCAGCTTGTTTTCAAACAAATGGCCCCTCACCTTCTCAATTCTATTATTCATTCTTTCAAGTTGTGCTTAGAATTCCATTAGTTCATGTTTTGCATCCATAGCTGAATGTATTTTGTTGTTTAGAAGCCACTTGATCTTCTTGTTTTAGTTTGTTTCATTGTTGTTCCATGCAAATCAGTTTAGAGAGAAGTAGTTAAATTGTGGATTAAATTCATTAGAGTTGCAGGTTATGTTCGTCACAAAAGGTAGTTTCTAGAATCTCTCGGTGCATTTGTGTTGTATTCCCGCAATAAATCCCGCTAGGAATTACATAAGCCAAGCTCAGTTCACTTGTGTTATCCCTCTCCTACTCACATTATATTCGGTCTATAACCAAAGATGCCATTGTTCGAATACCGTCTTTTGTTGATGCTATCATTACACACTTTTCTGGGTTCACGTGAACACGAAGAAATGAGGAGATCATACTGAAGGGACAAAGTCACACACAACTGGATTCGCCACTATTTTGCAAATTCCAGGTTTGAGCTATCAAAGTTCTAGTTAAAGTATATTAAATAGAGTAGTGAACCATTTCATTTCAGTTAAGCTCACTTTCGATATTGCCAGGGAAGCTATGGGGATTGATAGTTTCTGAGAAACTATGATTCATTCCTCACTTTTGAGGTAGGATCGAGAGTCTTTCAATTAAATTAGTCAGTTATCTAGTTGTTTAGGATAAATTCACAACTGCACAGGCAAGTAGCTATACTAGGCTATCTTGTTTGTTTTAATTCTGTTATTAGGTTAATTGTCAATTTTCTGAATATATTAAAATATCTGTTCTTTTAAATTTTGTTAAAAACTTTATCAAAAATACAAAAATAGAAGAAAATGTGTATGTTGTAGATATATCTTGCTTAATCAGTTTATTTTGTTTCAGTTAAAGTTGAATCGTCTTTGTATGACAATCACAGGACCTAGAGAGCCCAGGGAATATGTGTTTGAGCCAATAGTACCTCAACCAAATCTTTCTGCAGCACTAGCTGATATAGATCAAAATCTCAGAATTCAAGTCTTTCGAACAACAATAGATTTACAAGAAATTAGTACACAGCTAAGAGGGTTAAACATTGAAGACGTCAAGGCACACACGTTCTGGTCAAATCATCCCAATTATAGACTGCCTTGATAGGTATCCATATGACCATACAAGAACCTGAAAGAGAGAAAACATTTGGTTGCGACCAATTAGTACCTCAGCCAGACACAGGATATCTTCTAATCGATATAGACGTAGGGTTGCATATGTAAATCACCAAAACACCCGTGAGATATTCTGAGAAAATCACACAACTGTTGATATTAAATACAGAAGCTGAAAAATCTTACGACTATTGGATACTCGGAATAAGGGATTGACTCTTCACATGACCATTACAGGTCCACAACCACCACAAATTCATGGTTGTGATCCTCAGGTCCCACAACCCAACGGGCCTGCTAGTCAGTCAAATGTATATACCAGTTTACGCATAATAGTATTCAGGTCTTCACCACTTCCACCTGATATTATAGCACAGTTATCCACATTAAACACAGAAGTCAATCAAGCCAATGTTTTCTGGGTCAGACCAGAAAACCATCCATAGTTTTCACAAATCCACTATATCTCTCACCACCATTTTCATGACCTTGTCTGGAGGTGTACACGAAGCACTCGCAGGTCACTTTCCACGTATCCCACAACCTATAGATAGGATCTCGGCTGAGCTCGATATTGATTGGAGCCTTCGAGAAGCTATCCTCGCCAAACGATCCATCACACCTATTCAGGTTAGGAGAGCCTTCTTTTCCTTAGATTTGTAGATCCAATTATTGCGTGTTGAGGGTATAAGATTGCCCAATTAGTCTGTCTATAGCCCGTATATTCCATCCCCACCGGCTGTCTCGGCACCACCTCGGGAGGTCAAGTACGAGGAAGAGTTACTTGTAGATTCTCACGCTCGCATGTCACTTTTCCATCATACAGGGGCTGGGTGCACTTTTTTGTCCCAAACGTTTGGGACGCTTGGTGTAAAAAATTGTGCCACCACCTAGGCTTGACATGTGTCCACAAAAAAAATGACTAACTCCTTTACCTTGTGGAGCAACTTGACGAAAGCATAACTTGAGCATTTAGAGGTATTTTCATGCACTTATTTATATGAAATTTATTGAAAATATACTTTTGAAAATAATGGGATGGGTCACATACCTTTATTCTTCCTAAAACCTTCTAAAAATAGGATTTTATTTCGAGCTCATAGGTTGTGCATGTTGAAATCAGTTTCTGGGAAGAAATGCTTGTCTTGTGAAAGATATGAAACCACCATCCTCTATAGCTCTAAAATACCTTTCCAACTATGTTTTTTTTTACCTCAAAATATTCATGAAGCTCCCAGAATAACTTCCAAAAGCTCATTGGCTTTTTTTTCACTATAAGGTGTTTCGTCCTCCACGACCCGCTTTTACTGAATTTGTCCCAAAACCTATTAAACTTCCCAGAATCTTCCAAAATCAGCTGTAAAATGTCATTACCTCTCTGATACACATCCTTGATGAGCTTGAGTCTTTCATTCCACTCTGGGGGGTGTGCACCAACCTTAGGAAGACCAAAAATAGCCACTTCATAAGCCTCTTGAAGAGCCTATCTTGAAGGGTCTTGACATGGAAATGCTCGAATGAACTTGATATCCCTAAATCCCCTGTGGACTAGGTTGACACAACACATATGAAAATTTAGAAGGGTAGGATATGACTGATACGGGGGTTAGGATGATCTGGAGTAGGGTTCGGGATGAATTTCAAACAAAACTTTTCATGGTAGGGTATGGTTATCATGCTTTCAAGTAAAAATTTTGCCCTTGCAAAAACTCATGACAATACTGAGCTAAGCTTGTGCATCAAGTGATTCCAAAATTAAGGTGGTGTAATCATGGTAGATGTTGAACTATCTGTATAAGAAATAAGAGAGTTCATTCTAGGAGTCGAGCTCGTGATCTAGGTAAGAAATCTATGATAAGGTCCATGTCTTGATCGAACCATATTAGCTCCCACCTCAGCTTCATACACATCGTCACCGAATTCAAGATTGAGATATTGTTTAGCGGGGATATCCACTGAGTTGGGCCTCTTAGAGGTGATTTAATCCCTCAATCCATGCACACCTGCAACAAACATGGTGAAGGAAGATCCAAAACGCATTTACCCAAGATGAGTTAAGTCGTCGAGCTTGTGTCAAGCTTCCCAAAACCTTGCATAACAGTCGAGCTATCTTCAGCATCTGATCTCTTCCTGAACCCTATAACTAAGCTCGTAGAGTCGATCCTAAGCTCCCTTCCACCTATAACTCAGCTCACCAAGCCGATCCCGAGCCTTTACCCTTCTCCTTTTGCTCATCCTTAGGTTTTAATGGTTTTCTTTCTTTCCTTTGCGGGTATTTAAAGTTTCTAAATTTGATTCAAATTTAATGTTAGATTAAGTTTATTTAATTTCATTTACTCTAGATTTTTATTTTATTTTTATATTAAATTAATTAGATTTTTAGTTAATTAAATTTTTATTTAGCAATTAGGTCCTAGTTTAAATTTTTGTTGATCAAATTAGACTAAATAAGACAATTGGGAAACTCTTAAACGTTTATTTACCATTAAGTTGTTTTTTGAGGATAGTGTCGAAGTATTAATCTTTTGGGGGGGCTTTTATTGCATTTTGGGAGGTTGTTTTTATGAATCTAAGCTTGATAAGTTCACATGTATGATCTTTTCTCGCACTTCTATAAGTGATCTTGAAAATCAAAAATGTTATTTTTTTTATGTTTTCTCTCATGTGTTTACCTCGGGAAAACTTCTAACTCGTTACTTACAGGACCATCTCTATGAAGGTTTCTTTTTAAAACAAACCTACCAACTGTAGGTTGCCTTAGTTTGTGATAATCAAGCAAACCTTTTTATCACTGTATTTTATTAAATGTTATAAAAAATCTCTTGAATTAAATTTTTTGGAGACGGGTTTAATCCTCCTCTGATTGTAATTGTGGGAAGTGCATGGCCAGGGGCCAAAAACTCATTGTGAGGAGTACCACAAGAACCCCAAAGTAGTTAGTACCTTGAGTGAAATAGCCAACAAAAGGGGATCCCCACCTACTTGACTGGTATACATTTGTGATGATTAGATCCAAAACTATCCATAGTGGTGACCCCGGTTTTATCTTTAAGCGGAGTAAAATCTGGCTTATCCTATCAAGAGGGGTAAAGTAAATTCAGAAACTAGCAATATAGTATATCGCACTCACTCGAGTAATGTTTTGGCATTTAGGGAGAGAACTCTTTTATAAGAATCCCCTTCATGACCAAACCAACTTCAGTTTAGTGGCCCTCCTTACATAACGTTATCATCAACTATTTTTTGTTAAAAAGTTTGTGTTCCACAACCTTATCATACACACTCTATCTCCCCATTTTCTAAATTTGTAATCAACATTCAAAGCCTTTGAGTTATGGATACCCATGTCCTCACTTGTGCATGTTCATTCTCAATGTAATTATTAACATCTTGATATTCACTTTATCATGGTCAAGCACCATCACGATCTTATTGCTCTATCGCTTTCGTAATTCTATTAGTTCAACATGGAAATTGTTAAACTCTAAGCACTAGACCATCTTATGTTTACAAAGTTAATGTTATCCTTTTTGCAGCCCTGGGAAAAATTGACAGTGGGGACCTAATAGGACCTAGGCACGGGACAAGGCACCTAAGGATGAAATTAAGTCACAGGTGGTTTCCGAGGCTTCGGGAACACATTCAGTGAATTCATGAGTGAAAAATCATATTGAGGAATTTTTTACTCTTCTGGGTTTTGACCCCAAGACCAACTTAAAAATGATGAAATGCGGGCCCCGTGGGCCCACATCTGGCTAAAACGAGAAAAATCAAAAGGAAAAAAGCATGAACCTTAAAACCTCTTGCATGTAGTCTCTATGAGGCCTCCGACATGAAGAAATTCAAAAAAAATCCAAATTGAGATTTGGAGGGCCAAAAAATTACAAAAAGGCACTATTTGAGTCACTGAGCTGAAAGCAGCTTGGAGAGCTGAAGTCTTGAAATGGAGTGGTGAGTTGAAGAAGGGTTTTTCGAGTAACTCGGTGATCTGAGTAGGATGAATGGAGGTAGTTCGAGTTGAGTCAGCTCTAGGGAGCTCGGCAAAGGGCCATGGCAGCCAACACAATTCTCACATGGGGAAAGGCTCAATACATGGCTTGAATTCAAACCCTGAGGTAAAAGATGGGAGGCCTATAAGGGGCAAGTCAGTTTCATAGGAAAGTAAAGCAAGAGCTCCCTGAGCTTGGCCCAATGTTGCATCTGAGGGCGTGAATTTGGAAACTCAATGGTAAAATCTCTAAATCAGCGAGGCAAGAATCTCCAAAGAACAAAAAAACTGAAATCCAAAGTTTGGTGATGTGGCATTTCAGGTTTTTAAGGGCTGCGACTTCGGAAAAAGGTGAGGGAAGCTTCCAAAGCAGCGAATTGAAAAACTGTAAATTCGAAGGATTCTGAAGTCCAAAATTTTTGAACTTCAGAGGTGGATGATTTCGGAGCTCGAGGAGGCAATTTTTCAGATTTTTGGGCGATGAAAATCTGAAATGGCCAGTGGGAGATGTCTGAAACATTAAATTTCAAAAGCCCGAAGAAAACTACCCCATCGAGCTACATTATGAACTGAGCCATTTCAGAGGTGGCGGGTAGATAGAACATTGAATGTCGAGCTCTACTACGGGTAGGTAAATGTGTTGGGCGCTGAGCCATGCGTCGAGCTAGCTACATGAGGAGATCAAGTTGTATTTAATATGGGATGGGTGGGTGGGAGTTTCAAACCAGAAGCAACCCAAACTAAAATTTGAATATCTTCCACATTTTTAGCTAATTTTTATGTAATTGTACTTTTTGGAGATGGATTTCAAAGGGGAATCCAATGGACACATCAAAATTCATAGAGAAGGATGGTATGTGAATATTAAGCCATGCAATCAACCTGGTGTAAAAATGATGAAAACCTCCTCTGTACTCCACCATTTTTGGTAATTTTACAGTCATTGAAAAGCTATTTTCAAGCTCTACAACATGGGAAGATCAAAGATGAGCATTTAATGAGTTAGGTGGGCAAGAAACCATGATGAAGTTGTAGAGATAAAGGCCATACCGAGGAGCATCATGGAGCCATTTATTCAAACACAAGGTAGGGTACAAGGAGTATGATTTTTGTAGGTTTTCCCACCATTGCAGGAAAATAATGATGATTTTGTGGGCTTGGAAGCAATTTCAGACTTATTCCCCTTCTCATTTCTCTTGAATCTTCTTCTATAAATTGTAAAGGGGTGGCACAAAACAAAAGTTTGGTCATTTTCTCTTCCATGTACCCCTCTTCTTCTCCGATGTGGGGCTTAAATCCTTCACTGTAATGGCTTCATGCCTTCCCCTACTGGAAAATGTATTGTGTAAATTTTACTGGAGCAATAAAATCATGCTTGTGTTAATTATCTATCCTTTCGTGATTTTTTGTTTATTTTTATCTCTCATTGTTAAACAAGTGGTTGTGCATATTTATTGTTTCATTACAGATTTGGTGGGTTGTGTTTATGTTTGGGAATGATGCATTGAATTTAATCTAGTTTATGGTGCAGGACCACCCTCTTTAGGTTCATTTCTTTCATTGTTTTGTAGGCTGGGGGAAGTGCCTAGCACTCTTTTTCTTGGTGTATCACCTCTCTTTGTGTAGTATTTACTTTCCATGCATCTTCCTCCATGTCACCTTGGAAGCTTTAGATTAGGGTAAGTTAGTAGATTTACTTGCATTAGGAGTAGTTTATGGCAGGTAGGATTAGGATCAGGAACCATCCTTCTCCAGAGAGATATCTCATTTTGTTAGCTCCCACACTTAGGATAGCTCCATGTTTGGAAATCACGTCGAATGCCTCATCCACAACTTGGCCATTCGGTGGGTGATATGATTTTGCATAAATGATTTTGGCATGCCCGGTGGGACAACATTAAAGTCAAATTTTTCATTTTTTAACGAATTTTTCCACTGTATATTTGAGTCACATTGAAGACAAGTTCAAACAAGGTATTTTCAGAGTTTCCCTCACACTTCGAATTACAGATTTCTCAAATTTTGAATTTCATATTCTACTGTAGGGTTAAAGTTCTAAAATCACTTTTGGAGGGCTTAACATATGCAAAATGGGCTCAAACTTTCACAGATGATAGATCAGGGGTTGAAGATAAAAGGGTATTCTTAGAAATCCAAAATTTTGATTTTTGGAATTTCAGGATTTTCTACGTTTTGGAATTTTGGAACTTTTGAGATTTCAGACTTTTCAAAATTTCAAAATTTTGGAATTTCAGGGTTTTTGGGGTTTTCAAATTTTGGATACTACTGTAATTTTGGGTTTCGTAGTTTTCCTACTTCGTATTTTAGGGTCTATGGAATTTCAGGATTTTTGAGGTTTTCAAGCAAAACCAAGTTCTGAAATTTCAGATTTCAGAGGATCATTTGCAGCTGAACCAGTTCAACCCCGCAACAAGTTTTGAGCATTTTAAGGTGTGCATTTAGGTATTCAATTACATCTCATCAAGTTTTGTTGTGCTCTTGGTGGAACCACTATCTTTGGAGACACATGCAAACACAATTGGTGACTCCATCTGGATAAAAAACCCTCTCTCTGAGTTGCAGATCATCTCTTTTCACCCATTTTCATCCATATTTCCTTTCTATATCTTTCAGTTTCTTCCATTCCATGAAATTGTGCAATCATGGCTTCATTTCTGTCATGGGATTCACATGTATAGCGGTAACCATACCAGTTCAACCCACCTCCAAATTTGTAAGACCCATCCCCAGGTTATTATACAATGCCTCCATGTCAGTACTAAGATGGAAACAAAATTCAGGGTGCATACCCATATGAACAAGAGATGGGTCAGTTTGGTTACCCACCAAACTATGCAGGTTTCCAAGAGCGGTGTATGTAGATTTCAGAGAATATCCTTCACCTAGAGATGTTGAGTTGCAGATGAAAATTCAGGAATTGCAAGAAAGTATGGTGTAATCTAGGGCTTCAACTCAAATGAAAGTGTTCAAGATTGGATTCAAGGTCTCTTGTCTGTGGGTAGGCCCCTTTCCAAATCATTACGGCACGTAGGAGAAACTTGGCTTCATAGTTGAGATGTTTCCCCAACTGGAGGAATTGACTAAGGACATTGAGTATTATGTAGGTCAATGGTAAAAATAAGCATTTCCTTCTTATGGTCCTTTCCCTAGTCCCCAACTAGTGTCATTTACACCCGGGCATCAATTCCCAAGTTTCACATATGTTTCCCCTATTATGGAACCCACTTCTTCATCTTCCACTCTCCCATCTCATCTTGAGTTTTCTACCCTTTTCCCTTCTAAATCCAAGTCCCCTCCATAGGAACAAGAAGCTAAACCTCCTCTCCCACCACCAACAAAGAAAAATCAGTGGAGACCCCACCCACCACTCCTTTCATAATCCCGGACCCATGTCAGTAAGAAAATCAAGGAACCAGTCAAGAGGAGCAACAAGAAGAAGAGCCAAGCAAAGAGGAAATGATGAAAAATTTGGTGACTGTGGCCCTAATATTCAGGATTGATAGAATCCCCTTGATGGTTAAGCTTGTAGAAGAGGTCAAGGTCCAACCACAGGTGGTGCAAACTAACTCTGCAGCGGAAATGAAGCAAGAACAAGTGGAAGAGGATCAGCAATCGGAATTCTCGGAATGTAGTATCCATGAGGGCACTTTGTTTTCAGATATTATTGATCAACCATCTACTGAAAATTCAGAGGAGAAAGATGGAGTATCCCTAAATCCAAAAGAAGAGAAGAAAAATCCCACCATGGGGGATATCAAAATAATCTCGTAGGTATTAATCCCCCCATCCCCTCCAAATTTTGATGTTGAAGGGAAGTTTGAGCTCTCAAACTTCATGTTTGAGAATGAGGGGAGCCATAGTGAGTAAATTGAAAATCCTAAGAATGCTATGGAGGAGGTTGAGTCGGCACAACAGGACAACAAAGACACAGATTATCTGTCAGATTTGGAGGATTGCTTTGATGGGGAGGAGCCTATATAAATCACCACATTTTCTCCTCCATCATCCATCTTTCAAGCATAAGAACCTATTATCGAGGAGGAGCACATTCAAGAGCAGTTTGTCTCTCATAAGAGTCCTCTTGACCCAATATTGGAGGAATTAAATCTTCCAAGGAGCGTGTTGGACAAGAAGGATAAGTTCCCAAATGAGCAGTAATATTCAACTACTTACAGCAACCCACCAACAATCCTATTAGAGGCTGCAAGTAATCCCAAGGAGTTGCTTATTGAGGAAGGGTCTCATGTTCCCGAAGAAGGAAAATAGCACAAAGATATCATCCATTTCATACCATTCAATCAAAGGGGACATCAGTTGTCTGTAAATGTGCAAAAGGAAGAAATTCAAGTTACAGATAGTCACCTTTTCCATGAAATTCTACTTCAAGACTTTTTTATTCAAATTAGAACTCAGAGCAGTGGGAAAATCCAGTGGTTCAAACCATTCCCTATCAAATATCTAGCTTCGTTAGAGTTGGAACCAGAGTTGCCACAACCGGTCATGTTCGTTTCCAAACATGAGGGTGAGTCTCACAGTGCCAAGGATCAGCCACATCACCTACAACACCTCCAAGATTCCAGCACAAATCATCCCGGGGAGGTTTTTGTTTTTTTTTTAGTTGATGCCTTGATGATATGGGTGGAAATTTGTTGCTATATCATTTTTTCACTCATTTGCATAGCCATGTCCAATGTTTAATCAGTTGCATGGTTTCACATTTTGAGAAGGGGAAGTTACTTTTCCCTATCGGTGTCAGGTTTTGTTTGAATTCTTCTCTCTCCTTTGGTTAGTTTAGGGTAGGAGTAGGTTTGTTTGTTACAAAAAGAGTGATCGCGCACACTCTGTATGTATCATTTGAGCATGTATGATTTGTCATTTTGTACATAGTTTTTGGTTCGTATTTTCTCTAGAACAGTGCATTATGTCTCAGTATGCCTCCCGCAAACCATGTCACAGAACCTCATCTTTTCAAGGAATAATTACAATTTTCAATTCAATTCAAATGTAGAGTAACTAAATTTGATAAGGAACAGGTTTTAAAATTTTCATTCTCTTGTTCCTTCAAATCAACATTGAGCTTCTAACACCCTTACAGGATCAGAAAAGTCAGCCCCAAGGACAGTTAGTGCGTTACATATATCATGTTTTATAACGAAAACATGCCTAAGTTCATGTACAACCTTCCCAAATCCATTCAATCTCTGGTCCTCAGCAGTGTTCCAAACAACGGATCAGAAATATAACATTCAGAACAAGAGAGAAATTCATAATTTAATAGAGTTCCATGATGTCAGAAACCAATAGGTGTTTTATTCCTAACTCTGCAGAGTGCTCATACTTGGTGAAATCAGGTTTCGGAATGATTTCAGAGGTTCATTTTTAGTCCTGCAAATCAAGATTGCAGAGAGGAAAGGGGGAAAATCTAAGGCTCGGACAATTTTCCACTCTCACAATTTTAACTCCAAGATTTTCTTATAAGGATTGGGAGTGCAAGCAACGGAACAAGTCCAGGATCAATGGCGCACTAAGCAGTTTTAGGGGGAAAATTCAATAAACATATTAGTATTGTGTTATCATTTTTGACTCCATGCCCAATGGAGGCTTTAGGCTACTTAAATAGAACATCTAATAGGCAGATGTCCCTGCGAGTTGCCAAATTGCTTTCCATTTTTCCCCCCGAGCAAAATAGACAATAGGGACCTAACATGACCTAGGCACCAAACAAGGCACCTAAGGATGAAATTGAGTCACAGGTAGTTTACGAGGCTTTGGGAACACATTCAATGATTTCAAGAGTGAAAAATCATATTGAGGAAGTTTTACCTCTTCTAGGTTTTAACCCTTAAGATCAACTTTAAAATGATGAAATATGGGGCCCATGGGCCCACATCTGGCTAAAACGAGCAAAATCGAAGGAAAAACATGATGATCCTTAAAACCTCTTAGATGCAATATCCATGAGGCCTTTAACACAAAGAAATTTGAAATATTCCCAAATTGAGAGTTTGAGGGCCAAAAAATTGTAAAAAGGGCCTATTTGAGGCACTGAGCTGAAAGTGGCTTGCTAAGTTGCTCAGAGAGATGGATTCTTGCATTGGAGTGGCGAGTTGAAGAAGGGCTCGTTGAGTAGCTCGGTGAGCTGATTTGGATGCATGGCAATTGTTCAAGCTGAGTTGGCTCTGGGGAGCTCAGCAAAGGGCCATGGTGGCCAACACAATTCTTGCATGGGGAAGGCTCCATACATGGCTCGAAATCAAACCCTGAGGTAAAATATGGGAGGCCCGTAAGGGGCGATTCGGTTTCGCAAGTAAGTAAAGGTTAAGCTCCCCAAGCTAGGCCCAATGGTGCATCAGAGGGTGCGACTTCGGAAACTTAACAGAAAAAACTCTGAATCGGCGAGGCAAGAATCTCTGAAGACCAAAAAAACCTAAATCTGAAGTTGGGTGACATGGCATTTCAGCTTTTTAAGGTTTGTAACTTCGGAAAAAGGTGAGGGAAGCTTCCAAAGCAGCGAGTTGAAAAACTGTGAACTCGAAGGATTCTGAAGTCTGAAATTTTTAAACTTTAGAGGCGGATGATTTCAGATCTTGGGGAGGCATTTTTTCAGAGTTTTGGGTGATGACAATATGAAATGGCCAATGGGAGATGTTTGAAACATTAAAGTCTAAAAGCCTGAAGAAAACTACCCCATCAAGCTACATTGTGAACCGAGCCATTTTGAAGGTGGTGGGTGAAAGAGGGTTTGAAACCCAAAAGCGAGGATCACAAGAGATGACATGCACATCAACGGACGTACGAACGGAAACGTGAAGAGATCTCAAGAGGATCGAGCATCAAATGAATGTGCATACAAAGATTTGATATATGGGCATAACCTCGTTACAATCCATAAACTCTCCCCTATCTCATAGATCCAAAAGGGTGTACATATAGGAGGTGCTGAGTAACCCCCAATGCTGCAATCTTCACAACTCGAGTGGAGAGGGGGAGTTACATTCCCAGAATAGAAGTGTAACTCCCTAATGACGCATATGATGCACTAACGTGTAAGAGAATCTCATAATGACTCCTAAATGACACTTGGACCTACGATCTCACCTAAGTGATATGACTCACCTAATGATGTGGAAAATAACACACACCAACACCCCCTCTTCATCGTAACTTAGGATGAGGCGGAAAGTCAGAAATGAGAAATGAGTCCCGGCACAAAGCCTGATGAGGTACCCACGTACAAGAAAAAGATCCCAAGTAGTGAAGGAAAACCCAATGGGAAAAACATCCACCACAAGAGAAAAACATGCTCTCTAATCTAAGAAAGATGCCAAATATGGGTCCCGGCCATAGACGAGCCTGAAAGGGTACCCATGTATAAAGAAGAAATCTCTTGGAAAGAAGAAGAAGAGAGAAGAAGAGGGAGACGAGAGGAATGCAGAAGATGTCATGGACGGATCTGAACTTTGCATCTCTAAGAAGTCTCCTAGAAGAATGTCAATGACGAGATCCTCTGCCTCTGGATTGAAGAAGAGCAACCCACACCGAACTGTGTTCCTTCCCTTAGGAAGGACAGAAATGTCGTGCTAGAAGTCTGCCCACTCCACAAAGGAAACTGAAGGCAGCAACACAAAGAACTCTGAGTCTAGTGCACAGAAGTGTGACATAGGTCTATCAAGTGAGTGCCAAGGAACCGAAGGTAATGCCACGTGCGTAGAACTATCAAAGTGAAAAAGAGGAACACCTCCATAAAGGATGTCCAAGTGATATGAAGGGAACAAAACATCCTCCACAATAGAAAAGGGATCCACAGCTGAGGGTGGATCAATGAAGGTCTCTAGAAATGTTGAAATGACATGATTCCGGGAAGGGGCACTCCCAACAATAGAGATGATGAACTCCTGTGAAACACCTGTAGATGGATGAGGGACCTGTAGCACATCACAAGTGTACTCTGTGAAAAGACAACTAAGGTCAGGTAGATACTCATCCCAATGAGGGGGCTCAATAAATAGAAGAGTGATGTCAAATAGGTATGAGTCATGCAATGAAAGTAGAGGAGTGAAAGGGGCCTCGCACATTAAAGGTGGAAAAGAGGCGGGTGTGATGACTATATGAGACTGAGTAGGAGACTGCTCGATATCTGATGAGATGTGGGATGTGTCAACACTCTCTGGAATAGTGAGAGAAAGAGGAGAAGATTCCTCTATAGTACTCTCGACATCAAAATTGGGTACAAAATCCTTGTTATCAGAAGTATAACCAAGTGAGTCTGAGTTAGTGGAACTTCCATCACATGTAGAACAAGAGGAGACAACTGGATCAGCAACAGCAACAATGGCAGCAGTATGTGAAGGGTCTCCATAGAGGGACTGAAGAATGCTCCAGACACGATGGGGTAGATCTGAGTCTGCCACATGAAACCAGAGAGATCTTGAGACATGCATCATCAAGTGACCAAAAACATGGTCGCAAGTGTTAAGAAATTCCTCCAGATGAAGATGATCAATGGGTGCAGGAACTGGCCCAAGTAAGAAGGGTGAAAGACCCTCGTGAGCTAAATAACGTTCCATGGAAGCACGCCAGGCTGAATAGTTCCCTCTCCTGGTGAGAAGTGGCAGAGTCTGTAAAGAGATCCTACGACACTCAAGTCTGGAAAGAGCACTCTCCATGATGGAAAAATCAAGATGCACAAAAAGTAAGACGTCGGACTCGGCCGATAATACGTTTGCGTGTGAAAACCCAAGAGTGCTAGTCAACCCCCCCAGAATGTGGCACTTTATAAAGTAGTGTGTTTACAAAACTGACAATTTCATCACATAATGTGTGAAAAATCATGCAACTTTGACTAAAGAAGCACTCAAAAATGAGCAGCGAGTCAAAAGTTATAGCAAAAAAATGATTCCTGCAACTAATGGAAAATGTCAATAAACCCTGCAAACAGATTAAAAAAGTGACCGAAATGGATGCAAAGGGTGTCGTATGGGTACTCGTTGGAAATGGAATCAAATTTTAGGCATGGTTTATTTTGCTTGCGAGGGGGGAATAGCCTCCTTCCAACCCTAGACCTCGCCCTCCGTCTTCGACACGCGTAGGAAGGACATAATACAAGCAAAATAAAGCCTTAAAACATTATACAATGCCAAAATATAAATGTTTTTCCTCAAAACATTAAAAAAGGGGGATTGTTTTAACCTCCAAGCAATGCCTAAAAGGAATGATGGGGGCCCACATTGTCAAGAGGCAGGAGGCAGTTGAGTGATGGAGCCAAGTCCACGTGTAATGTTGTGCAGGAGGGTGGGCAGGTCTACAAAGCTGGCAACATGCGTTGTAACCGTCAAAGGCTGCAGAGCCAAACCAAGGAGGGATTCAACACCACGTGTTAGAGGAGAGTTGTTGACTGAGCTAGGGCACTGGAGTCTGAGTTAATAGCTGAAGTAGGTCTGAAGATTTGTAATGGCATTGCAAAACCACGAGCTAGCATGAGTTGTAACGGTGCTGCACTGTTCCCAAGCTGGCAATGGAGAAACCCTTCGAGCAGGGGGAGCACAAAAACAAAGGAGGCACGAGCAATATTACAGTGTGGATTCAAATGCAAGAAGGCTCAACTCATCCAATGGAGTAGGTAGAGCTAACAACCGAGTTGTCAATAATTCATAGCACGAGCCAATGAAGCAAAGAAAGCCAACATATCAACATTCCGATGAGCCAAGCCTGAGTAGAAATAACTACCAGTAATGCAAGATCAAGGTAGGATAAACAAGGTGGTGGTGTGCAGTTCAAGTTTAATCAAAAAATGATTGTGTGCAACACCAAGGTGCGAGCCATCAAATCAAGGTTGAAGCTGGTTGAACAAGGATGAAGCATTTCACAGGCTAATGGTCGAGACTACCAAACACGAGAAAAGCCAAAACAGGAGCCACCAAGGATGAAACCCGAGCTACTAGTCTAAGCCCAGTGCACAATCATGAGTATAATATTAAAAAAAGTGAGTTGTAAACCAATTCACAAACCTAAACAAGGCCAAGGCAAAGACCCAAGAAACCAATGCAAAGGACGTCCATGCAGAAGCAATCCTGAGCAATGAGTTTAATGCCAAACTAGGTTTAAATGCAGATGCAGCAGAACGAGTCATAGAAGTAGTCAAGCATGGAACATAGGTATAAGGACATCGAGCAGATTCGAAGGCCAATGTAACAACCCCCAATGCAAACAACAAAGGATGAGCATGTTGATCGAGCCAAAGAAGGGTGAGCTGGAGGAGTAGAGAAACCAAGCGGTCGAAGGCTTAAACAAACTAATGCAAAACCAAATGCAGAGCCAACAGGGAAAGTTATACAGAGAGCTAGAATGGGAGCTCGGTTCCCAACTCAGCGAGCTGAGGCCGAGTTAGCCCTTGAAAACAGCTTAAACACCTTAAAATAAACTCTCAAAACCTGCACAAAGCTCAGATCTACACCCGAAAACCTCCAGAACATACATGCACCCAAAAAACTCGAAGGCGCGAACACCCAAAACTCAAACAGAGGTATGAATGCCAGAATCAATGCAAGTAGAGCATGAATGGAATCACCATTACGACACATGCTAAAAGATATCTAAATATCATGCTGGAAGCCGAAAAACATGCACAGAAATTCCAAAGAGTGCACAGATCCACAAGATCCACTCTAATACCATGAAAGAGGGTTTGAAACCTAAAAGCGAGGATCACGAGGGATGACGTGCACATCAACGAAGGTGCAAATAGTAGCATGAAGAGATCTCTGGAGGAGTGATCATCAACCAAATGTGCATGCAAAGATTTGATATATGGGTGTAGATCAAGAATTTCCGTGCTTGTTACATGTCCAAGTTAATGTACCAAACTAAACATGAAAACCCTGAAAAAATCAAATGAAAGTGATACCTAATAGATTAGATAAGATCCGGAGATGTAGATGGAAATAAAGCCGATGTAGACAAGACGGGCGCACACGAGCAATCCTGCAAAGTAGATCCAAGAAACCTGTGATGCACAAATACTTGGCAGAAAAAGACAACGTTAAAAGATATAAGAGTGAACTGCCTAGAAAGCGGGTCCGAGAAGCGATGAGCTTCCTTGGTGGATGTTAATTCATGTTTTTAGTTAAGAATAAAGGCACACATGATAAAATATGTAAGCAAATATTTATATTTTCTGATTTTAAGTTGCAGATAGAATGGAAAAGCAGCATCAGAAACTGAAAGAAAGCAGGAAACTATAAAAATAAAGCTGAAATTGTGTTACCTAAATTTTATACTTTTCTGCAGATTGGTCATTGTCAATCAGATAGTGATCGGCATCGATTGTTTGGGTCAGTGTCGATTGAGATGGAATCGGTGTCGATTCAGATGGAATCGGCACCGATTGTTTGAGTCAGCGTCGATTGCGATGGAATCGGCGTCGATTGTTTGAGTCGACGTTGATTCAGATGGAATTGGCACCGATTGTTTGAGTCAGCATTAAATCTACAGGTTGATCGATATTAGGAAAGAGAAAATCATCTTTCGGGCAAGCGCGATTGAGATCCCGAAAGTCGGTGTAGATTCAGATTTTTCCAGTGGCTTTAGTTACTGGTACTACATTTGAAACCCATTGTGGATAATCAATGGGTTTGATAAAATTAGTTGTAAGTAAGCGTTGCAACTCTTCTTTGACGAGAAGAGCTACATGAGGATGCATCTTACGTAGTTTTTGTTTAACTAGTTTGATGTCTGGAAGAGTAACGATATTGTGGACCACGATGTTAGGATCGAGGCCCGGCATATCCTCATATGACCAAGCAAAAGCTTGGCGATGGTTGGAAAGAAAGGTGGTGAAGTCCCCCAACTCCTGTGGGTTAAGAGATTGGCTGACCTTAATGATACGAGGGTCTTCAGCAGTCCCTATATTAAGGTCCACGGTGGCTTCATCAAGAAGGGTAGATGTGTTAGAACGAATAGTTTTGGGAAGATAGGAATCCTCCACCCCTAGATAAGCAAGGACAGAATCATCATCAGCACAGTGGATAGTAACTGATAGTACGAGAATTATATTCGACTATTTTAGGGAAGACTAATGGGATGGAGGTGGATTTTACATTAGTCTTATAGCTCAGTGGACCCAAAGAAATGGAATTGACTAAAAAAAAAAGTTATACGGGATGGAAACGATGTCATCCACATCAAGTGATGCTTTAGACGTGACGGGAGAAGATGGTTCCTCAATGGGAAGATGATCATTGAGAATGGTGAGGGTGGATTTTGAGAGAGGTTTGAACCCTAAACCAAATTTTTGATGTGGTTTGAGAGTTGGAATGGGTGTGATGGTCATGTACACCTTGTTCGTACTTTCCTAGGCCAAATCTCTTTCCATGCACATCGATATAGATAAGTTTTTGCAAATGCTGGATTCTGTAGATAGTAAAATCCCTGTGTAGAGTAAGGTTTGGTCTTAGGAGGAGAATCCAGATGATAGTGAGGTGTATCAAGACCACCGTAGACAAAGTTAGTTTTTTGATTGGGAAAACCAATAGTGATGATGTGACCGAGATCTTGGTTGATATTCAGGTTGTTTATTTGGCCTACCATAATCATTAGGTTTGAGATGGGCATCAAAAGAAAGAAGGGGGAAGCTCCCCTAGTGAAAAATACAGCAATGTATCTTCTAGATTCTGTAGATCTGGTAGTTTTGTTGCAGGTATGGAAGAAGATGAAGCCTCATCTGGAGAATCAGCATTCTCCTTTGGAGGAACAGACCCTGTGGTCATGTCACATTGTGTGGACGGAAAAGGATCTCCTGGATGAGTATAGATTTTGCCCTCATACTGATATTTTATGCAACGATGAAGGGTTGACAGGACGCAGTGCATTGTGTGGATCCAGGAGCGTCTGAGGATCATATTGTAGTGGAATTTCCCTTCAACAATATAAAATATCTCATGGAGAAGTTTCTTTCCTACCTGAATGGGTAGGACCACAGTTCCTAAGGTAACCGCCAGTTGATTGTTAAACGATCGAAGAGCGAAAGGCGGTGGTGACACTACATTCTTTGGCAACTTAAGATGCTCAAATTTGTGGGAAGAAATGACATTAAGTGCAGCGCCACTATCGATCATAATGCATTTTAATGTAGTGTTATTGATTTGAACTGTGATAAAGAGAGGAGCTTCTAAATCTTCTGAAGAAAGGGGGGGAATTTCATAATCTTCAAAGGAAATGGTGGTGGATGGTCTATTCAATCCGACAACCATCTCAAAAGGCTGGGGCTCATCTGAATTCACCGTGATGCGGCATAGACTATCAATCAGAGCCTGGTGATGTTGGGGAGATGATTGAATGAGGTCAAAAAGGGACATTTTGACTGGAGCATGTGTGAGTTGTTTTATGACACTCTCCTCAACTGACACAGGAATTTGAGCCCGCGGTGGAGCACCAATAAAGACTTGATGTCTTGGGGCAAATGAGGAAGGAGAAGCTCCTTCGGGGGCCACAAAAATAATGACATGTGGTCGAGAAGTCATAGAAGATGATTGATTATCGTATAATTATGTTCTAGTGGCAATACGAATTGCGTCGATTTGAGAAGGCGGAAGATTGTTAGGAGTGATATCCGTAAGATTGGGGGCCTGAATAGATTGTCCAGACTCAGACGTAGTTGGTATGACAGGAGACACTTGTTCCTCTTCCTCTTCCAACATGAGGTCATTTTCTTCTAAGAGGCTATTAATGACAGATTGAAGGGCCTTACATCCCTCGACATCATGACCTAGAGTGCGATGATAAGCACAAATCATATCAGAGTTGAACCATGAAAGTTTTACTCCTTTGGGATTATAGGGTTTGATTGGAGGAAGTGATATGAGTGAAGATTGGATAAGTTGACAATGGATTTCAATATAAAATCCAGTAGACGAAGGTGTGGATAGAGGTGAACGAGGCACCTTTTCAATCTTAGTAGATTGCTGAGGTAAAAGAGCCTGCATATCCGGCTTGACAGTCTTTTTAGGGACTGTTTTACCTTTCTAAATACTGGAAGAAGTAGCCTTAGGTGCTTGAGATGGAAGTAAGTAAGGCAATATTGACGTTACTAGAGGAGGAGCTCCCAAGATAGATTTTGATTTTGAAGATGACGAAGACATGGCAAGTGTTTTAGTCTTCTGAGATGAAGAAGGTTGTTGGATTGTAACAGACAATAATTTAGATAAGATTGATTTAGCTGGGGGAGGAGCTCCCAAAATAGATTTGACAGGCGATACAAAAGGTGCTTTGGTTTTTGGTGATGAAGATGATGGTTTTGATAAAATAAAAGATTCCTTTCCAGTAGGTAAATCCACTTTATGAGGTATTGGTGCAGAAGATGATGTTATAGAAGGAGACGCCTTGTCAGTAGATAACTCCACTTTTTTATGAGGCGTAGAAAGGGATTTTTGAGGGAGGACACCAAGAGTTTTTATGATCTTATATATTGGTTTTCCCTTTTTAGGAATGGTGACAACTTTGACCGCATAAGGTGATTATAACCTTTTCGGGGGAGGTAGAGGGGATGATACTAATGATGCAACCTTAGACTTTAACTATCTAGGTATAAGTTTAGGAATTGGAAATGTGGGTGTCGATGCCATTTCTTTAGATTTTCTCTTAATAGGCAAGGCAGCATCGATGGTTAGAGAAGTGGATGAAGAAGAAGCAGTTCCTTGTGAGGAAGGCTCTTTAGGGACAGTAATCGTGGGTACAACTACTGAAGGAAATGAAACAGGAAGAGTCAAGACCGAAGACACTTCCGATGGCAAAGAAGTTGGTACAACTATAGGTATGTTGACCAAAGGCGTGGTTACAGAAAAAATGGGAGTGACAGAAGTAGAAGTATTCACAGTAGAATTTTGAAGGAATGTAAATGACTCAAGCACCAAAAGAATGTCTGATGATGAGATGGATGAAGATGACACTATCTCAGGTATAGATGGAAGATTAGATAAAGAGGCAAAGGGAGATGAATCTTCCTCTATCAATGGAGGAAAACTCGAAGATGGACCATCCAATGATAGTGGAATCTCAGAGTTTGAAGGAATAGAAGGAAGTTCAAAATTAGAAGAAGAACTTTCAGTAGAAATGAAGCTGATAATATGTGCATTTGATTTTTTAGATCCCAAAGCGTCATTGTTCAGGTAATGATTGGGAAAAGGTTGTTTAAAGAAATCAAGTGATTGATTCGGGGGAGCATTTGGGTTATCCAGAATGAGCTCGCCTCTATCGATAAATTTTTGGACGATATTTTTGAAAGTCTGACATCATTTGATGTCATGGCCTTTACTTCTATGATAACGATAAAAGTCATTTTCATGATACCAGAATGGTCATTATTTTTTTTCATCCAACTCTCTAATGGGAGGGAGCTTGATCATGCCTACTTCCAACATTTTGTTTAAGATAGAAGTATATGACTCCCCCAATGAAGTAAATGACTGAGAGGGTGGAGGTCCTCTTTGAGAAGAATGAGAGTCTCTCCGAGGTGTTTGATTAGATGTGTTATCTGACCATGATGTCTTTAAGATGATAGTGTTTGTGGATCACTGATTCTTGTCTTTGTTAGAAGAAGAAGGATTCGATTTTGTAAACTGAGAAAAGTCTGGTTTAGACTTAGAGCGAAGTTTTAACTTTCTTTGTTCAATGGCACGAGATTCAAGTTTACATGCCATTGTGAAGGCTTCTTCAAATGTATGAAAGGATTGAATCCTTAAAGTGGAAGAAATATGATTGGCGCAAGATCGATTAAATAACTCGATTTGTTGTGGTTGAGGAAGGGAGAAGGATAACTTATTTATTATTCCTCTCCAACGAGCAATAAAGTCTGCAATAGGCTCATCGTCGAATTGATGAATGTTATAAAGATCTGTGATTGAGATCTTATGTATGATATTTATTGAGAAATGCTCAACAAACATCTGGGATAATTGAGAAAAATAAAACAGAGAATGTTGGGGTGTGTTATTATACCCGTCTAAAGTGGGTCCTGCTAGGGACATAGGAAAGGTTCAAAGCATAAGCTCCTGATCTTGGACTATAAGATAGAAAGCGTGTTTAAACGCTCGCAGGTGTTGTTGAGGATCCTCCCAACTATGAAATTTAGAAAACTTAGGAAGTTCCCATTGGGGAGGATAAGGGTTAAAAGCCACTGATGGATGAATCAGTCGTTACATACTTCTTCAAAAGAGTATGAAGGATGAGCCCCTTTGGTGGAGGCTTCTAGGTCTGTAATCTTCTTAAAAAGAAGTTGGACAACATCCGATTGAGGAGGGGTTACATGGGGGCTTGTTGAGGCGTCACTGGGGGATTCATCTATTGATTAGGAGGATGGTAAGAGGAATAACCTGGCATTCTGGGTGTCACCGGGTGAGGTACTTGGTGTGAAGGAGCATGAGTGTAAACAGGCTGTAAGCTGACAAGTGGTTGAGAGAAAGGTTGTTGAATGAATGTTGGAGCATGTGATTGATGAATTCCTACATTTTCTGACTGAATCGGGATAGAGTGATGAATGTGGGTACTTGACATGATTTGTGACGCAGGAAAGAGTCTCTAAATGAGACTTTTAACCACTGGATTAGTTATTAAGGGTGCCGACACCAAGGGATGAGTAAAAGTCACTATCGTTGAGGAAAGAGGAACTGACTGACCCTGAGATGCGATTAAAATCATAGAAGAATTGACAGTAATTTGTGGGAATGTTGACGTAGCTACCATAGCTGAGGAAGAGGGCCTCTCAAAAGTAGGTTGTGGGATAGCCGAGGCAGCTGATATACCGGGGATAGGCATCGTCATTTGAGAACTACCTGACATGGTTGGTGGAAGAGAAAAAGGAGGCATAGATGTGCCACCTTCTCTCATGGTTCGAGGTGAAAAGAAGCATGCTAACTGCTCTACAAGGTCCTGGGACGGCTCATTAGCATAATAGTAAACCTGCTTGATTGGTGGCTCATAATCCTGTATTCGAGTAGACTTGTGAACTAAGTAGTCTATAAGGGCTACCGGGTTGTGGTCAAGGAGAGCCTGAAAGTCAGGATCTCCGTGAGGGACATACTTTATTTCAGAGACAGATGATGCATCTAAAGGAATGGGAGAAGTTGGTCGTGATGGAATTGTTTTAGGATCATAGAAAGGATTATATGACCAAGATGGGGAGCCAACTAACATTGGTCCCGAAGAATACTCAAGGGGTGCCAAAACATCCAGATTAGCGGGGGTCTCAGATGAGGAAGAGGCCTGTTGAGCCATTTGAACCATTTTTCTAGATTGTGATCGGGTGATGACTGGCATAAGCAAGTGCAAACACAGAAAAGAAAAGAGATTAATCTAATTAATGCATAAACAATTCAAGCAATGTAGGTGATTATCTCTTTTAAGTTTTCATGCTTTTAAGAAAGAAAATATTAGGGAAGGATTTTTAGAACAGGAACTACTCAGATAGCCAAACTAAGGATGGTTTGGGGAATGTTTTGGTGAAGAGTCCTAAAGGCACTTCAGTAAAAGACTAGTACGTGGCTTGATATAGGGACCTACCCCTGCACTTCACACACCACTGCGATAAGGGAGTCAGATGCTTTGCCAAAGTATACCAGAACTTCTATGAATTTGTAGCGTGGCCCGAGTACCGCGTAGGTTCTTCCTCTTGGATATCACTTCCAAGTAGGTGAGACCAGAGAAGGAGTTTTTGTTTAAATGCTTTATACCTAGTGATTTTGGCTTTGTGTGCAAGGGTGAAAAATAAAAAATCAAATAGTGTCACTACCGATTTTGATAAATTTTCCAACCTATTTAGAAAACTAGATGAAGAGCATACAACAGAAATGACAAAGAAGAAGTTTTTTTTAAGCACTTAAAATGAAGTGTTTGATTTCCATGAAGACAAGTCAAACAAATTCTTTCCCAAATGCGATTAATTCCTTTTAAACACCGAAATTGAAATGTTTGAGTGTGATAGAAAACCAACAAACAAGTTCTTTTTAAGTTCTTAAAAAGGAAAAAACACCGTAAAAGAGAAATACCTGTAGATTTAGCTCTCCAAGGTGTGTGGACTTCAAAAAGCGCGTTGTTGAGCTCTTCCCCTTGACCACTCTCGTGAACAAGCAAAGCACTCCGCAAGACAAGGTTAAGCAAACACACAAACAAATCCAGAAAGAAATATCCAGATAACTAGATACTAGTAGAAAGGAAAATTTTATTTAAGAAACTAGAAAACTTTTAAGGAAATAACAATTTTGCATAAAGAGATTAATCAAAAATGCAATCTTGAAATCAAATGAAAGATTTACTAATCTTTGAAATAGAAATTGGGATCTAGATTTGCAAGAAAGAAAGAACTTTGACTTTGCAAATTATAAATGAAAGAATCAAGACCAAAATGAAGGAAGGAAATGCTTAAGGAAAACTGATGAAAATCAGTGAAGAAAAAGAACAAAAGCTCAAAATTGGAAAAGAAATGAACTTACCAATAGGGGACTTTGGTAGGGTCCCACCGGGCGTGCCAGAATGTAGATCAAGAATTTCCGCGCTTGTTACCTGTCCAAGTTAATGTACCAAACTAAACATGAAAACCTTGAAAAACTCAAATGAAAGCGATACCTGATAGATTAGATAAGATCCAGAGACGTAGATGGAAAGAAAGCTGATGTAGACAAGACGGGTGCACACGAGCAATTCTGTAAAGTAGATCCAAGAAACCTGTGATGCACAAATACTTGGCAGAAAAAGACAACGTTAAAAGATATAAGAGTGAACTACCCAGAAAGCGGGTTCGGGAAGCGATGAGCTTCCTCGGTGGATGTCAGTTCACGTTTTCAATTAAGAATAAAGGCATACATGATAAAATATGTAAGAAAATATTTAGATTTTCTGATTTTAATTTGCAGATAGAATGTAAAAGTAGCATCAGAAACTGAAAGAAAGTAGGAAACTGTAAAAACAAAGCTGAAATTGTGTTACCTGAATTTTATACTTTTCTGCAGACTGGTCGGTGTCGATCAGACAATGATCGGCGTCGATTGTTTGGGTCAGCGTCGATTGAGATGGAATCGACGTCGATTGTTTGAGTCAGCATTGATTGAGATGGAATTGGCGTCGATTGTTTTAGTTGACGTCGATTCAGATGGAATCGGCACCAATTGTTTGAGTCGGCGTCGATTGGACACACAGGCAGATAGAAGGCCAAAGAGTAAAAGCAGAAAGAAAGCTAAGCTAAAACAGATTAAATGTAAGCCCAGATTACTGAAGATTGATCAGAAAATAGAGATTAAAGACAGAAAAGGGAATCTGAGGTAGAAATTGATGGATTCTAACTCAGCAACCGAAGAAAGGTCTGATCAACACCGATTTGGATAAATTGGCGTCGATTGAAGACTAATCGGTGTCAACCAAAAGGAAATTAGAGAAACTAACAAAAAATGAAGATACGATTCAGATGAAGCAAATTACAGAAATCCACAAAGGGGAATACCTAGAAAATGCTTGATTGATGATTGATGATGACAAGGGGAGCTGTGGAGACCCGCAAGAGCTGTATACACACAGACAGAGTAACAGTACACCTCTCAAGGATTAAACTGCACAAAACTCACTCTCTCTCTCTCTGATAATCTCTTTAGTCACTCAGATAAAGTAATCTCCAGGCGACCAGCTCTTTTGAATCTAACCAGAGAGGATCTCAGGTCATAAATTTATAATCGGTGCCAACCGAGATAAAATCGGCGCCGTTCCGAAAAATTGGCGCTGACTGAAATAAAATCAGTGTCGTTCCAAAAAATCGGTGCCAACCGAAATAAAATCGGTGCCGTTTCTAAAAATCGGCATCGACCGAAGATTAGTCAGCGCCGATTAGGGAACAGCTTCCCAAAGAGGCAAAAAAATGAGTTATGGGGATAAGAAATGTATCCCTCCAACTTAAATACGGGTAAAAACCCACTGCACATGTTTAGAAGAGGAGTAAAAGGTGGGATGGATGAAGAATAATGATACGGGAGGTTAGGAAATGATATGAGGTGAATAAGTAGTTGGAATAATAGTCAAAAGGTAGAATTACATGGTTAATGTTTAATTATCCATGGGTAAAATATAATGGGGTGGAATAAACTTAGGATAGGTGTTTTAATTAGATAATTAATTAATACCCTAAGGGAGAAGTGGTGATATAAAGGTGCCTCGGGTTACCCGAGAAGGTAAGCGAACACAGGGGACACTAAATTGGGTAACCAATTTTACGTGTCTACAACGGGCATAACCTCGTTACAATCCATAAACTCTCCCCTATCTCATAGATCCAAAAGGGTGTACATATAGGAGGTGTTGAGTAACCCCCAATGCTGCAATCATGACAACTCGAGTGGAGAGGGGGAGTTACATTCCCAGAATAGAAGTGTAACTCCCTAATGACGCATATGACGCATTAATGCACTAACGCATAAGAGAATCTCATAATGACCCCTAAATGAAACGTGGACCTATGATCTCACCTAAGTGAGATAACTCACCCAATGATGTGGAAAATAACACACACCAGTAGTGGGTAGATAGAACATTGAATGTCGAGCTCTGCTATGGGTAGGTAAATGTGTTGGGTGCTGAGCCATGCACTGAGCTGGCTGCATGAGGAGACCAAGTTGCATTGAATATGGGCTTGGTGGGTGGGAGTTTCAAACCAGAAGTAACCCGAACTAAAATTTGAATATCTTCTGCATTTTTAGACAATTTTTATGAGATTATACTTGTTGGAGATGGATTTTAGAGGGAAATCTAATGGACACGTCAAAATTCATAGATAAGGAGGGTATGTGAATATTAAGCCATGCAAGCAACCTGGTACAAAAATGATGACAACCTCCTCTGTACTCCACCATTTTTTGGCAATTTTACAGTCATTGAAAAGCTATTTTTGGGCTCTACATCATGGGATGATCATAGATGAGAATTTAATGAGTTAGGCGGGAAATAAACCATGATGAATTTGTAAAGCTAAAGGCCATACCCAGGTGCATCATGGATCCATTTCTTCAAACACAAGGCAAGGTACAAGGAGTATGATTTTTACAGGTTTTCCCACCATTGCAGGAAAATAATGATGATTTTGTGGGATTGGAAGCAATTTTGGACTTCTTCCCTTTCTCTCTTCTCTTGAATATTCTTCTATAAATTATAATGGGGTAGCACAAAACAAAAGGTCGGTAATTTTCTCCTCCAAAAATAAGCCCATGCTCATTTTTTGATAACTTACCTTCTTTTCCTCCTTCCTTGTGCTTCATCTCAAATTTCATGGATTTCTGGCACTCAAAATTTTCTGGGTATTGCTTCATCAGATAGGATTTTTCTTCCCCTTTCCAGAAAGGTAAAGAAGTCCTCCTAACTCCTTGTATTTTTTGAGTTATGGCTCGGTGGAGTTTGCAGGGAAAATTTTCCCAAAGTGGACCGGCGGGCCTAAGGGAGAATTTTTGCCAAGGAGATTTGGCGGATTGGTGGGGATGCGGAGGCAAATTCAGCACTTAGCCATTTTTTGGTTAAGAAACTCAAGTTCATTTACCGACCCGCGTGCCCGCGAAGGAGAAAATTTTGGCTCCAGCCAATGAGGAGGTGCCACGTGTCCATGGATCGGTGGAGCAATGGGAGTTTTTCAAGCACTTAAGCATTTTTGCCAAAATGTGAAAAAGTTGACTTTTGCCCCCCAGGCCCGGCAGGTTTCTAAAAATGCATCGGCGGGGGGACGCGGTGAAAAAACTTGCCACTTATCCCTTTTGACTAAAAGCAAAAAATTTAATTCTTGGCCCACGGACCCGATGACAGAATGAAGTGCACTCGTGGGGCCAAGGAGAAAATTTTGGCTCTTAGCTTTTTTAGGCAAAAAAGTTAAAGTCAAAAATCGGCCCGCGGATCCCGACAAAGGAAGTGAAAGAAAAAGGTCAAGGCCCCGCTCCAATAAGAAAGTGACACATCATCAAAAGTGCGGTGGAGGTAAGAAGAAAGTTAGGAATTTCACCCTCTCTTTTTCCAAAAATTTAAGGGTGTGAATTCAGCCGCAACCCCCGCATCGAATCAGAAGGTGACACGTGGCCAAGGAGCTACGCACAAATGGGCCCTCGTAGAAATTTTTGGCACTTAGCCATTTTTGGGAAAAAATTCTAAAGTCAAATTTTGACCCCGAAATTTGTGGAAAAAAGGAAGTTGCTAGGGCCCGCATCCAATGAAAAGACACCACGTGTCAAGGCGGAGCGGCGGGGGGCGGAAGGACTTTAAGTTTTTGGATTTTTTTCCAAAATTTCTTAAAGGAAAAAATAGAAATGAAGAACCGCTGACCAATCAAAAGGTGCCACGTGTCTACTCATCGGTGGGGGTCAGAAGAAAGTTAAGTTTTTTTCTCTTTTGGCCAAAAAGTTAAAAGCAAGAAATGGGCCCGCGCCTCCCATTAACCAATAGGCCAGTGTCCATTCATTGGCAGGAGATTTTCCAGAATTTTGATTTTTTGCCAAAATTACAAAAAACACAAAAGGCAAGAAATGAGCTGCATTTCCACAGCCAATTAGAGTGCACCATGTGTCCACCTCAACGGCAGAGTTTCACTGCAGGAAGGCCTTGGGAAAATTTAGCCTTGCGAGCTAGAAGGAGCAAAATGTCATTTTGGACCCACAGCGAATCAGAAGAGTGCCACATGTCATGGGAGCTGCGGGCCGCGAAGAATTTTTGGGAATTTTTCCAAAATTCCAAAAAGAGGGAAAATGCCAGATTTTGGCCCGCTGACCCGATTTTTGACCTAAATTTGCCCTGTTTCACCTAAAACATTGTAGAGGGCATATCTTTCGATTCCAAGATCAGATTTGGATGAAATCAGATTTTTTGGAAAGATCTCGATCCCCTCTATGCATTGAAGGCATAAAAACATCATGTTTTGTGGATTTCAATGGAGAAAATGTGAAAAAATGTCTTTCACACTTTGAATGCAAGATCAGATTGCTTTGAACAAGTCATTTTTTGCTCGAGCCGCCATGGTTTTCTTCTCCAGCATGCCAAGGATGGAGAATCAGCTCGATTTGATGGGGAAAACCCTAGAATGTCTTCTCATGCCTTGAATGCAAGATCAGATTGCTTCGAAGACATCATTTTTATTCCATTTTCTGTTTTTGCTTCTCCAGCACGCAGGTGAAAAAGGAAAAATCAATTTAATGGTTTGCAGGCCGATTTGAAAGGGATTAATGGCTAGTGGTTGAGGAAGGATCAAATTTACTTCCCCTTCTATTTTCTCTCTCTTGCCTTGGCTATAAATGGAAGAGGATTCATTCTTTGTAACGGTTGGATGTTTTTTCTCTGTATCTCCCTTTCTCTCTATTCTGCAGTGAGTTTGTGGAGTTTTCAAACCTTCCATAGATCTGTAAATGCAAATTTTTTCCTTTTGGCCATTGTAGATGCTTTGTATCAACTCTGTGGAGCAATAAAATAAGCCTATGGGTGATTTCCAGCCCCTTTCTTACTTCCATTGCATTCATTCTGATCTTTTCATTTACAAATCTGGTTATTTGTGCATCTGAGTTGCATTATTTCTATGGTCTGTGTTTAACAATAGAGTGGGAGTTCATCATTCCTCGGTGCATCACCTCCATTAGCTTAGATTTCATTATTTTTGCAAACTTCTTCTTCACCTTGGTCCCTTGGAAAGATTTAGAATAGGACTTAGAATAGATCCTCTGCAAATGAATGCATGCACCTGAACAGAGGGATAGGAACCAACCTTTAATCTGGAGAGTCTTTTCCCATTTTTGCAAGTCCCACACTTGGGGAAAAGATTCAATGTTGTGCAATCACACTGGATGCCATTATCAAACTAGAAATTTGAGAAACATCCAGGGGTGTTGTGATTCTGCACTAACAGTTTTGGCACACCCAGTGGGACCTTAGAGGTCTTCATCTTCATTGCAACAAAGTTGATGTGTATTTGTTGCAAGTTTCTTGCTTAAAAGAGCCTTGATTTACACATCTGGCGACTCCAAAAGGATAAGATCAACTAGTTTCAGCAGTCCAAGCTTGAAGATTCATGAGAAGAATCCAAACAAGGTCAAGAACAAGAGAAGAAGGATTTTTTGTCTATCTCCACTTGTCCCCAAAAAGAAGAGAGAGAGGAAGAAGGATTCAAAGATCTCCATCTCCACCAAACAGAACTCTATCAACTCCTCCACCTGGTAGACCTTTCATCCAATCAACAAGAGTTCTCAGACCAATCAGAATGGCACAACCAAATCCTTATGTCAACTTTACTGGCAGCAGCCCACTTGCTCTCAATGCACAAAATCCAGTACCAGTTGCAGCATTAAAGAGCATTCCATTTTTTACTGGAGAAAATCAGACCACTCCTGGTGACCATGTCCAGGACATTGCAAATGTCTGTACAATTCATGAGATTGCTGAAATGGATATTGCTGTCAAGTTGTTGGCATCCTCCTTCAAAGGAAAATCCTTGCAATGGTTCAGAAGTCTGAGAGCAGGCTCTATCACAAGTTGGGACAATCTATGCACAGCCCTCCATGACCAATTTGGAGAAAAGGGGGATAACTTGTCCCTATTGGAGCAGCTGACAACTATCAAGAGGGCTCCTAATGAGTAGCTAACTGACTTCAACTTCAGATTTCAAAGAACTTGGGATAGAATCCCATTGGCCGTGAAACCAGCAGTAGAAGGTGCTTTCCTTTACTTTCTCAAAGCTTTAAATTCTGATATTGCAATGTTGATTCAATCCATGGGAGGTGTAACCTTTCCTGCAGCCTATAGTATCTCCATTAGGGCTGAGAATTGTTTAATACAGGCTGGTAAACTTGCACCTAGACCACCCATGCCTCTATATCCAGATTTAGGAAGCCCAAGTACTAGCCAAGCACCTACATTAGCTCCCATTCCCACTCCCAGAAATCAGAGTTCAAATGAAACCTCTGCTTCATCTTCTAGTGCCTCAAATGAGCTGCAAGAGGTCATGAAACAATTGCAAAATTTGGGTAATGAGCTGGTTACACTTAAGAGGCAGCAAGCTCAAGGTTTTAGGCCTTCTTATCAGCCTCAAGCTCAACCCAATAGACCACCATTTCAGCCTAATAGGCCACCCTTCCAAGCTACAAATCAGAATCAAGTTAGGCCTCCTGCCAATAGACCTTTCCAGCCCTATAATCCTAATGTTGCATCTACATCAAGAGCCCTAGTGCCAGTACAAAATAATATGGCTCAAGAATATGATTGGTGTTTCCCATGCAATGAACCTCACAACCAATCTATGTGCTTCAATGGTGCTTTGAACCAAGCTTTGATGGTGACAACAACTGGTGTAGAGAGTGAAGCAAGTCAAGAAACAGATCAGCAACAAGGAACATCTCAACAAGGGGCAGCTCCAAGTGAGACCACACTTGTGAATTGGCAGGCTGAAGATTTTTGTGGGATGAATCAAATACCTCCTCAAAATGTAGCAGATAATACAAGGTCCAAGAAGAGGAACATTGGAGAGGTACAACCACCAAACTCGAGTGATTCACAACCTTCCATCACTCCACAAGGTGTTGGCAAGCAAAATGCAGCTCCAAATGTGCAAGGGCAGCCCAAGCCAACTTCTAGACCAGCCCAAATACCAACTGTTACAGCTCATGTGCAAGAAAAGAATGTGCAGGCCAAGGGGAAGCAAAGAGATGGTTCATCCCCATTTAATATCATTGAACAAATGAAGAAGACCAATGTGAACATATCTATGTGGGAATCACTTTCCATTCCAGGACAAAGGGATCTCTTGCAAGCTGCCATGAAGAATTGGTCAACCTCAAATCAGCCACCTCATGTGCAAGAGAAGGTACTCACCAATGCAACTCAGCCTGAAGGAAACCATGGAGGGCAGCAAGGTAAGAGTTTGAAGCCCCCACCCTTCTATGTGTCATTGATTGTTGGGAAACATTTGGTGCACAATTGCATGATAGATTCAGGGGCAAGTAGTTCAGTGATGCCAAAGTAGATAGCTGATCAATTGGGCATAAAATATGAGCCAGTCCTCAAAGGAGTAGTGCAATTAGATGGGACAACAGTATCAACTATTGGAATCATCAAGGAACTAAGCCTTACCTTGCATGCATGCCCAAATGTAACGGTTTTACAAGATGTGTCTGTGATTGATCTTCCACCACTCTTTGCCATATGTTTGTCAAGGGATTTCACAGCTAGAATTGGAGGCTACCTATCTGCTGATTGGTCACATATGTTGTTTAGAAAAAGGTATGGGGCAAAAGAAACAATCAGATCTGAGCCTATTGCCAATTTCCATATTGAACCTCACACTCCAAGCCCAATCAACACAAATTGTTCAGCTTTTGACCAAGAAGACTATCCAAGCATACATGAAGCTGACACCAAGGTTGGAGGCATTCCAGATTTGACCCTTGATGAGTGGGAAAACAAGGTGCATGATTTTGATCCCTACAAGGAGATAGAAGAATCTGAGCTAGGTGTTTATTGCTTACATGAAGAGAATCATCCTCTTCCTAGCATCACCAAGTCAGAACAAAAAGATGATAATGAGGTATGGAAACTTTTCTTTGATGGATCAAGAAGTAGACAAGGTGCTGGAGGTGGTGCAATGTTGGTTTCACCCTAAGGCATTAAGTACTATTCAACTTTCAGATTTCAGTTTGCATGCTCTAACAACACTGCTGAATATGAAGCTTTGGTTCATGGACTTCATTGGTCAAGGAAGAGAAGCATTAGAAATCTACAGGTCTTTGGTGACAGTGAGTTGATAGTAAATCAAGTTAAAGGGCAGCATGCTACAAAGAATGATCTGCTCAAGAGTTATAAGAACAGAGTTTGGGATCTAATGGAGGATTTCGAAGCTTTCAACATCAACTCCATCCCTAGGAAAGAGAACCAAGCTGCTGATAGGCTTGCAGCAGTTGGAGCAACGTTTGATGTGGTGGACAACATTAAAAGAGATAAAACACAACCACATATCCATGTGATTGTGAGGCCATCAGTGCCAGACAATAATACAAGTTGGCAAGTGTTTGAAAGTGACCAACAAATCATCAATTTCTTGCAAGAAGAGGCTGAGTTCTCAGCCAAAAATCAGGAAAAGTTAGAACAACAGTATGGTGATCAAGTGGTGCAACTGAAAACAAATAAACTTCCAAAGGGACTTGTGACTTTAGAGTCTATTTTCAATCCTAATGATCATATTAGAAAGGAGAAAGCTAACATCTAAGTCAAAGGAGAAGATTCGGAATCCATCTCAGTTGGAGAAGGAAAAACACTTCAAATTGGCAAAGTGGCAACCAAGCAAGAAAGGTATGAGTTCACTCAACTTTTCCAAGAGTTCCCAGATGTGTTTGCTTGGAGCTATGAAGACTTGAGAGGTTTCAATCCCAAGCTAGCACAACACACAATTGAACTGGATCCAGATGCTAAGCCCATCAGGAAAAAGCAAAGGCCAGTCAACCCACACATTGAGCCTCTAATGAAGAAGGAATTGAACAAGTTAATAGAGGCAAGTATCATTTTCCCAATCAAGCATTCAAGTTGGGTTGCCAACTTGGTTCCAGTCAGAAAGAAGAGTGGAGAAATCAGGCTTTGTGTAGACTTTAGAGACTTGAACAGAGCATCCCTCAAAGACCACTACCCACTTCCATCTATGGAGCAGATTTTGCAAGTTGTTGTTGGTTCTGGGAGGTTCTCATTGTTGGATGGTTATTCAGGGTACAATCAGATCATGGTGAAGGAAGATGATCAGTTTAAAACAGCCTTCACCACCAAATGGGGAACCTATGCATACAAGAAAATGCCATTTGGATTGTCTAACGCTGGAGCCACTTTCCAAAGGGAAATGGATATGGCATTCAAGGGATTGATCAATAAAATAGTTCTGATTTACCTTGATGATATCACTGTGTTTTCTAAAAATGTAGCAGACCATCTATTTCATTTGAGACAAGTCTTTCAGAGGTGTAGAAGATTTGGGATATCCCTAAATCCTAAAAAATGTATATTCATGGCCCATGAAGGCAAACTTCTAGGCCACATTGTTTCCAAGGAAGGGTTGGCAATTGACCCAGAGAGAGTTGAAGCAATCAGAGCATTTCCATTGCCAAGCCATAAGAAATCTCTTCAAATCTTCTTAGGAAGAATCAATTTTGTCAGAAGGTTTGTTCCAGACTTTGCTGCTCTTGTCAAGCCAATAACAGTTGATGTTGAAGAAGAGTGTGGCGTTCAAGTGGATAGCTGAAGGCAAGGTGAGTTTTGAAGTGATCAAGGAAGCTATCTCATGAGCTCCAACCCTCATAAACCCATATTTCTCCAAAGACTTCATGCTTTATGCCTTTGCTGGAAGTGATACAATCTCTGCAATTTTGGTGCAGCAGAACAAAGAAAAAATAGAGCAACCAGTTGCCTTCTTCAGCCAAAGCCTGGAAGATTATGAAATGAGGTATTCTTTCATTGAGAAGCATTCTTGCAGTGATTAGAAGCTTGAATAAGTTTAAGCATCTAGTTTCAAACAATAAGATCCATTTGCTGGTATCCCATGCGGGCATTAAAGATTTCCTTCTCAACAAGGATTTGAATGAAAAACGTGCTGGATGGATAACTCGTGTCATGGAGTATGACATTGAGATAAAGGTCACCAAGCTGGTCCGTGGAAGGGGATTGTGTGAGAAATTAGCCTTGAGCCAACCAATTGAAGCAAGCAAAGGAAAGGACGTTGTTTTGGTGTTGCAGGACAACCAAGAAGAAGTCATTTTAATTCTGCAGACTGATCAAGAAGAAAATATTGATATACCCACTCCTTGCTGGACTCAGAGCATAATACATTTCCTGTAGACTGGCCTTTTCCCTCCAGAAATGAGCAAGGTAAAGAGGAGGTATTTTAGATTGCAGGCCATTCCTTTTGTGCTTATTAATGGCATTCTGTTCAGAAAAGATATCAATGGCGTGTTGCTGAGATGCATTGGTACAAATCAGATTGAGAAAATGTTGCAAGAATTTCATGATGGATCAGCTGGAGGTCATTTTTCCCCACGTGTGATAGATCTAAAGATCATGAGGGTGGGTTATTATTGGCCCAAAGTATTCAGTGACTACTATGCATGGATAAAGAAGTGCAAAAAATGTGCATTCTTCACTGGTAAAGAGAGGTTAACAGCCCTTCCATTGAATCCCATTTCAGTTTTCCAGCCATTTATGCAATGGGGATTGGACTTCATTGGAGTCATCAATCCAAACTCAAGCCAAGGGCACAAATGGATTCTAACAGCAACAGATTACTTTACTAAGTGGACTGAGGCAGTAGCACTCAAAGAAGCCAATGAATCCAACATTCTAGATTTCTATGAAGGGTTAATAACCAGGTTTGGTATACCATCCACCATCATATCAGACAATGCATTGGCATTCATAGGTTCTAAGATCACTGAATGGGCTGTTAAGAATGGAATATATTTGAGCACTTCATCAAACTATTACCCTCAAGGTAATGGCCAAGCTGAGTCCACAAACAAGAATTTACTAAGGATTATCAGAAGGACTCTTGATGAAAATCAGAGAACTTGGCATACTAAGCTCAAATCAGCTCTATGGGCTGATAGGATAACTCCCAAGAGGTCCACAGGTAACTCTCCATTCAGACTTGTTTATGGGAAAGAGGCAGTCTTGCCTATATCACTTGAGTTGCCAACATTGGAACTCATGAAGCAACTGGAATTGTTAGAGTTTGAGCCAATGGAGGTTAGATATGCTGAGTTGATGGAGTTGGAAGAAGTAAGAGAGCATGCAGCTCAAGCATTAGAAAAGGACCAAGCCTTAGTCAAAAAATTATTTGACAAGAGGGAAAGAGCAAGGACCTTCCAAGTTGGAGATTTAGTGTTGAAATGGGATGCAGACCGAGCAAAGCCAGGAAGACATTCAAAATTTGATTCCATTTGGAGTGGCCCTTACATGGTCACAAATTGCAAAAGTAGCAATGCCTTCCAATTGTCTACATTGGAAGGTGAAGAACTTCAGATTCCAGTGAATGGGATCTACCTCAAACATTGCTGCTGAAAAGGAAAGGTTTCACCCTTGTACATACTAGTTTAGATTTTCAATTTCCTCTAAGTGCTTGTGCACATTGTTTTGTTGTAGTTTAGATTGCTTTCTTCCTAAGTGCTTTGCACATCTCTACATATTCCACTTGGAATATGTATGATTTCTAATTTTGTACATAGTGTTTTTGGAGCTGTGTTGCCTCTTGCAGTGCTTTGCCCTTGGCATTTGGTCAGAATCAGTGTCATTTTCAGTGGGTTTCCAAGTGGCTAAGGGACAATTTTTCAAGTTCAGATCAGTTACAGGCTATAATCATGACTCCATGCCCAATGGATACTTCAAGGCAGCTGATCACTTCATCTAGCAGGCAGATGACCCCTCTGAGTCACCAAAATTGTTATAAAAAATAAGCCCATGCTCATTTTTTGATAACTTACCTTCTTTTCCTCCTTCCTTGTGCTTCATCTCAAATTTCATGGATTTCTAGCACTCAAAATTTTCTGGGTATTACTTCATCAGATAGGATTTTTCTTCCCCTTTCCAGAAAGGTAAAGAAGTCCTCCTAACTCCTTGTATTTTTTGAGTTATGGCTCGGCGGAGTTTGTAGGGGAAATTTTCCCAAAGGGACCGGCGGGCCTAAGGGAGAATTTTTGCCAAGGAGATTTGGCAGATTGGCGGGGATGCAGAGGAAAATTCGGCACTTAGCCATTTTTTGGTTTAAAAACTCAAGTTCATTTGCCGACCCACGTGCCCACGAAGGAGAAAGTTTTTGGCTCCAGCCAATGAGGAGGTGCCACGTGTCCATGGATCGGCAGAGCAATGGGAGTTTTTCAAGCACTTAAGCATTTTTTCCAAAATGTGAAAAAGTTGACTTTTTCCCCCCGGGCCTGACAGGTTTCTAAAAATTTCGGTGGGGGCATGGTCAAAAATGCCACTTAGCCCTTTTGGCTAAAAGGAAAAAATTCAAATCTTGGCCCGCAGGCCCAAAGAAGGAAAGAAGTGCACTCGCGGGGCCAAGGAGAAACTTTTGGCACTTAGCCATTTTTTGGGAAAAAAAGTTAAAGTCAAAAATAGCCCGCGGATCCCGACAAAGGAAGTGAAAGAAAGGTCAAGGTTCCCCTACTCCAATCAGAGAGTGACACATCATCAACAAGGAATGGCGGAGGTGGAAGAAAGTTAGGAATTTCGCCCTCTCTTTTTTCAAAAAAATTAAGAGTGTGAATTCAGCTGCAACCCCACATCAAATCAGAAGGTGACACGTGGCCAAGGAGCTAGCGCATGCAAAATGGGCCCGCAGGAAGTTTTTGGCACTTAGCCATTTTTGGGAAAAATATCTAAGGTCAAATTTTGGCCCGAATGCCCGTGTCCAAAAGAAAAGGAAGTTGCTAGGGCCCGCATCCAATGAAAAGATGCCACGTGTCAAGGCGGAGCGGCAGGCAGCAGAAGAACTTTAAGTTTTTTGGCTTTTTTGCCAAAAATTTCAGCCCGAAAGGCAAAAAATAGAAGCAAATCCCCTCCATGAACCAATCAAAAGATGCCACGTGTCTACTCAGGCGGGGGGCGGAAGGAAAACTTAAATTTTTTGGCCTTTTGGCCAAAAAATTTAAAGGAAAAATGGAAATGCATCCCATCCAACCAATCAGAAGGTGCCACGTGTCCACTCATCGGCGGGATCGGGGCATGGGGAAGAATTTTGGAATTTTTTCCAAAATTGCAAAAAACACGAGGCAAGAAATGGGCCGCATTTCCACAGCCAATTAGAATGTGCCACGTGTCCACGTCAGCGGCGGAGTTTAAACCCATGGAAGACCTTGGGAAAATTTGCCCTTGCGAGTGCGAAGGAGAAAAATGTCACTTTGGACCTGTAGCGAATCAGGGAGTGCCACATGTCCTGGGAGCTGCGGGCCATGGAGAATTTTTAGAATTTTTCCAAATTTGCAAAAAAGAGGGAAAATGCCAGATTTTGGCCCGCCGACCCGATTTTTGACCTAAATTTTCCCTGTTTCACCTAAAAATTTGCAGAGGGCATATCTTTCGATTCCAAGATCAGATTTGGATGAAATCAGATTTTTTGGAAAGATCTCGATCCCCCTATGCATTGAAGGCATAAAAACATCATGTTTTGTGGATTTCAATGGAGAAAATGTGAAAAATCTTTCACACTTTGAATGCATATCAGATTGCTTTGAAAAAGTCATTTTTTTCTCGAGCCGCCATGGTTTTCTTCTCCAGCATGCCAAGGATGGAGAATCAGCTCGATTTGATGGGGGAAAACCCTAGAATGTCTTCTCATGCCTTGAATGCAAGATCAGATTGCTTCGAAGACATCATTTCTATTTCATTTTCCATTTTTGCTTCTCCAGCACGCAGGCAAAAAAGGAAAGATCAAATTAATGATTTGCAAGCTGATTTGAAAGGGATTAATGGCTGGTGGTTGAGGAAGGATCAGATTCTACTTCCCGTTCTGTTTTCTCTCTCTTGCCTTGGCTATAAATCGAAGAACTTGATTCTTTGTAAGGGTTGGATGTTTTTGCTCTGTATTTCCCTTTCTCTTTGTTCTGCAGCGAGTTTGTGGAGTTTTCAAACCTTCCGTAGACCTGTGGATGCAAATTTTGCCTTTTGGCCATCATAGATGCCTTGTATCAACTCTATGGAGCAATAAAATAAGCCTGTGGGTGATTTCCACCCCCTTTCTTACTTCCATTGCATTCATTTTTGATCTTTTCATTTACAAATCTGGTTATTTGTGCATCTGAGTTGCATTATTTCTATGGTTTGTGTTTAACAACAGAGTGGGAGTTCATCATTCCTCGGTGCATCACCTCCATTAGCTTAGATTTCATTATTTTTGCAATTTCTTCTTCACCTTGGTCCCTTGGAAATATTTAGAATAGGATTTAAAATAGATCCTCTGCAAATGAATGCATGCACCTGAACAGAGGGATAGGAACCAGCCTTTAATCTGGAGAATATTTTTTCATTTTTGCAAGTCCCACACTTGGGGAAAAGATTCAATGTTGTGCAATCACACTAGATGCCATTATCAAACTAGAAATCTGAGGGCAAACACGTTGAATGCCCCATCCACAATTTGGCCATTCGGGGGGTGTTGTGATTTTGTATAAAGATTTAGCATTCACTTTGTTAAATTTTAGGTATCGTCATTTTTTTCAAACTCTTCCATCGTAGAATTCAATTTGCTAAGGGTCGAGTAATCAGCCCTAATTTCTAAATTCTTCCATATTTGCATTCACTTTGTTAAGGTTATAATAAGTGTACTTTAATTTTTAACCTCTTCCCTCTTAGCATTCACTTTGCTAAGGGTTGAGTTGTTTATCATATTTTCAAACCTCTTCCATCTTAGCATTCACTTTTCTAAGGGTCGAGTAATTAGATTATCATTTCCAAACTCTTCTAATTTAGCATTCACTTTGATAAGGGTTGGGTTATCTTGATCTTCATTACTACCCTCTTTTATTTTAGCATTCACTTTTCTAAGGGTTGAGTTATTCAATCTTTAAATATCCTCTTCCATCTTAGCATTCACTTTGCTAAGGGTTGAGTTATTCAATCTTTCAAACCCCTCTTCCATCTTAACATTCACTTTGCTAAGGGTTGACTTATTCAATCTTTCAATCCCCTCTTACATCTTAGCATTCACTTTTCTAAGGGTTGAGTAGTCAATATTGGATCTACTCTCTCTTCCATCTTAGCATTCAATTTGTTAAAGGTCAAGTAATTAGAATTTTTAATCTCTTCCATCTTGGTATTCACTTTTCTAAGGGTCGAGTACCTCATCATCCCCCCTCTTTTAGACAAAATGGTGGGAAAAACACACCACAATTATGGTCCCTTCAGAAGACAAGATCGAAATCCTTTCCAGATTATCTCTGACGAAGAGGGTGAAGACCAAATAGAAAATCAACAAAATGATATTTCCGTCGAAGAACAAACAAAGGTCGAAGATCTTTTGTGACAAAATAAAGATCAATTTTTATTGTCTCCTCAAAATGGGAGCAAAACTACCTCTCAATTTTGATGATGACACTTTTAAAAACTTATGAGGTCAACCCAAACCAACAGTAATACACAACCCAAATCAAATAAACATGATGAAGTCAGACCGAGTAAATTGAATTTTGATAACAAAGGTAAATCTAGTACTTTGTCCCCAAAGTCAAATCAAGCTTTAATGGATAAAATTAAATTAATGGCCACACAACTAGCTCTAATGGCCTCTAAAGTCAACAACATGAGTCACAAAGACACAAAGACAAAGATTGAAAATGAATCTAAGATACGTAATGAATTATAAAATGATAAAAATAATTCAAAACTTGAAAATATCCCACAAACTAATTCACCATTCACCCAAGAATGGAAAATGATGAAGGATACAATTTTGGGAATGTAACAAAAAAAAATCAACTTCAATGAATTTTATCCTCACCCTTTTGATAAGGACATCATATGCATACCCTTCCCAAGATTCTTTGAGATGCTCAAATTTGACAAATACAAGGGCAAAAACAATCCACACTCGAGCATATCAAATAATTCTTCATGGCATGTCAGTAATTGGTATACAATGATAGCTTTCTCTTGTGTCTTTTTCCTAAGATGATGAGGAAAATATTTGGATTAATTCCTACACCTCCCAAAGGGATCAAACAGCACTTTAGCGAACTTCTCGAAGAAGTTTGTTAAACATTTCTCATTCAACCTAGACTCAGAAAAACAATGATGGATTTGTGTAATACAAAACAGTGAAAAAATGAAAAAATTGCATAATTCTTATAGTGATGGAGAGGAATTACAAGTCAGTTCCCATGTTCGATCCCTAAGAAATAACTAGTCAGTATATTTGTACAATACCTTAAAAAGGATTTTTCCTTTCACATGTAGATGCGTTGCATTAATAGTTTTAAGGAAGCCATTGAAAAGGGGATTCAAATAGAAAAAATCCTCATTGTGAAAGGCTTGATTAAGCCTCCTTCTAAGGATAACAATCACACCAATAATAGCAATAACCAGAGCACTCATCAAGATAAATACAAATATGTCAATCACAATCACAATGTCATTAATTATGATGTAACTAACAACCGCAATGTGCAGAAGAACCAAGCTAGCAAAACTAAATCAAATAAATCCATCATTGTTCCCAATAAAGAATATCCCCCTCCTCATGATAACAAGTGAAGAAATTTTACACCATTAGGGGAGATATTTTCAATTTTTTTACAAAAACTGATAAGTTCCAACATGGTCACTTATCCTATCACAAATCCCTAGGTCGAAGGTGAACCAAAACCATCTTTGTACAAGGCAAATGAGTATTTTTATTTCCATCACATCAATGTCCATCCAAAAAATTGTTGTATGAGGCTCTATCACTACATTCAAGACCTTGTTGATAGTGGAGACATCGCGATCAAAATCCCCTCATCTAATAAGATACCTAACAATAATTGAAAGGTGTTCTCAAACCCTTTTCATAAGTATGGTGTGAGTGGAAAAGCTACTGAAAAATATCATTCATCAAATAATGTTGACTTTAATTCTATCATATCATTTGTCGAAGACACTACTCTACATGAAGTTAAACGTCATTTTACACCCATAGGAGAAAGTCTCTCTAGTGTCTTTCGTCAATTAGTAAAGGCTAAGATGATAAAATATCCAATCATAATACCATTCTTTAAAGGGGAACCCAAGCATAAGTTGTATAAAGAATCAGAATATTTTTAATACCACTACATCAAAGGCCACTCTACGGATCATTTTTTAATTCTCCACCATTACGTCCAAGACTTAATTCACAATGGAGTCATTGAAATTGAAATACACAACGAAGCTATCAAAATCAAAAACACGGAAACTACTACAACTTCTAGTAAGATTTGAACGTTTTCCAAAATTCTTTACATGATAAAACTAAATGAGATCAAGACGATAAGGATTAAGTATCTATAAACCAAAACCAATCAATCTCTCCTCCATATGCTCTTACAATAGTGCAATTGGAAATTGAAATTGTTTCAGACAACTATCTTCAAAATTAAAACAAGAACTTGAACATGATGCAAGAATCCTTTCCAATGCATGACATAAATCAAGACTCTAAATAAGAGGTTTAATCATCAAGCATCGTTGATCTTGATTCTATCCTTTCAATTTTAGATCCTACGTCTGGCATCCCTAGTCTTGTTGTCAAGACAAAATAATAAGTTTGGACACATGTAATAATGCAGTGTTCTATGTCTGTAATACTTAAAATGATCAATCTTGAATTTAATAATGTTTCAAAAAATTTATCTGATGCAGAGTATTCTTATGTTTTACATAAAATTATTAAATAGTCAACAATGATACCTACGTGTGAAGACATATATGTGTGTGTGTGCGCGTGTGTGTGCATGTGCTTCACAAGGTGTGTGTTCCTAGGGGTGTCCTCACACAACAATTTAAAGCTATAATCATAAATATGTCGTCGAACAATCTAATCTTATCATTTGGTATATTGGACCTTTTGGCTTTTGACATCCCCAACACCGATTTCCAACACATTTAATTCTTCATCAATAATTTGTTGGAAATATTTTCATTGATGTAATATGTTAGGCATATTGTAAGATAGTTTGAACTATTACATGTCACGCATTGAAGTAAACTAAGTTATATTGTTTTGTGGGTTCCAGTAGTGTTTCGCGGGTGGTGGTAATGTTCCATAGGTTTTGATAGTGCTTCATGGATGGTGATAGTGCTTCGTGGATGGTGATAGTGCTTTACGGATGGTGATAGTGCTCCATGGGTGGTGGTAGTGCTCCACGGGTGGTGACACTGCTCCACAGATGGTGATAGTGTTCCATGGGTAGTGATAGTGCTTAAAAAATATTGATAGTGGTTCGCAGGTGTTAATAGTGATCCGACGGTGTTGGAGACAAGACCAAAAAATTTAGAAAGTGCCTCATTTTGAAAGGATGAGCAAAGAGACTCTGAGGAAGGAATAGTTTGTCATAGTAGTCGAGTAAATTTTGCGATGGTCAGAAAAATATGTGGGTCAAAGAAAAAATAGGGGATGACCTCAAGTTTTTGAATGAATTGTAAAATATAATTCTGCAAGTCTTAATTGTGCCAATTAATCTAAGGAATACCAATTCATGAAAATTCATATTTTTTTCATGAATTGAACATAGTACATAAATTAATTCAATTGCAAAATCAAGTGTGCACTCATGAGATTATGATGTCGAATTCAAAAGAAAGGGAGAGAGGAAGAAGTGAGGAGTGACTAATGAAGAGACATCAGAAAGTTTTATGAAGAGAGAGGAAGAGCCAACTCAAACAAATTAGAATGTTGAGTTTTTGAAGAAGAACAAAGAGTGAAAAAAGAATGAAGTAAGTTGAATGTGAATCGTGGGTATACAGAAATAGCAGGAAGAAGTGAAGAGTTATCCATATGCCATCATCAAGTTGAAGAAGAAACTATAAAAGGTGGATTTTTTGACTGCTTAGTTGGTGCTCGGCCTTGGGGATTGGTGGCTTCAGTGATTTGGTGCTCACGAATATTGTTGAGTTGGTGTTTGGCCTTGAGGATTGGTGTCTCCAGTGGGTTGGTGTTCACAAATATTTGTTGAGTTAGTGTTTGGCATTGGTTATTGGTGTCTCTAGTAGGTTGGTTCCTACAAACATTTTTAAAATAATTAATTTTGTCACTAGATTTGGACAGTAGCTCCAAGAAATATTTTCTCTGTGTTTTTTCTTTTGAAAGGGTTTCCACATAAATATTGTGTTGTGGAATATTTTATCTTATGTAATTATTTTTGTTATGGATGTTAATGTATAAATAGGTAAAAATGAGATAATCTTGATTCACTCCCCCTCTCATTATAAGTGTGTTTTCCAAAATTGGTATCAGAGTGGGTTCCTTCAAAACAGGTTGATCACTGGAAGGTAGATCACAAAAACACACATGGCTGGTCAAGAAAGTTTTTCCTCAAACAAGGCTCCATTGTTTGATGGAACCAATTATGTTTTTTGGAGTATAAGGATGCACACCTATTTAATGGTTATTGATTTTGACATTTGGCAGTCTATTGTTAGCAGTTATGTAGCTCTAGTTACTCCTCCAATAGATCATGTGGGGAAAAGGGCAAGTGAGAGAAATTCAAAGGCTATGAATGCAATTTTAAGTGGATTATGTGAAGCAAAATTTGTCAAAGTAATGCATTGTAGTTCTGCAAAGAAGATTTGGGATAAGCTAAAGAATGTCTATGAAGGAGATGATAAAGTAAAGAAGTCCAAACTTCAAATACACAAAAGTCAACTTAAGAGTTTGAAAATAAAGGATGAAGAAAACATTGTTGTTTTCCTTCTCTGCATTTATATTGTTGTCAATACTATTAGAGATCTTGGTGAAGAAATTAAGGATGAAACTATTGTGCAAAAAGTTATTAGATCTCTTCCTATGAGATTTTATACCAAAGTATCTGTTATTAAAGAGATAAAAGATTTAAGCATCTTAACAATCCATTAGTTGCATGAAATTCTCACATTATATGAGATGAGAATTTAAAGTGATAAAATATCAAAGCGAGAGGTGGCTTTAAAGCATCGAAGAAGGGAAAAATCAAGGAACCTAAATCGCATGCCTATTCTAGCAATGAATCAGATGAAAAAGAAGCTCACTTTTCAGAAGGCTGAAGAAAGGATATGGAAGATATAAAGGTAAGTTACCATTAAAATGTTTTGATTTTGGTGACATAGGACATTATGTAAACAAATTCCCATATAAAAACAAGGTTAATAAAGAAAAAAAAAGCTTGAAGGAGAGTAACATGTATTATTAGTCTAAGAAAAAGAATCATAAGCCAGGGAGATGTGAAAGTAAGAAGAATTACTACAAGCACAAGAAAAACCTTTATAGCAAGGAGGAAATTAACTCATCTGAAGAAAGTGATGAAAGTGTGTTTGTCAGTGATAAAAATGAATCTCTACTTATGGCCTTAGAGGTAAATGACGACAAAGAAGAGTTGAATTCATAATATGATGAAGATACTAAATTTGAAGTTGAAGTGGATCTTGAAGGTGAACTTATTTTTGTCCTACAAGAACTCAAGAGCCTTAGAAAGAAAAATCAGAAACTAAAACAAAAATTTCATAAGCTAGAAAGTGAGTATGATGCTTTAAATTCAAAGATGATGCATGATAAAGAAAATTCCAATAAAATCATCATTGATCTAAAGATTCAACTAGAGGATATGAAGAAGATGGATGAAGTTGTGAGTACACAACTAAGACATAAAGAAGGAAATTTTGAGAAACTTGAATGTGAAGTTGTCTCCTTAAGAAAGGAACTTGAGAAATCAATTACCAAGTTGAACAATTGTCTCAAGTTTGGAAAGATCTTTGAATTTTTAGAAAACATCATCAATAATTAGATATCGCCATTTATCAAAGTAGTTCTTGGCTACAATGAGAAGTCTACAAAATCTAATCCCAAATAATCTCCAAAAGTGACAAGTCCAGAAAAATCAAGAAGCTATGCAGAAGATCTTAAAATTTATACCAGTGATGATAGTTGTAAGAAGGAAGAAGCACATATTCCCCACTTCACAAGCACTTCAAATGAAAGCAAAAGAAGAATAATAAATTCATGTTACTCCTTAAAAGGGAAACAAGGATTCAACAAGAATATCTTTCCCTCCAATTTGGAATTACAAAATCAAGTTTCAAAATTCTTTTTATGGTTATTGTTATTCATGTAATCAGTTTGGTCACAAGGCAGTATATTGTAGATCTTATGCAAGAATTTTTGACAAAAAGATAAATGCAAATGTGAATTCATATGTGTCTTCCATAAATAGGAACTATAACTCATTTTCTCCATTGATGAATTTTGATATTGAATGTTATATATGCCACAACTTTGGGCATATAGCTCACTTTTATAGAAGTGGGTTTATGTCTTCCACTAGTAAGATTAAGAATGAGATAACCAAGGATAATCAGAAGGTTGAGTTAGAAAAATATGGAAGGAGAAAGAAACAAGTAAAGAGAATTCAAGAATTGTTCAAACAACATTTCATGCACATAATGAATTAAATCAGTGGTACATTGATAATGGTTGCTCAACTCACATGATTGGGGAAAAAAGTAATTTTCTCACTTTGAAGAAGTTAAATGGAGGTACTTTAAATTTTGGAGACAGTGTTACTGCAATAATTTAAGGAAAAGACACCATTAGTTTCAAAAATGGTAAATCAAAAACTGAAAATGTCTTGTATGTTGAAGGACTGAAGCATAATCTTTTGAGTGTGAGTCAAATGAGTGACAGGGGATACACAGTAACTTTCTATGTTGGAGGATGTGAAATTAGAAAAGTAAGTACATGGAAGGTTTTTATTGATGCATGGAGGACAACAAATAATCTTTATATTCTTAGTGATATTAAAGGTGAAAAGTGTTGCATGGGGAAAATTGATGAAAGCTACTTTTGGCATAGAAGAATGGGTCACGTGAATTTTGATAATCTATTAAAGATCAATTCTAAGAAATTTGTTAGAGACATGTCAAAGATTACTAAACCAACAAATACCATTTGCAAACAATTTCAATTTGGAAAGTAGACAAGAGCCTCATTCAAGACAAAGGAGTACTCAACCACAAGGTTACTGGAAAGAGTGCATATTGATATTTGTGGGCCTATAAGAACTCAAAGCATGCAAGGTGAGAGATATATCATGGTATTCATTAATTATATTACTAGGATGACATGGGTTACATTTCTAAGAGAAAATTCTGAAACATTTGAAAAATTTAAGGCATTCAAAGCCTTGGTTGAAAATGAAATGGATTTGAAAATCAAGTGTTTAATACATGACCGAGGAGGAAAATTCACTTCAAATGAATTCATAGATAATTGTGAGCATCAGAGAATAAAAAGGCATTATTGTACTGCAAGAACTCCACATCATAATGGAGTTGTTGAAAGGAAGAATAGAATTGTACAAGAGATGGCTAGAACTCTGCTAGATGAATCCAAAGTATCTGATAGATTCTAGAGACAGATGGTAACTATCACAGTCCACATTTTCAATAGAGGGTAGATTAGATTTAATAACAGTAAAACTCCTTATGAACTATGGAAGGGAAGACCAACAACAGTCAAACATTTCAAATTTTTTGTAAGTAAGTGGTATATCAAGAAAGATGATGAAGGTGTTTTTCTTGGTTACTCTCAAATGAGCAAGGCCTATAGATGCTACAATTTGAAAACATTTAAAAATTTTGAAAGTTCAAATGTAAAGGTAGATGATATCAAGTATAAGAAAATCACGGTACAAGAAATTGATTATTCTGAAGAATATGACAACGAAGATGGAAAGGAAGAAGTTGAGATAAAGGAAACAAAAACACCTTGCAGATCAGTTCAAAATAATCATTTAGAAAATCGGATTATAGGTGACAAAAATCTTAGAGTACAAACTAGGAGAAGACTGGAAAATGTAAAAGAGCGTGCAAATTTGTGTTTATTGTCTTAAGTTGAACCTAAAATCCTTGCTAAAGTAAGTGACGACAAACACTATATTGGAGCAATGAAAGAAGAACTTGATCAGATAGAGAAGAATGAGAGCTAGGAGATATTCCAAGACCTAAGGACAAGAATGTGATTGGCACTAAGTAGGTATTCAAAAATAAACTGAATGAAGATGGGAAAGTAGTAAGAAATAAAACAAGGTTAGTATGAAAGGGCTATGCACAAGTTGAAGGTGTTTATTTTGAAGAAACTTTTGCTCTTGTTGCATGTCTAGAATCCATTAGGATGTTTATAGCATTTGTGTGTTATAAGAACTTTAAAGTTTATCAAATGGATTTTAAATCTACTTTTCTGAATGGAAATTTGGAAGAAGAAGTTTACTATTAGTGTAAACATGTTCATACCAAACTAGTTTGGATTATTTCCTAACTAGATTGTTTGGGTGTTCACATTTTATAAGCTTTGTTAGGGAGCTTATTTTATTGATTGTTAAATAATCGATTTTGGGTGAGTTTGTTTCAACCCACATAAATTTTGGATTTTTTTGAGAGATTCTCTCCACTCCTTGATTTTTGGAGATAATGTCATCTCCAAATTTAGTGTTTCCTTCCTATTACTTGGGTAAGGATTAGCATTGTAAAACTCTATATATTGTGTGTTCCCAGATGTGAAATACATAAGCATTTTGAATAATATTTTCTTTGGCTTTTTCTCTGCAACTTGCATAATTATTTTAAAGCTATGTAATTGGTTTTCATGCTAAGATCTATTTATCAAATCCAATTTGGTATTAGAGCCAGATGGTTGTTGCATGTTTTCTCAGTCTTAGTCTTGACTGTGAAATTTTGTTGTAGGAATATGAAAGTTGTTGTTTTTTAACTTTGTTGGAGTTTATGTGGTTTTGAGATTAGTTCCACTATTTTTCATTTGGCATTAGGCGTTGAGGCTCTGTCTCTTTGTTTTTTTGAGCGTTGTTCCTTCCTCGCATTCCTCTCTGTTGGGTGATGGGTTGTGCGTATTTGATGGTGTGGACTTAACATCTACATAGCTCTACATTTTTACTCACAACTCTGTGTTTGAGGCTCATCTCTGCCTCTGCAAGACCCGAATATCTCTACAACTTGGCCTACCTTTGCATTGTGACGGTTTCCTATTACGTTGCAATATTTTTTGGCTTGTTTGGTATATTATTCTTGGATCGGTGGTCAATTTTGGCACGGAGTGGATGTTTTTGTTTTCCTTCTATTCGTTGGATATATCTTCTAAGTTGAGCATTTGGAGCTTCCTTCTCAACCACGTTTTTTATAGTACGGCCTCTTCTTTTTTCATCTGGAAATAGCAATTGTGGGTGTTTAGTAGCATTTCTGGGAGGCTTGCATTTTTGTTGTGTGAGGCAACTTCTGCCTGATTTTCCATATGCTTATTTCATTAATAAACTTGTTGCATGGACAATCGATTCTGATTGGACAATTAAATTATTTTTTTGCAAAACTATAGTTTTTGAAAATTTAATTTTTCCTACAGTTCTTTTCTTAAATAAGTATTTTTTGGGGGCAATAATCCTATTTTGGGTTAAATTAATATATTTTGGAGGGTTGTTTATAAATGGAAGGTATAATTAGAATCTACATCTTCTCTTGATTCCAACAAGTGGTCACACGGCCACCTTGGCCTCTTTTGGTCTGATTTTCAATCAGTGGTTTCTTTTAAATTAAAATTGGCCTATTTTACAATAATTTGAAAGCTTAATAACTTTTGCACGGTAACTCAAAATCGAGTGTCATTTTTTGCAAAAGTGCATGTTTTTTCAACCCCGTTTTATTGATTCAATTTTTATTGTCATCCGAGGAGTTCAATTTTTTTCTCATTTGGGAGGGACCCTGCAGTGTGAGCACACTGTCTTTTGGTGTGCACTATGTTTTGCTCACTGATTTTAGATGGAAAAATACTTCTTCATGGAAGCTACATCTTCAGCACTAATGATGGATACAAGGTTCTTTGAGCCTTTAAAATCAATAAATTATCATGTATGGAAATCGAAGATGCAATAATTGTTACAATCTTGTGGCTTATGGCGTGTCTTCGATGCAAGCACTCCCACCTTCACCACAAAAAAGGACAAATATTTGTAAGTATGTAAATAGGATGAGGTGCTTGGGTTGATCTCTTTGAATGTGGCGGATAATTTGCAATTTCACATTTCTTCTACAAAGGCACTGAAAGGGGTATGTGATAAATTTGAGACTTTATTTGGCAAGATTAATGAGTTCAAGTTGATTCAACTGGATCTAGAGTTTAACTCTTTATCACCTTCAAATTTTTCTTCCATAGAAGAATTTCTCACAAAATTTAATAAAATTCGTAGTCATTTGTCAGCTTGTGGTAAAACTAAAAAGGATGCAGAATGCATTTACATGGTTTTGACCAAGTTAAAGGGACCTTTTTCAGTTTTCACCTCTTCCTTTTTTCCTACTATGGATTCCTTGGGTTCTCAGCTTACTATGCCCTCATTTGAATATTTTTGTGAACGTTTGTCTTAGGAAAAGACTAAGCTAATCTCTCTTGATGCCATACCAACTTCAAACCATGCACTAGTAGCTAATTTGCCTAAGAAAAGATGGAAAAATAAATCCAAGCAAGGTTCCTCTGGTCGGCCTTTGTGATCCAAAAACGGTAATTTTTTTTTTTTACTTTTTAAAATTTCTGGATACTAGGAACTCAACATCAATTTTTATGTATCGTTTACTCCAAAATTGATTAATTCCTTTAAATACATGCACCTCAGTCTGATTTCTAATGACAACACTGACCTGTGCATTCAACTGTACTTTGTGGGTTATGAAGTTTTCAATCCAATTTTCCCATTTTTAAATATGAAATGCTTAACCAAATTAATTAAAATCTAATATTGATTTTATCTAATCAAAAGCTTCATCCTAAAACTGCAAATAACATCCATAACACAATTTGATAACAGAGTTCACCTGAAGGCTACGTCTCCAGATTCTCGAATAGAAAAATGGTCTATTTAAAAGTCTAATAAAGTACAATAACCCTTCAATAATGACAAATAGATCATTAAAACTTGCAAATGAGTTGATCTAAGACTCATGGAACTCTGCAAATTACCAGAAATTGTCCCAAAGTCAATCTGTGGCTCCTATAGTGTCTTCACAGTGTGATCCCCTTGCAATTGTGCCCAAAAAAACCTAAAAATGGATATTTGTAAACACTACATGAAAAAAATTCATATCTGGAATCCTTATGAAATTCTAAACAATTTCTCTTTTTACACCAAGGCCTTATTCAGCCCTTAGGTGCCTCAAAAATGAGGATCTTCCATTCTGCCCCCTGGCTCCTCCTACACAGACCTGCAACTTTGTGTTTATAAAATCCACCGAGCTCGTTATTTAACCCGTCGAGCCATCTGTGAAAGTTGGTTGGGTGGATGTGTTTAGACCGGAGAGATCACCAATTTGAATCTCCTCCTTATCTTTTGGCGCCGACTGTTTAGCATCAATAGTGGGTAAATCCCACATTGGTAGTGTGGATGAGGAGTTACATTTTAAAAATAGGCCACTTGGCCTATGTCACCGTGGATTCGGCCACACCTGTCTGCCATTTTTTGGACCACACAACTCTACTGAGCCATTCGATGAGGCTTCCGAGCTGTGCATTGGATGTTATCCCCAAGTTGTTGGGGTTTGGTTTGTTCGTTGTGCCATCATATAGGTGTCAAGCTATGTGTTGTCTCACCATTTAATCCACCGAGTCGTGTGGGGTGTTTATTCAGGCACAGTGTGGTGAATGTAATGTTTGAATCACCCAATATAAGGGTCAAGCCAACTATTGGTTCAATGTTGTGTCGTGTATAATGGAAATTGCCCAATGTGGGTTGAACCAAATCTGTGAACCCGCCGAGTTGGGGTATATCCGCGTGCCTATACATTGATCCTTCCCATATATACATATATATATATATAATCCCACCAAATAATGTGGAGTCGGCTATTTGAATCACCAGGTATATAGGAAATCAGTGGATAATATATATAAATCCGAGGCATATAAAGTGATCCATAATAATATGGGATAAGCCCTGTCAATGTGGTAAATAACAACGTGATCAACTCGGTGGGGAGTTTATCACCTCACTAAGCTAGAAATACAACTCGCCCGAGCTCTACAATGCATCATTATAGTCCTGCAATGAAAAATCAACTCTCCAAAAACAATAATCCCACATGGGCAATGTTAGAGAGATATATGGCAAATAATATCGAAAATACAATAATGGCAATATGAAATAGGCGGCAAAGGCACCCCTCCTACAAAAGAGTGTGTCGAACCTAACTGAGGGCCCCCAGCCAGCAAATAGTGGGTCCCACCAAATTTTTCGTGTGTCAAATACTGGAGGCTTGAAAACACAAAATTAACCTTTTTCACCTTTTGTTAAACTGCCACGTGTCAACGCGTGATTCGTTAGTTGACTAACTTTGGCCATTTTCTAACCACATCTTTGACATGCGATAACTTCTGCACTCAGACTTTGTTTCTAGAGTTCTACATACCGTTGGAAAGGTATATAAACTCTCTATAAAGTAGTCATAGTTTAGGGAGGTTTAGGAAATTTCTAAATACCAGAAAAACCTTTGGATCACTACTCCCAACTGGGAATGCTTTTCATCCACAAAAAGTTGTATATCAACCCATAAAACATGCTAAGTCTTCCTGCAATTGCAAAATCACATACAGGATCACGAAAAATGATTATAGGTTAATGAATGAAAATATTTGATTAGCTAGTCACATAAATCGATCAGATAATAACACCCAATTAAGCTTGTGTCCAACTGATACGATGCAACCCTGTCAACTCTACACATAATTGTGAACTGTTAAATCCCCTGTAATGCCATCACAAACAACTAACCAGATAATAACACCCATTTAAGCTAGTGTTTAATTGTCACTTTGTGATATGACTGATTACTGAAATTAAAATTCCATAAAAATAGCTCAGTCCACTATAAATAGGCTCACCCATCAGGGTTATCGAAGCTAATTAGGCTAGTGCCCACTGTCCATCTGAAACTACAAATATCATGATCTAGAATAATTAGACCATCCCTGCCAAAAATGGCTATAGTCAAGACTGAATTACATGAATCTGCCAATTCTATCTATACATGCTAAATTGTAAAAGGATAGATCAAATTGTAATTGTGCTTACCCAAAACGGTGAACTACTCATTGTTGTAAATGATAACCAGGCATACCTGCACACCAGTTTGTTAGTGTAAATAATGTACGCACTAATTATAACTACACAGAGTAGTCATAAATAAACACCCTAAAAATAAGGGTCATCATTTATGTGTAATTACCCTATATAGACACAATAAGGTTACATATTACCTACAATGCCAAACAAGTGTCCCAGATTTGCACAATGACATTTAACAATAGTAACTGAAATGAAAATTTCCAAAAATAGACATTTACCACATGCCCACTGAATCTACATACTACTACTAAAAATAGAAAATGGTATATTGTCATCCTTTAATACGTAAGAAGTTAAATTTGAGCATTTTAATCCTGTCTCCCATATCTTCTTTACAGGTGACCCCAATTTCCCAATTTCAAAGCAATAAAAATATATGTGAATCTTTCCCTTCAACATAAAATGGAAATCCACAAAATGCTCTAAAATGTTTGCATGTTATTCATTAATTTATAGCTATGCAAATGTAAATCTATCCAATTCACATGAGTTTACATTTTCCGTATCAAAACAGAACGGAATCATTAGTGGTTCTATAGTGGATAGATCCAAGGTTGATTCATTTTTAACTAGTGGTTTAAAAACTTCTTTTACCTTATAGACCAACTTTTTCTTACCATACATCAGATGGCTTGTTGGATGAAGTTTCCAGGAGTTATCAACCCTGTGTCCACTCATACGATAATGAGTGCAATAATTCCTCTTTTTCTCATGCTTCCGAGGTGAGGAATTCTTCTTACCATTTCTCACCTGAAAGCTACAGGATTGGTTTTTCAACTCATCTGGAAAATGCTTCTGCAAAAAGGTTTTCCTCTTCCAACAAAATGCCACAGAATGATTAGTACCTCCACAAAACGTGCATGGAAAATAATTCATCATCTTCTGTATATCATACCCATATTATTTTAAAATAAAGAGTGGATCCTCATAAGGTTTACCTTGTTTTCCAAACTTATGATTATGATAAGAAATAGGAGGTGGAATTTCATTACCTCTACTCTGAAATTTCTTACCATTCTCATTCTATTGTACTAGTGGGGTATACACCTCACTATCAGAAGCTCATCTGCCTCCAGTGTTCTTGGTGGTCTCTCCAATATCCTTTCCCGCACTAAAGTAGCCCAAACCTGCATAATGAGGATGATCCTTAACCTGTATTGGGTTAGTCATTCCTTGGTTGTTCTTACCAAGGCTGATTTTGTTAAAACCCATTTTATCCAACAACTTAGATCCTATACCTTTAGTGTATTTTTCAAAACCACCAAAAGCAAGCATACCTGAATCTGAGTCCGAATGGGATGAGGAATATGATGGTGACATACTTACTGAGCATTCATCATTCATTTTTCTGCATCTTTAGTCAAGGTTATCTCCCTTTTCTGCTCACCATTCTACAATCTTGTCAAGATCTCATCCTTGGCTTGGAATTCCGATTTTAGTCGAGTATTCTCCTCTTCTAAGGAGTAATACATGGATCTCAGTAGAGAGTTATCTTCATAGATCTGGTGATTATACGCTTTAATTTCATTGAGCTTAGCTTGTTTCGACATTCTGCCCGTAATGCACCTATACCCTATTCACACACACTAAACCAATTGCACTAACTTGAAATAATCACGTTGTTAATCAGATTTAACTGAAGAAAAATATTGAGCTAAAACTAGCTCTGATATCAAACTTGATCCGAAAACGGTACTGTTATTTTTTTGTAATTTTTAAAACTTTCAGATACTAGGAACTCAACATCAATTTTATGGCTCAATTACTCCAAAATTGATTAATTCCTTTTTAAAAATGCAGTTCAAATTGATTTTAATCACAATATTGAAATGTGCATTCAACTTACTATTGTGGATTATGATACTGAAATTCACACTTAAGTCCAATTTTCCCATTTTCAAACATGATGTTTCTTAATCAAATTAATAAAAATCCCTGATTTGATTTTATCTAATCAAAAGCTTCATCTGAAAATTGCAAATAACATCCATAACACAATTTGATAACGGAGTTCATCTGAAGGCTACGTTCGAATAGAGAATCGATCTATTTAAAAGTCCAATGAAGTACAATAACCCTTCAATAATGAAAAATATATCATTAAAACCTGTAAATGAGATGATCTAAGACTCGTGGAACTCTGCAAATTACCAGAAACTGTCCCGAAGTCGATATGTGGCTCCTATAATGTCTTCATAGTGTGATCCCCCAGCAATTGTGCCCGAAAAATACCTACAAATGGAGATTTTTAAACACTACATGAAAAAAATTACATATCTAGAATCCTCATGAAATTATAAACAATTTCTCTTTTTACACCAAGGCCTGGTTCGGCCCTTAGGTGCCTCAAGCATGAGGATCTTCCATTCTACCCCCTGGCTCCTCCTACACAAACATGTAACTCTATGTTTATAAAATCCACCAAGCTCATTATTTAACCCATCGATCCATCCAGGTGATTCAGTTGGGCGGATGTGTTTATATCGAAGAGGTCGCTGGTTTGAATTTCCTCTCTATCTTTTGGCATCGACCGTTTAGCATTAATAATGGGTAGATCCCACATTGGTAGCGTGGATGAGGGGATTACATTTTTAAAATAGGTTGCTTGGCTTATGTTATCATGGCTTCGGCCATACCTATCTACTTTTTTTGGACCATGCAACTCTATCGAGCCATTCGATGAGGCTGTCGAGCTTTGCATTAGATGTTATCCCCAAGTTGTTGGGGTTTGGTTTAATTGTTGCGCCATAATATAAGTGTTGAGTTGTGTGTTGTCCCACCGTTTAATCCACCAATTCATGTGGGGTGTTTGTTTGGCCACATAGTGTGGTGAATGCAATGTTTGAATCATCCAATATAAGGGTCGAGGCAACTGCTGGTTCAATGTTGCACTGTGTATAATGGAAACTGCCCACTATGGATTGAACAAAATCTGTGAACCCACTGAGTTGGGGTACATCCGTCTACCTATACATTAATCCTTCCCATATATATAATCCCGCCAAATAATGTGGAGTCGGTTGTTTGAGTCACTGGGTATATAGGAAATCGGTGGATAATATATATAAAGCTGAGGCATATAAAGCGATCTCGAATAATACGGGATAATCCTGGTCAATGTGGTAAATAACAATATGATCAACTTGATGGGGAGTTGATCAACCCACTAATCTATAAATATAGCTTTCTCGAGCTCTGTAATGCACCAGTATAGTCCTGCAATGCAAAATCAACTCTCCAAAAACAATAATCCCACACGGGCAATGTTAGAGAGATATATGGCAAATAATATCAAAAATATGATAATGGCAATATCAAATTAGCGGAAAAGGCACCCCTCCTAATAACCATATAATTAATACTATAGACCAAAAATCTGTAGACATCAAGAGGTTGATTAGGTAGCACATTAGGATTGTCTACTTGGAGGTCACCAAAGTCTATAAGTTTTTAAACAAGGTCTTTAAAAGATCGACACTTCTCAATGTCATGACCATGTACTTGGTGATATTTACAGTAATGTTCTTCATGATACCATGCTGGTTTAGGTAGTGATTCTTCTAATGGTCAGATGGGAGGAATACGAATGAGATTGACCGCGATTAACTTGTCAAATATTGAACTATAAGATTCCCCAAGAGGGGTATAGTTAGGTGGGAGTCTAGGAGAACGTTGTGGAGGTTCCATGTGAGAAGAGGATGTGGATATGGATGAATATTTAACCGCGATGGCGTTAGCGGAATTCTTAGGTTTATCACCATGCATGGAGAATTTAGTGAACTCAGATTTGGGCTTGTTCAATCAAAGTTTAAGATGGCCTTGCTCAAGGGCGTGTATTTCAAGTTTGTGAGCCATAGTGAATACCTCTTCAAATGTTTGAAATGATTGTATTTGAAGATTGGAAGAGATGTTCTTCACACAAGACTGTGAGAATAGTTCAATTAATTTAGTCTATCGAAGGGCGAATGATAGTTGGTTAATTATGCCACGCTATCGTGCTACGAAATCTGTGATAGATTCATTATCATACTGTCAAATGGCATATAGGTCTGTGATGGTGATCTTATGTGCAAAGTTGATCTAGAAATGTTCTAGGAATAATTTTTCAAGTTCAGTGAAGGTGAATAATGAATGTTGAGGGATGTCGTTATACCAATCTAGTGTGGGACCGGATAACAACATAGGGAATGTACGAAGCATGAGATCTTGATCATGGGCAAAAAGATAACATGTATGTCTAAAAGATTAAAGATGTTATTGTGGGTCATCTGTACTGTTGAACTTAGAAAAATTTGACATTTCCCAGTGAGGTCTTTAGGGAAAATTTAGGGTTTTCCTCACCAACACTATGGGAATCTAGGTCCCTCTACTTTGAATGGTGCATCTGCTATATTATGCAAGTAAAACAAGGTGTATTCAATGGTGGTTTTTCAACCAGAGATCCATAGGGGCACTCCACTGACCCTATGGCAAAGCCTGCAATTTCTTGCTAGGACAGAAATTGGTCTGAGAGTGGGAAAGGGAGTGGGAATGAAGGCAAGAAGATCAATGATGGAGGTAGGATATCAGATGTTTGCATACATTGATCAGAAAGTTCATAACATGCATTTAATTGGAAGAAGAACAAATTTTGCAAACCCTAGCTACAAGACCGAATAAAACACATTGGTCACAAAGTACCAATTCATTTCTCCATCAAAGGGACTTAAAATTCCTTCTTTTCTTATTGCAGCCAAAGCAGAAACTTGTACAATGAATGGAAACAGAAGAAAATTGCAGAAAGAAGAGAATAGAAGAAGATTGACTATCGTTTTTGTCCTCTGTTCGCAAAACACATTTACAGTCTCCAAATTCAATTGTCAACCCTTACAATGAATTTTAGAGCCATGAAATAGCCCACAAGAGGTGGTTACAACTTCCCAAGGCATCCAAGAAATGGTTATAATTGAATCTAATCATTCGGGCCGTTTCAGGTTCTTGATTTTGCAGAGAAATGGCCATGGCGGGAAAAACCAGAAATTCATAATTATAACCGTTACAAACTTTGCCAGTTTGAATATGGACCATTAGATCTACCCTTGTGCCTTTGAATTTGAGCCACCCACATGGCAGAAGGTGATTGGAGTGGCCGTGGGGAACACCTTTTCATTTTATACTTTTTGGAATTTTGGCAATTTGGAACAATTTTCTCCGGCCCGCCGACCTTTTGACTTTTCAACATGGACACGTGGCACCATCTTGATTGGAAATGGGGTCACGGCTCCATTTAGAACATTTTGAACCTTTGTTGGAAAAAATTTCAAAATCACAAAATCCTCTGCCGGCCCACACTCCTCCAACTTGTAAAAAATCCTCCCAGTGTTGACTTGTCAATGCTAGAAGGACATGTGGCACAATTTGATTGGCTGTGGAGGTCACATTAATCTTTTTACTTTTAACCCCGAAGGCTAAAAACTTGAAATCCCGCCGAAGGTCCATCGCCTACTTTGACCGGTCAACAGGGACACATGGCATCATTTCATTGGTTGCGGAGCCATGGGTAGATTCATCTTCTTTAACTTTTAAGACCAAAAGACTTAAAGTTTTAAAGTCTTCCGCCGGCCCATGCTTCCGCTTTGACTTTTCAACTCAAAAATGAACACGTGTCAGCATCCTATTGGTTGCGGGGCTCAAACCTTATTATTTTCTCCACTCCACTTGGGCTCACAGATCCACCATCACCAATTACACTTTTTTCTGAAAAAGGGAAAAATGGAAAAGAAATCTCCTCAGCCCCGCTGGTCCGCCTTGGGCAAAAAATGCAACTTAGGTCCGCCGAGCCATATCTTGCAAAATACAATGAGTTAGAATGACTTCTTTACCTTTTTGGAAAGGGGAAGAAATTTCCCATCTGATGAAGTAGGTTCCAAACATCGTTGAGCCCTTGGAAAGAACCAAAAATTCAAAATACTCAGATTTGACCATTTTCAAAGGGGACTAACTCAAAAATTTAGGGTTAGACTTGGAAGAATGAAGGAAATTTTTGAGGGGACAACAGCTGGCTCTAGCTTGGGGACATGACATGGATTGAACAGGGAGAAAACATGGCATGAGGATCCAGAATCACAAGTTTTAAAACATATAACGTTGACCAGTGCCTTATCCATTGGGCCTTGCAGAGTCATGTACAACTTCTGAGGAAAGAAAGAAGGAAGAAGAGGACACACAACCAAAAACACACAAAAATAGAAAGGAGAAAACCAAAACACACAACAGAAAAGGGGAAAAATAAAAGCTATGGTACAAGGTGAGGGACAACTCACTTTCACTGATGATATAGCTTCAAATATTTCCCACTCCTAGGCAATCCTAATGGAGTTCCATCCAAGTATGATAAGAGAAAAACATTCTCACCACAAGTTCCATGAATTTGAAATGGTCCTAACCACAAAGAATCAAATTTTCCATGACTGCCCTTTGGTTCTCTTCTCTTGTCCCAAAGCAGGACAAAATCTCCAACTCTGAACTCTCTTGCCTTGGTCCTTTTGTCAAAGAGTTTCTTCACTTTCAACTGATGTTCCCTGATTTTATCCACCACCTGAGATCTGTTTTCTTCCAACTTCTCAAGAAAGAGGATCCTTTTGTCAATGGAGTCTTTGTATTGGCCATCTTCCACTGATTGAAGCAATTTGAGAGCTGGCATTTCAATTGTGATGGGGATCTCTGCTTCAACTCCATACAACAGCTGAAAAGGTGATGTACCTATGGCCTTCTTGGGAGTGATCCTATCAGCCCACAATGCATCATACAATCTCTTGTGCCAATTCCTTTGATTCTCATCAACAAGCTTTCGAACAATGGTCACAATATTCTTGTTACTTGACTCAGCTTGACCATTTCCTTGTGGATAGTAGTCAGAAGAATGGGCTAGAGAGATTCCAAAACCATAACAGAACTCTGTCAACTCTCTTGAAGAGAAATAAGTGGCATTGTCTACAACAATCTTTTGAGGCACTCCAAAATGGACAATGATGTATTCTTTGATGAAACTGCATACTACTTCAGAGCTAGCTTGTTTGGTTGGAATGGCTTCCACCCATTTGGTGAAGTAGTCTGTGGCAGTGAGCACATAAGTATGCCCAACACTTGAATGAGGATTCAACACACCAATGAAGTCCAGCCCCCATTGTTGAAATGGTTCTTCAATGATCACAGGCCTGAGTGGCAATGCAGCTAACTGTGGTTTTCCAACAAATTGTTGGCATGCTTTGCATTTGGAAACCCAACTCTGAGTATCAGCAAAAAGAGAAGGCCAATAATACCTACCTCTGAGAATCTTGTGGGTAGTGACCATTGCTGAGAAGTGTCCACCACATGCTTGGTCATGATAGGCCTTAAGCAACTTTCCTTGTTGCTCTTTATCAACACATCTAAGGAAACAACCATCCATCCCTTTCTTGTAAAGTGCATGATTCCAGATCACGTACTTGGCTGCCTTCAGCTTGAGAGTCCTTCTTTTCTTGTAGTCTAGATGAGAGGGACATTCTCCATAAGTGAGCAGAAAGGAAATATCTGCATACCACTCATCAGTAGTGGTTACAAAGAGAACTTGTGGGCAGTCTTCTGAGCAGGTTGAACAAGTGTCATCTTTCTCTCCATGCTGAGCTTTGAGAGTTTCATCTTCAGCAATCAACTTGCATAAGCCATTCCCTCTTACCAGATTAGAGGGCCTAATCTCCAGGTCATACTCTTGAGTCTTTGCAATCCAATTTCCTCTTTTGACTCCAGGATCTTGTTGTGTTAAAATGGACTTGATTGCACTTCCAGGGACCATCACCACAGTATGAGAATTAAGGATGTAGAACCTGAAGTTCTTCACAGCCTTAACCACTGCATATGCATGTTTTTCCAATTGACTGTAGTTTAACTCATGCTTCTTTAAAGGGCAGCTCATGAAAGCAATAGGTGCTTCCAAATCTTCATCATTCTTCTAGACAAGGACAACAGAGAGAGTGTGTTCTGAGGCATAGCAGTACATGATGAACTCCTTGTTGAAATCTGGAGATACAAGAGTTGGAGCTTTGGCAATAGCTCTCTTGATCTCTTCAAATGCAGTTTTCCCTTCATGGCTCCATTTGAAACTTTCTTGAGGCTTCATCATGGAGGTGATGTGCTTTGTCAGTTCAGAAAACTCAGGGACAAAGTGGTGAAGAAAGTTTACCTTCCCAAAGAATGAGTGCACTCCTTTCTTGCTTGTGGGAAGAGATAGTTCTTGAATGGCTCTTACCCTCTCAGGGTCAATATGTGCTCCTTGTTTGTTTACAATGTGCCCCAGCAACTTTCCTTCTGTGACTCCAAAGATGCATTTCTTAGGATTCAATGATATGCCATGTTTCCTACACCTTGCAAGAACTTGCTCCAAATGACAGATGTGCTCCTCCCTTTTTCTTGAAAATATAGTGAGGTCATCAAGGTATATGACAATGCAATGCTTCAGGTCTTTGAAAGCCAAGTCCATTTCTCTTTGGAATGTGGCTCCTGCATTGATTAGGCCAAAAGGCATTCTGCTATAGGAAAAAGTGCCCCAAGGGGTTGTGAATGTTGTTTTGCTACAATCTTCCTCTGCCACTTTGATTTCATTGTACCCTAAAAACCCATCAAGCAGAGAGAGCATCTCAGATCCAGTGACTGCTTGCAAAATGTGATCCATGATTGGAAGAGGGTAGTTGTCCTTGAGTGAGGCTTGATTAAAATTTTAGAAGTCAACACATATCCTTATCTCACCATTCTTCTTCCTCACTGGCACAATGTTAGCCACCCATGTTGAGTGGTGAATGGGAAAAATGATTCTGGCATTTAGCATCTTGGTCACTTCTTCCTTGATGATGTCAACAATCTTTGGGTTATAGGGCCTTTGCTTCTGCCTAAAGGGCTTAGCACCTTGCTTCAAAGGAATGGAATGGTGCATTTCCTTTGGTTGGAAAGATTTGAGTTCTTCATAGGAGTAAGCCAAAACATCAGAGTACTTTTTGAGCAGAGCAACAAACCTTCTCTTCTCTTCAGGTGAGCAACATTTTCCAATGTTGACCATTCTTGGATCTTCTGAAGTACCAATGTTTTCTTTATCAAAATCAGATGGACACCGAGAAGATAGCTTTTCTTTCTCCTGAATGAATCTGTCATGTTTGTCAAATAGATCTTCCAAAGAGACTAAGCCTTTGGGAATCTTGTTACCTTTCAGTCTGATCATGCCCTCATCATCAACTTCTTCAATTCCATCAGTTTCTTCTTCAGTAACAACTTCCCTATGAGGATTGACACTTCCTTCAAAGAAGAGATTATTGAAATTGTCTCTTTTCTCTAAGAAGGTCAAAATTTGATTGTCATCATTGAAGACCTGCCAATGATTTGCATTATCAGGTACACTAGGTCTGAATACCATCTCAATGGTTACTTTATCTTTGCCAAAAGAAGGATGAGGTGTCAATAAGGAGGCTGACACTGCAAGAGAATCAGCCCTTTCATTTTTTTCCCTTGGAATGGCTTCAATAGAGAATGCATCAAAGGATTCAATGCAATCCCAAACCCTATTTCTGTAGTGTCTGAGCCTTGGGTTCTTCACTTGATATTGTTGGTGAATTTGCTTCACTATCACCTCTGCATCACCAAGGCATCTCAGCTTCTTGATTCCCATGTCTTCTACAACACTCATGCCCAAAAGGAGAGCTTCATATTCTGTTGTATTGTTTGTGTTATCAAACTGTAGTTTGTAGGCAAAAGGATGCATTTCCTTGGAAGGGGAAAACAAAACAACACCAGCTCCTGAGCCTGCCCTTGAATGACTGCCATCAAATTCCATTGTCCAAATCTGATCTTCTTCTTCCTCCATGAGAAGTGGCAAGTTTTCATCCTTTTGTGATGTGAGAAAGTAGTTTCCTAACTCAGAATCTTGAAGAAGGATGTTGGCTCTTGGATCATCAGACTTCTTCACTATGAATTTCATCTTTCTTACAGGAAACAACCTCTTCATTTCACCTTTGACTGGGATAGTTGCAGATGACCAATCCATTTTTATCTCTCCACCTAGGTCTCTACAAAAACTTCTGCTCAAAAGCATGCCAAAAGATGTTGGGATGTCTGCCACTAAAATAGTTAGGAGCACCTTCTTGTCAGGGAAGTCAGCCAGAGCTACTTGTGCATCCTTTATTCTTCCAATCAGTGGCACTTGTTTAGATTCCATTGAATAGCAGGCTCCATTTACTCTAGTCAAGGTTAGGCCAAGGGCATTTGCAACTTTGAGTGGCATTACATTATCAGAAGCTCCAGAATCAATGATACAATTGTTCAACTCAAAGCCATTTATGAGGAGAGACAAATAGAAAGGCTCAACCCTAGTTGTTTTGGAAGCATTGAGAGCTAACATGTTTTGAGATGGAGGTGTGGATGGTGTTGGGAGAAGTCCTTTAGAAATGGGACTTGAGGATATAGGGCTACTACCCCGGACTGCATTAATGAATCTGTCAAATTGGGCAGGGTGTGTTTGTAGGTACTCTATCTCTGAGAGTTGGACTTTGGTTTTACTTGCATGTTCCACAAAGTCAAATGGGGCAATGCTGGGTGAGGAGGAAGTTCCTGAAGTGGAGGAGGATTTACATGGCAAAGGATTTGAAGGAACCTTGGATGTTTTGGATGGTAGATTCTCTCCCAAAGGTGAAGCAGTCAGTTTAGCAGAAGGTGAAGGTGTAGCCTTTGGTTGAACTTTGGGTATTTTTGCAGAGACTCCAATGGAAGGGGAAGTGCTCTTAACAATTTGAGAATTAGAAGAAGGAAATGATGACATACTTGGTATAATAGCAGGGTCCTTGGCAACAACCAAGTCTGGTTTTCTTTGGCAGAATCCATGGAAGGTGGTAATGGAGAACCTTTACTGATGATTCTCTTTTGTGTGACCTCTGAAGTGGAATCTTCTTTGGTCTTCTTCTCCTTTGCAACCACTGAGGATGGAGTGTTTTTCTTGGATTGTGCTCTGGTGAAAACAACACATGAGAAGCTTGGGGCTTCCTCATCATCTTCTTCATCATCATCAACAAACTCAAATAGGCCATTGTGCATGTCAACTTCTTCAACTTCTAGGTAGCTTTCATAGTCTTATGCATTTTCTCCTTCAGGTTCATCAACTTCAGCTTCCTCCCTTATCTCTCTGGTATCACAGGCAACATTGACTGGTGGTGCTTCAAGAGCAAGTTGGCGAGGAGGTGGTGCAATCCTTTTCCTATTAAGGAAATTTGGTCTTCTTGGAGCATTTCTCATTGTGATTTGTGACAACTACTTCTTCAAGGCAACCAGATCATTTGCCATTTTTTGGAACATTGGGTCTGTGGTGACTGAACTTGAACTTTGACCCTTTTTCTTTCCATTTGGGCCCTTCACCTTTCCAGAAAGGATTAGATCATCATCAGTCTCAATTGCAAAGTCTTGAGCTTCCCTCAATGTTGTTGGTTGGGCTCTTCTGAGGAAGAAACCAACTTCTGATGGCAAGGCACTGATGAAGAACCTCTTCAAGTTGTTTTCAGGAGGAACTACATCTTCATGGATTCTTCTTGTCAATCTATCAAACCTTGCTACAAAATCTCTCATGGACTCAGAGACTTCTTTCTTCATCTGAACCAATTGAACCAACAGATCTTGGAAATCTTCAGTTCTCTTGAACCTATGTTCAAATGCACTTCTTATGTCATCCCAACCAGTGATAGATCTTGGGGGAAGCATGTAAAACCATTCAGCAACCTTCTCTTGGAGTGACTCCACAAAAATCATAACTGAAACATCTTCATTCACAACCCCCAACACACCACAAGTAGTGATGAATGTTGCTACATGTTCTTCAGGGAGTTGAGGAACCATCTCCCTTAAATTTGGGAAAGTTATTTCTTGAGCCTCTTGGTAGATCATGAAGTAGTTGTGGGAGAGTAAGTGGACCAGTGTTTCTTCCCCATGGCACATTTGGTCTATGTGCTTCACATTCATTATCACCCATTCTGTTTCTATCTCTAGCTTCTTGAGAAGCTAGGGATTCTTCTCTTTCCTCTTCCTCTGCTTGGAGTATTTCAATCTCTCAGAGTTGAGCCCTAATCACTTCTTCTCTTTCAAATTGAACTCTCACCTACTCTCTTCCTCTTCTCTCTCAAGCTCTTCAAAAGTAGGATCAAACACTTCTCCTTATCTCAACTGTTGGGTATACCTTCTGTCAGCCAGCTTGAAGGCTTATTGTCTTCTCTGAGGTGCCAAGATTTGTCTTTGCTCCTCCAACTCAAGAGCAAGTTCTTCTTCTTGGTCCAAGATTCTTGAGGCAATAGAGTAATGATTTACACTCTGTCTATTATGCCAAATAGCCTCCCTTAGGTCTGAAATGATATCTTCTTGAATGTGAAAGAGCAAGGTAGGTCTCTCAATAGGAGGGTTTGCAAGAATAGCCATGATTTGTATCCATGTGGATCACAAGAAACTTCAAAATTTCAACAAACTCTAATGATATATTATGACCTTGTGGTCATTTCTAGGGTGCAGATGCTGCAAAATCTGCCCCACGGTGGGCGCCAAAACTGTTGGCTTGGAAATTTGTCTTGAGGAAAAATTTATGGTTTTCCTCACCAACACTATGGGAATCTAAGTCCCTCTACTTTGAATGGTGCAATTTTCATATTATGCATGTAAAACAAGGTGGATTCTATTGGTGTGTGTATTTTCCACATCATTAGGTGAGTCATCTCACTTAGGTGAGATCGTAGGTCCATGTGTCATTTAGGGGTCATTATGAGATTCCCTTACACATCAGTGCATCAGCACGTCAGTGCGTAAGTGCATCATATGCGTCATTGGGAGTTACACTTCTATTCTGGGAATGTAACTCCCCCTCTCTACTCGAGTTGTCATGATTGCAACACTGGGGGTTACTCAACACCTCCTATATGTACACCCCATTTGATCTATGAGATAGAGGAGAGTTTTATGGCTTAACCAGGTTCTGCCCATGTTTCAAATCTTTGCATGCACATTCGGTTGATGCTCGCTCCTCCCGAGATCTCTTCACGCTGTCGTTCACACATTCATTGATGTGCACGTCGTCCCTCGTGATCCTCACTTGCGGGTTTTAAACCCTCTTTCATGGTATTAGAGTGGATCTTGTGGATCCGTGCACTCATCAGTGTTTTTGTGCATGTTTTTTGGCTTCCGGTGTGATATTCAGATCTCATTCATGCGTGTGTCGTAATGGTTATTCCGACCGTGCTCTTCTTGCATTGATTCGGGCATTTTATACCTCCGTTCAGTTTGGTTCGTGGTTTGGCTCGAGTTGTTACTTGTGTTTGGTTTTTATGCCTATTCTAGACTCGTTTGCATTATTGGTGTACTTTGCTACTCTGGTTACATGTTTTGGATTCTAAAGGAATCTTTTTTGGTTTTCTCATGCATTACTTTTGCACTCTCATTACCTCTCGCATCGAATCTCTACACATTGCTTGGTTCTTAGCACTCTTGGCTCTTGGTTTCACACTATTCAGAGTTGGAACTCGCTACATGTTCCCACATGCTTAGCTCATTCACCATTGGCCCTATGTGGTTACGGTGCCCACCCATATCTGCAACTATGTTTTCTGCGTGCTTGGGTCTATGCTTACTCACGACCGTTTGCTTTGTCTTGTAACCACCTGGGTACTTTGGCTTAGTTCTCCCTTGTGGACGTTTCACTGCTTGGTAGGTTTGCATTTCTGATCTCCACACACTGGATTTTTCCTGTGATTTGGAATTGTTCAGCCTCCTGGTTACAACTCCTGCTACAGTGTTTGGGGTAGTATGCTTGCTCCTATCTGTGGTGGTTCCATCACCGTTTGTTGTGTGCCTAGTCTCCTACCGTGGCCAGCTGGTTCACTACTGTGTAGTGTCCATGGGAATCCTGTAACATTTTTATGCTTGGGTTCAACGTTTTCTACTTGGGTTTGCATTGGATTCTTAGCTTCTAGCTGGGTTATTTCCTTGACTAGGTTTCAACATTAGAACTCTGTGCATTCAGGGCTCTTCTCAGCAACTTGCTTACTTCTCCAGCCAACAACTTATTCCTTCACCCACACGTGGTCTCTACCCTCCACCTCCTCCACGTGGTCTCCTACTCGAGCCTGCACTCCAATAGTTGCAGTGACTGTTTCCTTGCATGCTCTCCTAGTCTCTTGGTCTCCAACAGTTACAGCAACCGTTTCCTTGCATGCTCGGTCAACAACCTCTCCAGCACGTGGTATCTACCTGGAAGGGAGCTTTTCACGTGGCCTTGTAGGTGTACTTGCAGCTCCAGCCAGCACTTCTCCTTAATGTGCTCCACGTGGGCTCTCATCTCTCCACTCTTCCAATGTGGGCCCCTCCTCTCCATCACCTTCTTTTTTAAATGTTTTAGGGTGATTAAAAAAACAAAACATTCATTATGGCATGTAATAAGTTTTAGACTGCTGTTTTTTTGGCTTGTATTTAAACCTTCCTACGCTTGTCAAAGACGGAGGGCGAGGTCCGGGGTTGGCAGGAGGCTAATCCCCCCTCGCAGTCAAAACAAACCCCTATGCTAAAATTTCTTGTCGTTTCCAACGAGTAGTCACATGATACCCTTTTGCACCCATTTCGGGCACTTTTTTAATGCAGTTTGCAACATTTATTGTATTTTTCCATCAGTTGCGGGAATCTTATTTAATGCCATAACTTTTGACTCCCTGCTCATTTTTGAGCGCTTCTTTAGTCAAAGTTGCATGATTTTTCACACATTACGTGATGACATTGTCAGTTTTGTAAATGCACTACTTTATAAAGTGCCACATTCTGGGGGGGTTGATTGTACTCTTGGGCCTTCACACGCAGACGCATTATCGGCCGAGTCTGACGTCTTGCTTTTGTGCATCTTGCATCTTGCATTCCTCATCATGGAGAGTGCTCTTTCTAGACTTGAGCATCATAGGATTGCTTTACAGCCTCCGCCACTTCTCACCGGGAGAGGGAACTATTCAGCCTGGCGTGCTTCCATGGAACGTTACTTCACTCACGAGGGTCTTTTACCCTTCTTGCTTGGGCCAGTTCCTGCACCCACTGATCATCGTCATCTAGAGGACTTCCTTGACACTTGCGACCATGTCTTTGGTCACATGATGATGCATGTCTCTCGTTCTCTCTAGTTTCACGTGGCAGACTCAGATCCACCTCATCGTGTCTGGAGCATTCTTCAGTCCCTCTATGGAGACCCTTCACATACTACCACCATTGTTGCTGCTACTGATTCAGTTGTCTCCTCCATTTCTTCATGTGATGATAGTTCCGCTGACATAGAGGCTCGTTTGGTTCTACTTCTGATGACGAGGATTGTGCACCCAGTTCTGATGTCAAGAGCACTACAGAATGACTTCTCTCCTCTTTCTTTCACTATTCCAAACATTGTTGTCACCCCCCACATCTCATCAGATATCGAGCAGTCTCCTACTCAGCCTCATACCATCATCACACCCACCTCCTTTCCACTTCCAGTGTGCGAGGCCCACTTCACTCCTCTACCTTCATTGGATGACTCATACCTATCTGACATCACTCTTCTGTTTGTTGAGCCCCCTCATTGGGACGAGTATCTGCCTAACCTTAGTCATCTTTTCGCATAGTCTACTTGTGATGCACTACAGGTCCCTCATCCATCTACAAGTATTTCAAAGGAGTTCATCATCTTTGTTGTTGGGAGTGCCCCTTCCAGGAATCATGTCACTTCCACATTTCCAGAGACCTTCATTGATCCACCCTCAGCTGTGGATCCCTTTTCTATTGTGGAGGATGTTTTGTTCCCTTCACATCACTTAGACATCCTTTCTACAAGTGTTCCTCTTTACTCTGATAATTCTACACACGTGGCATTACCTTCGGTTCCTTGGCACTCACTCGCTAGACCTATGTCACACTTCAGTGCACCAGACTCAGAGTTCTTCATGTTGTTGCCTTCAGTTTCCTTTGTGGAGTGGGCGGACTTCCTGCACATCATTTCTATCCTTCCTAAGGGTAGGCACACAGTTTGTTGCAGGTGGCTCTTCTTTAGTCCAGAGGCAGAGGATCTCGTCATCGACATTTTTCTGGGAGACCTCCTAGAGCTGCATAGTTCAGATCCGTCCATGGCATCTTCTGCATTCCTCTCGTCTCCCTCTTCTTCTCTCTTCTTCTTCTTTCTAAGAGATTGCCTCTTTGTACATGGGTACCCTTTCAGGCTTGTCTATGGTCGAGACCCATATTTGGCATCTTTCTTAGATTAGAGAGTGTGTTGTTCTCTTGTGGTGGATGTTTTTCCCACTGGGTTTTCCTTCACTACTTGGGACTTTTTTCTTGTACATGGGTACCTCATCAGGCTTTGTGTCAGGACCCATTTCTTGTTTCTAACTTGCTTCCTCATCCTAAGTTACAATGAAGGGGAGGTGTTGGTGTGTGTATTTTCCACATCATCAGGTGAGTCATCTGACTTAGGTGAGATCGTAGGTCCATGTGTCATTTAGGGGTCATTATGAGATTCTCTTACGCATCAGTGCGTTAGCACGTCAGTGCGTCATATGTGTCATTGGGAGTTACACTTCTATTCTAGGAATGTAACTCCCCCTCTCTACTCGAGTTGTCATGATTGCAACACTGGGGGTTACTCAACACCTCCTATATGTACACCCCATTTGATCTATGAGATAGAGGAGAGTTTTATGGCTTAACCAGGTTCTGCCCATGTTTCAAATCTTTGCATGCACATTCAGTTGATGCTCACTCCTCCTGAGATCTCTTCAAACTTCCGTTCACACATCCATTGATGTGCATGTCATCCCTCATGATCCTTACTTGCGGGTTTTAAATCCTCTTTCAAATTCAATGGTGGTTTTTCAACCAGAGATCCATAGGGGCACTCTACTGACCCTATGGAAAGGCCTATAATTTCTTACTAGGGCAGAAATTGGTCTGAGAGTGGGAAAGGGGAGTGAAAATGAAGACAAGAAGATCAATGATGGAGGTAGAATATCAAATGCCTACATACATTGATCAGAAGGTTCATAACATGCATTTAAGAATGGAAGAAGAACAAGTTTGCAAAACCTAGCTACAAGACCAAATAAAACACATTGGTTACAAAGTACCAATTCATTTCTCCGTCAAAGGGACTTAAAATTCCTTCTTTTCTTATTGCAGCCAAAGCAGAAACTTGTACAATGAGTGGAAACAGAAGAAAATTGTAGAAAGAAAAGAAATAGAAGAAGATTGACTATCGTTTTTGTACTCTGTTCGCAAAACGCATTTCCAGTCTCCAAAATCAATTTGCAACCTATACAATGACTTTCAGAGAACATCAAATAGCCCACACGAGGTGGTTACAACTTTCCAAGGCATCCAGGAAATGGTTTCAATTGAATCCAATCATTCGGGCCATTTCTGGTTCTTGATTCGTAGAGAAACCGTTATGGTGGGAAATACCAGAGAATTCATAATTATAACCGTTACAAACTTCTTCAGATTGAATATGGACCATCGGATATATCTTTGGTGCCTTTAAATTTGAGCCATCCATGTGGTAAAAGGTGATTGGAGTGGTCGTGAGGAACACCTTTTCATTTTACGCCTTTTCATTTTACGACTTTTCGTAGTTTTGGTAATTTTTCACCTTTTGGCCCGCCGACCCGATTTGACTTTTCAACAAGGACGCATGGCAAGATTTCATTTGCGATGGGGTCACGGCTCGAATTACAACATTTTGAACTTTTGGTGAAAAAAGCTCAAAATCACAAAGTCCTCCGCTGGCCCGCATCTCCGTTGTGACACATGTCCACATCTGATTGGTTACGGGGGTGTGGCTAAACTTTAAAATTTTAACCATGAGGGATAAAATCTCAAAGTCTCGCCAAAGATTTGTCTCCCGCTTTGACTTTTCAACATCACCATGTGTCACCATTTCATTGGCTGCGGAGCCACAACTCAAATTATCCTTTTTAACCTTTGAGACAAAAAACTCAAAAGTTCAAAATCCTCCGCTGACCCAGTTTGACTTTTCAACGCTGGAAAGACACGTGGCATCTCCTGATTGGCTATAGAGGTCACATTCATCTTTTTACTTTTAACCCTGAAGGCTAAAAACTTGAAATCTTGTTGAAGGTCCATCACCCGCTTTGATCGGTCAACAGGGACACGTGGCACCATCGGATTGGTTGCGGAGCCACGGGTAAATTCATCTTCTTTAACTTTTAAGACAAAAAGACTTAAAGTTTTAAAGTCTTCCACCCACCCATGCTTCCACTTTGACTTTTCAACTCCAAAACGAACACGTGTCAGCATCCAATTGGCTGCGGGGTTCAAACTTTATTATTTTCTCCGCTCCGCTCGGGCTCGTGGATCCACCATCGCCAATTACACTTTTTTGCCGAAAGGAAAAGTGGCAAAGAAATCTCCTCAGCCCCGCTAGTCCGCCTTGGGCAAAAACTACAACTTAGGTCTGCCGAGCCATATCTTGCAAAATACAACGAGTTAGAATGACTTCTTTACCTTTTTGGAAAGGGGAAGAAAATTCCCATCTGATGAAGTTGTTTCCAAACATCGTTGAGCCCTTGGAAAGAACCAGAAATCAAAATACTCAGATTTGGCCATTTTCAAAGGGGACAGACTCAAAAATTTAGGGTTTAGACTTGGAAGAATGAAGGAAATTTTTGAGGGGACAACAGGTTGATAAGGGGGTAATGTAATTAAGGGGTTATGATAAGATGGATTGAGATAAAGGTTGTTGTAGAGAAATGGGAATGTGATAAGATTGGTTAGATTGATTTGGTTGTTGTGATAGGGGGACATTTGATTGGTTTGCTAGGGGTGAGATGGAATGCAAATAATGGGTGGTTGGGATATTTTAGTTGGTTGATTGGGAAGTATATAATGATAAGCACCTCTATGGGGAGGTTGATGAGTTTTCATTGATTCAAATGGATGGGGTTTCGAAGTGATCACATTTGCATGGATGTGCGATGTGTAAATGAGGGGTAGATTTGAATTAAGTTGTTCGGATGGAGGAGGAAATAAGTGAGAATCTTGAGATGATTGGATAGGGGAACAAGTGACCATAGTGGTTGATGAATTGATGGGGATAGAAGAATTGATAGTAGTGTTGACACCACAAGGGGTTCATTAGCTAGGCAATATCTTAGCACGTTCATTCATATTGAGGTAATTAAAAAATGGTAAAATCAAATTTAATATACCAGTAGACATGAGGGGGTGAAAGGGTTTAATTTATTAATAATTTGAATTAGGTATTGGGGGTAGGTTAGAGATATGGGCCAAAGGATAGGGAGGTTTAATTTTAATATAAAACTAAAACATTTTAACCCTAGTTTTTAAAATTAAATACCTTAAAATTATAAAATGAGTGTGGTCATAAAGTTAAACTATAATCTCTTTTTGAATAAGGAAATATCAATTAAGAGATTCTTAACCAATAAATAATAAGATAGTAGAAAACTAGGATTAAGTATGCTTTTCAACACAAGTGATATTATTTCACCATTTTAATTATTTGAAGAAATATTGATAAAAGTTTCACATTTATAAGTTAATTGGTAATAGACCTTTAATGGCTTCAAAATCTCTTTCGAGAGAAAATGTGTATTAAGAAAATAATAATTGAGTGATAAATATGATATATTTTCTATTTGATAGATTGGGGTAGAAATATAATGGGGTAAATAAAATTGTAATGAAAAATGGGTAAGTAAGGTACATGGGAAAAATAGGGGTACTTTTATTCTAATAATATAACACGAGTGGGTTTTATCAAACTAGCATTAAGGGTATTCTTTATTACCCTTTGAACGAATGTGTTATACCATACTTTTACTATGTGAATCCCTTGTGGTCGATATGATGTAAATTAGGGGGGATGGGAACCACTAATTGGGTAGATTATTGATTATGAGGAATGGAGGAAGATGGTTGATTAGGATCACACTCATGTTGGGCCCTAGTAAGCTCACTCATGGCTCTAGAAAAGAAAACGACAAGTTGGGAAGTAAGAACTTGGGTAGATTCTGGATTAGAATGGTAGGCACATATTTGTTACAAAGGAGGTCCATCAATGGGGAGGTTGGTGGTTTTGTGAAGGATATATTCATGAAGGGAAACCATATTAGCGTCAATAAACTCCTAAAAATTTACACATCCACAAGGGACAATAGGAGGTCCTAAAGCTTCAATGGAGGCGGCAGAAGGGGGTGTTGTTGGTCTACATGGAATGGAGTGATGATAAAGAAAATTATTGGTCTCGACATGGGTACTTGGGTTGTTTAACTGTGTTTTTTGAAGAGGAGGGATGGAAACAAGGGGTTGAGTAACCGTGGAAGAGATGACCAAAGGGGTGGAGGTAAGAACAGAGAGTGCAAAATTTTGTTAGATGGTAGTGGTAGTGGGAGTTGGAATGTTGTTTAATGTCATGTTTTGTTCCATTTGTTTTTCTTGGGATCTTGTAATAAATAGCATAAAACAAAATAATGTTGATTTTTAATTAACTTAAGCAAATCAAGTATCAAAATTTTGATTATCTTGACTATTAAGATGTGAAAAAAATGAAAGAAAAAGGGCTTTAGGGAGCCTAGGAAATGGCGGTCTATGGATGGTTTCATGTATTTTGTGATAGAGTCCTCAATATACCTAAAGGTACCTGAGGCACAAATATGTGATGGCTGCTGGTACGAGGCTTGGTATTGGTTTCTACCCCCTCACTTCATGGTCCTGCAACGATAAGGGAGTCGAGTGTTTAGCCAATATACCATTAGAAAAAAAATTGTAATGCAGCTAGAACATTGCGGCGTCTTTCCTATTGGGTGATGAAATCCCAATAGTTCCACCTGGTAGAAAATGTTTAGATGTGTAAATTTTTTGTGTTTTTAGATGCGTGTGATGAGGTGTATGTAAAGTTTTAAACCCCTTAGTTAAACTAAATTTCTAAGCAAGTATGAAAGGTTCTTTTTAAATCCAAAATGAAATGTGGAGATTCGATGAGGACGAGAAAACAAGAAATACAATGCGATAAAAAGAAAGAGATGGGGAATAAAAATAAGAAATACTATCTGATCTTCAACTTTTAAGAAAGCAAGCAAAATCCAATCCAAGCAACACAATCTAATGCAAGAAATCAAAGCAATGCTCTAACCTGTGAGGTTAGTAGAAGATAAATAAAAGAAAATTAAAATGAAATACAAATGAAAAGACTCGCTAAGAAAGGGTGAGTCCCACCGGGCATTCCAGAATGTTGACCAAGTTTCTTCATTCTTGTCCAGATTAGTGAACTAGTAATAAAGGAAACAAGTAACTCCAAATATGCAATGGTTTAAGGTACCTCTAGGTGATATGGATGGATATGGGTGCAATATGAACTCATCCTCGCTGCGAGCTAAGTAACCTACACAACGAAGAAGACTAAAACATGAGGCAAATTAGTAGATAGATGGGAGGGTTTCCTGACAATGTCAGTCCCAAGAAGTAAGAACTTCTTAGGATGGATGTCAACCCTCATTCTGATAAGATAATATAAAATCAGATATTGATAAATTGGATGTAGCAAGGATCTGAGTAATATGCAGTAAATCTGAGATAAATAGAATATTGAAGTGTAGAAATGTAAAGAAAGTACAGATTTGATCTAAATAGATGTTAAATAAACCAAACCTACATGGTTTGACGATGACATGAGACTACAGAGGGCTAATCAAGGGTGACTGGGGTAGATCAACTGAAACAGTGATGAAAAATGTAGATCTGAAGGATCTAAAGGTAGATGTGAAGTTGATAATGCACTGAGATGGTTGACATGAACCTGGAGAATATATAGAATAAGATTTAATAAAAAGGATATAAGAAAATTAGGAAAACAAATGGTAAATATAAGAAAGATAGATCAGTTTGATAGTGTCTAGGCTGGGTTGACAGGGACTAGGGGTTGGCAGGATGGATCTAAGATAACAGAAGAGAAAAATGGTTGGATATAAAAGTTGTATGACTAAGATCAAACAGGCGATGAGACAGATGATAGAAAAATAGAAATAGAGAGATGGGTCAACGGTGACCAAGTAAGGTTGACGGTGACTGGGGTAGATCTAACACTAAACGAATGGAATTGACAAAACAACAGTCTGTAGATGAGGATGTAGGTGATTGTATGCAAGCATGGGGCCTTGGGATATTCCAGATCTTGCAAACACAATAGTGATGGATCTAAGCATGTAATGACAAGAGGACTCCAAAGCTCCCAAAATGAACACAAGGTCTCTAAGAAGGCTCAACAATAGGATGATAACTGCAAGCACACACTGGAAACCAAAGCAAAGGTCATAAGAGCTCATAAAATCTCAAAATTGCATCCCTAAACAAGGAGGGGTAAAGGTGGATTTATAGGTTCAATGACGACCTAGATGGGTCACCGTTGATTGCGGGGATTCGTCCATTTGGGCATGGAAGGATGCCCAACTCGAGGCATCAATCCCATAGGAGGAAAGATTAGGGTTATAAGGATTAGGGTGAGTTAGGGCTGCTTAGGGAAGATAAATCAATAGTTGGATGGTGGAAAAGAGTAAATAAAGGCCATGGTTGGGTAAAAACATTAAATGATGGCCTAGAAAGGATAAAATTGAGGATTTAGGGAGGATAAACAAATTAAATGAGGATTAGGAGTGATTAAGGGTGATTAGGAATGGTTAGGGAAGATAAAATAAATGGTGGAGAATGATGGTCAGTGTGACGAATTAAATTTAAGAGGGAATATGAAATTTGAATGGATGATCATGATGAAAAGAGAGCGAACACGGGGTGAGGGGTAGCGATACCAAATTTTGGTGTCTACATATACCTTCTTTTTTCCAACTTGTTATATGAATGCACAACTCAAAACAGAGTTCTGCTAGGCTCTTCTTTGTTGATTCAGAGCTTGTCTTGCATGTTGCAGAGCTTGAGCACGTTCTTCTTCAAGGTCCAAAATTCTTGAGATTGCATGATAGTGGTTAAATCTCTCTCAGTTATGCTAAATACAATTTCTCAAATAAGTTGAAAGGTCTTCGTGGGTATCCTGGATAAAAAGGAGATTATGCTACAACACAGGAGGATTTTTAGGGATAGCCATGGAGGGAAAAATGTAGAGCATTCATGAAGATTCTTATGATTTTCAATATCTTTTTTTTTTTTTTAGATATTTAATTTTTATGGATTTTTTGGTTATTAAGGTCATGTAGAGACAACAAATTCTACCCCACATTGGGCACCAAAAGCTATTGGCCAAATAATTTGTCACTAGGAAAAATTAGTTGGTTTTCACCAATACTTTGGGAATGTGTCCCTCTTGCTTGTGAAAGGGTATGCTCCCTTTATTGAATGTAGATAAAAAAAATATTGTGGGTGGCCAATAGGCTAGGTATCACACAGGCACACTCCACTAAACCCGTGGAAAATGCCTACACCTAGTGGAAGGGAAGAATTTATTTGAGAGGTGAGATAGTAGGAGTGATAAATTTGAGAGGGGTTAATCTTTTAAATAGGCTCAGATAGATTTTTATAAGTTTTAACTAGAATTTATCCACACATAATTAGAATAAAACAAATTTGTTAACAATATCAAGACACAATGAATCATGAACAAAAAAATTCATTTATCCATTCAACAAAGGTTCTAACACCTTTCTTGGTTATGCAATATTGTCATATGCATAAAGCTACAAAAGAGAGATGGAGGAATCATATATAAAAGAAATAGAATAATGTTATCTTTGTTTATTTATTTATAGTACACTAGTTATCTACTCAGAGACTCACAAATTAACAACCCTTTATAATGAGGGAGTCATACAATATATAGATTTACGAAATGACTCTTTTCCTACCCCCCACGTGACTTTTCAATGACCTTTCGTATTTGTAGGAAAGAAAGTGAGTTCCTTTCTATTAATTAGAGGAAACTCATTACAATGTTTAACTATAGGTCTCATTTGAATTAATAAGACAAAAAGTGAAAAGTAAACCCCCTTAATGAAGAAATATAACATGAGAGAAGAGAATAAGTGGGTGGGAAAGGGATAAAAGAGGAGATAGCTACTTTGAAGAAGGTGGCGCATTTGCTGATGAAGATCCACTTGCTGAAGGACTTTGGGAGAGCGATTCTATAAAATTTTCAATTCCCTAGTCATCTTCACTTTTGCGGTGATGACAAGCATGAATTCAAACAACAAAAGAATTTCTAGAAACAAGGTCCTACCTTTCTCAAGGATTTTTCTCACCCACTCATCATTAGCTCTACCTTGCATTGTGTAGCCCTGCATCTTCTTGATTGATTCTAGATCAAAGTTGTTGATCAGAGTGACTTCTTCATCTAGGAGAGATGGGATGACATTAGGATCCATGAAGGATTGAACATATGAAGTGAGAATTCTCACATGTTCTTCCAATTGTTCAATCTTCTCCTTGTATTCTTCATTTATCAGTAGGAGGTGAGTGGAAGATTCTTTGAATAGATTAACATCTCCTTCATGTGTTGTTGGACCCAAAGGAATTACGGTCATTTCATAGTCAAATGGGGTCATCTCACCATTGGGATTTACTACCTTCCACCAAGCTACTTCCACATACTAATTTTTTGAGGCACCAATATAGAAGCGAGAAGTAATTTGAGATTTCTTACCTCACTTTGTTTTCACCATCATTGAAATGGCTTGAAAATGTGGCATCAGTGCCTATTAGACTATGCAAGTCTCTCCTATAATCATTTCTTATACCCATGGGAAGATCCCTAACATTTTAGTTTTAGCATTGGGCATGATTGCAGTTTGAGGCTCTGCAAGAGGGTACATCTTAAATTTGTTGAGTTAGCTTAGCCATGGAGGAAGAGATTATTAGAGACCCGTGTTGAATTGATGGATGAGAAGGATTAATTTATCCTTGTTCCAGATCTTCTACAGGGTCTTGAATGACTCTTGTTTTCTTATGCAACCTCCTATAGTGGAGAACCTCAACTTCCATTGATTTTCTTTTAGTAGGCTCTCCTCAGTGAGTAGAACTCGCGGTCCTCTCAATTACCTTCTGATTCAAGAGATGAAATGCATGTCTTATGAGAGTCTAAAGACCACCTAATTCAATGAGTGTAGCCCTATTTATCTTGAACCATTCCTTGGACATTTGTTTTACCATTTAATTTCTTTCATTTATGTCTCCTGGCTCATGAACGCTCCACGAGATTTGTGGGAGAGGCAAGATCTTTACTACTTGGTATTCAGGATTATACAACTCTGTCCCATCATCTTCTACACCATCCATGAACCAATCAAATCTGAATTTTCTCATTTAGTCGATGATCATCCTCATGTGATCTCACTTTCTTACCTCAAGATCATCCCAACAATTGACCTAGTAATCTTCAATTTGGGGAACATGATGCAAATCAGGAAGATGGAAGGTCTTAGGGTTTCTTCGGATGTCAAAATTTGCCCTGGGTATATATGAATAGAGGTTCGATGGGGAAAATGAAGCTTCAAGACTTGATGCATCATTCACATTCTTACACGAGAAGATTCTGAGAGAGATAGGAAATGACACACCTTTCTTCTTGTGGTTCTTGAACTTGTCGTTGACATGGACAAGTTTCTTGCATAGCTCGAACATCATGATCTTTTCATTGAGGTATCTCGGGAGCTTGCGAGGAGCGAGATCAAACCCTAAAACTATTTTAAAAGAAAATTTTGAAAATTGAGTGTAATAGGACTCATATCTCTCGATCAATGTTGCGGCTTGACAAGACAATTTCAATAATGGATTACCTTCCAACAACTGTATGATGAACATGGTGAATGCATCATTCACCATTGAAAAATGATGATTGCTTTCTTTGAGAGTAATTTCTAGGCACCTTTTATAGGCAGGGGACCTTTGAGAAACATTATGAGCAGGATTCACGCCTCTGAATGGTCTTGTACTCGTGAGAGCGTTTACCAAATATGATGTCATTGAGAACTTTCTGGTGACCTGCAACTGAAACAATTGATGGTGGATGTTATCACTTATGATTTGTCCCCAATCAATCATTTGATTTCCTTCCATGATAATGAGGATGAATTTTGTCATCCAATCTTGAAAATCTCTTGTGGCCTCTTTACCCATTACCCTACTCAGCAAAATGATTGCATCATAGTAGCCTTCATGAAACTCACCTCTAGATAAAGCTTTTGGTACATGAGAAAGATTCCTTCCTTGTTTCAACCATGATCCCAGTGCGAGGCCTTGGAGATAGGATTCATTCTTCAACCATTCACCATAGGAAAACTCCTTTGTAACTATGACCATGTTGTTACCTATTGGGATGTGCATACATTGTTAAATGTCCTTCGGAGTGAGCACTGCAAGTATGGAATTGTCCTTTGCTCTTATGATCCTTGATTTTAGCTCATAGTGCTGAGCACATGCTAGCACCAATTTTGTGCTCTGAACAGACATGGGATGACATCCTACAACATATAATCTGCTTGTGAAAATATTATCCTCAACTGGTTCCCTTGGGCCTCTGAGCATCCAACTCTTCAGGTCTTCTAAGTCCATGTGAGCAACATCATTATCACCCATGCTTGGATATTCTGAAGCCATGGTTGAAACAAGTTCACAACTAGATAATTTTAACTTCATGTTTCCAAAAATCAGAAAGATGAGTGAAAATGAAATCAACAACAAATTTCTGCACTTGAATATGAAACTTTCTATTTTTAGTAGGTAGGGTTTAGGAGCTGTTATTTTAGGAAAATTTGTCGTTTTGCTCAAATTTAGCCATATGAAGCTTCTAACATATTTAGAGTACCTCCATTGATTTTCATTTATTTATTTTATACATTTTCTATTTTTAGAAATATTCTTTTTTAGAAACTACTTTTTTGGAAACTATTTTTTGGGGAAAGCTGATTTTTCGAGAAAACTACCTTTTTTGCCTAGTTTGTCATTTTCACTGTTTTTCGAATGTTCTGGGTAGAGAGATATTACAATTTTAAGAGGGTTGCTATTTTTAGTAAGTTTCAACCCTAAAAAAATTCTATTTTTATTAGGTTCACTTACCAATGTCTGTTCCTAATGAAAATACCCTCATCAGATTCAGTTTTCCCCGGGATCCCGTGCTCCAATTTTCACAATGATTCGTCCACCAGAACTCTTGCAAACTAAAAAATCAACTTATAGGGAAAGGGTTTCAAATATGTTGTTGTTAAAAAACTAGGACATCATCAAGTTTGTAAGAACAATCTTCTCAAAGGCACCCGATATGATGATCTTCTTAGAAAAACTCACTGGAATCTAGTTTCAAGTTTGAAATTTATGAATAAATCATTGTTTTCATGTTCATGGCTGCCTTAGAAAAAAATTGGCAGCATGTCTAGTATTTTTACAAGTTTTTGGAGGTTTAATGGATTCAAAAATTGATGGAATGCTGAACTGTGTAAATAAATGAGCTTGGAAGCAAGTAATTTTGTGTTTTTAAGATACCCCGACAACTACTTTTTTATCACGGGTGTGAAAGTTGCATATAATTAAAAATTAGGGTTTTTATAGCTTAAGTATGGGGCACATTTTTTGTTCCCCTATACTCCCTTGGGAAAAGGGGCAAGGGGGACAATAAAATGTTCCTTGTACTAGATCATGACAAGTGTCATCATGTGGTGTAAGGAGAGGGAGAGGGAGATGGAGAAAGCATGCTTTAGCATCTGGGAACTGAAAGTAGGTCATATGGAGAACCTGAGGAGGGGATAAAATGGGGAAAAAAATTATGTCCCCTCTATCCCTTTAGTAAAAGGGACAAAGGGGGAAATAAAATGCTCCTTAATTAGATCGTAACACTTGTTACTACATGGTGCGAGGAGAGGGAGATGAGCTTAACTTAATTAGCACCCCGTCGGGTTGAGGAAGGTCACGTGGGGAACCAGAGGAGAGGGATGAGTTGGGGTACATTTTTTTGTCCCATTTTTCCTCTTCAAAAAGGGACAAGAGGGACACAAAAGTGCACCATGAAGCCAGAAGGTGACATGTGTCACTCCAAAAAATGAGTATGTATGAGAAGCGTACCTTGCACAAGAGAGAACTTGAAGATGCAATTCCTGGAGCTCCATATGGTATTTTAAGATGAAATTTTATATTATTTTGACTTCTAAGACAATTTCAAGAATAATGAGATAGGTTTTAGACTTCAATTATGCTTTCATCTCTGAGAAGTGGCTCCTTTTTCTTCAAGACAACAGGGTATGTCTGCCAAGATTGAGATGCCTTGAGAAACGATATTGTAAAAAAATTGATTGTTCCACCATTTACATATTTCCAATTTCTATTTTTTTTCCTTCCAACTCCCTACAGAGCTCCCAAAATCCTCTGAAGAAGTTCAGGTACCAATTTTGACTACACACTCCATACACCTAAAGACCGTTTTTACACAAATTGTCCCTAAACCTCTAGAACTTCCCTAAATCTTCCTAAATCACTCCTAACACCTTCATGGATCTACAATACCATGTCCGGATGATTATGAGCTTTCATATCCTTCCCAGAGGATGCACACCTACCTTGAAATGGCCAAAATTGGCCTTTCCAAGCCTATTAAAAGACTATTCTTCAGAAGCACTTGTTGAATGAGATGAATGACCCTGTTACATCATTTCAAACACTAGGAAAAAAATTTCAACACATTGGGAGGACTTGCAAGATCGGGATGAGCATGATATAGAGGAAAAACTGATCTGGGGAGGGGTTCGGGGGGATTTCTAGGAAAATTTTTACATTTGGGCTTAGTTATCATGGTTTAAGTTTGAATTTTTGGACTTGCAAAAATACATGACAATAGAGAGACAATAATTCATTCAACCGGATCTTGTCAATCAGCAGGCCACCAATGGATCTAAGTCTAGTCAAAACCTATAAAGTGCAATCATCTTGGAATCGGTCAGGCACCCTTGACTGGAGATGAGTCACATTTTCCCGAATGGATAATTATTACACCTTGTGTCTTGGTATCCTTCATCTTCATTTTCATATCACTATTCTCCTAGTTCTCATGTCCTTCTTGGATCTCGGTGGTGAGCCCTCACATCTTCCTAGTTGTGTGCAGTCATGAGTGGAGTGAGATATCCTATCACTATATCATCTACATTCTACCAATGGAATGAAATGTTTACAATTGTTTGAACATGAGTTCAGACGGTGTACCTTTTTACCAAGTCAAAAATATAAAAACATTCAAATATGTTTTAAAATAAAATAAAAAATATTCAAATATGTTTAAAAATCCCAAAAATAGTATAAATCTTGCAAAAACCAAAAACAATACAAAACTTGCAAAAACCAAAAACAATACAAAACTTGCAAAAATCCAAAAACAATACAAAACTTGCAAAAACCAAAAACAATATAAAACGAACAAAAATAAAAAATTATATAGATTAAAAAGCAAAACATTCATAAAATGTTTGAAAAAATCTTAGCAACTGCAAAACATAATTCAATAGTATTGTTATTTAACGACACTCCTAGTGATCATTCCAGATCATCTTATGATACCCACTTTTCTTGCTCGTGGCATATATCTATGCTCGGAGGAAAAATAATCAATTAACCCTTTGCGATATAAATTCACTTGGGGCACACTTGGTTTTCATTTTTTTCCTCGTATCTCAGCGTATTTTCCTAGAAAATTTCTTTAATCCAATAGATATCAAACTTCAATGGGATCTGACAAGATTGTCATGAGGAGTATCTAAGATTACTCCACTCTTCGGCCCGATCCAATCCTCTTGCGTTTCTAATATATCACTTAAGGGAATTCATATATGTCTCTTCTTCACTAGGGAACACATTAGGGGTGTCATTAGATGTCGTTATTGCAAACTGTATTACCATTTGTTAACCTTGTGTAGATGTTTTTGTTAGGATGTTGGTTTATGGCTAACCTTGTATGCTTTGTGAGTTGAGTTTGTTTTGCACTTTTCTATTTCTTTTGGACTAATTGTCGGTATCTTGTGATCATCTTGGTTCATTGTGAGCCCTGATTGGTTATTTTTCCATGTCTTTTGGGTTTGTGTATTAGTTTTTGTTGCAATTCTTGTGATTTTTAGGTGACTTGTTATCTTGGTTCATTTTACTTTGTAATTTGGGCTTGTTTTCAACTTTCATGTTCCTTTATGACCTATTACATCTTGATTCCTTTGAAAACAAGGTGTTTATCAAATTTCTATGTATATGGGATTTTGTTGTTGTAGACCAATTGCAGATGAATTATTAGCATCTTAGTTTATATATGACTTTGGTGTAGTTATTTTTGTTCATATTAGGTTTGTATGACATGTTTATTTTGTGTTTTTGAACCATTTGTAAGTATTGTGTTGTCATCCTAGTTTATTAAATAAGCCATGGCGTGTTTTACTTTTATGATGTGTGGATTTAGGTTTGTTGACATTTCTTTGTATTTGTGTCAATTGCAAGTATTTTGTTAACATTATCACATGTATACCATCATTACACATATAACATCCTCATATATCCATAAATCATCATACATCATGAATAAAAGCTAAGCTATGAACATGGAAGCTAAGCTACATATAACATCATCATTTATCCATAATAAATCAGAGTCATAATCATCATATAATCTCTTCTTCGTCGTTATTCTAGATGGTTTGTCTGCGACTTCTTCTCTCTTCTTTCATGCAATTGATTGGCATTCCATTCCGATGCTCACTCACTTATGGGGGTATTTTCCTCCACTAATTTTGCCTCACTGGGGCACACCAATTATTCACTAGGGAAAATCAAGTGTAACAACAACGTTTCCCCCTTTATTTGCATCAAAAATTTCAAAATCTTTACTAATTTCAAAAAAAACAAAAACTCTAAATATTCAGAAAATCCTAAAATTTGCAAACACATGAAAATACTTCCATAACTCAACATAAAACTTGATAAAATCAAACTTTTAACTACTACCCTAGTGATTATTCCAATCTTACGACTATCATGATACATCATCTTCCATTTGCATGTTAATATATTTGCTTGGGGAAATTAAAATCAATTGTTTCCTTCATGATATAAATGCACTTGGATAAATCTTAGCTCTCATTCCCTCTCATGCATTTCATAAGTTTATTTTTTGGGGGCAATGATCCTTTTCAACTCTCAGATTATTATTCAATCCAGATCCAACAAGAGTGTCACGAGGAGTATCTAAGATTACTCCACTCTTAAGTTTGATCCTATCCCTTTGCATTTCAGCGTTCTTGTTTGGGGGCTCTACTTAGTTATCATTATGAAAGGCATTAGGGGCATTGTTATTTAACTTCTTTTCAAGTTGTGTTATATTGTTGATATTACTTTTTGTACCAATTACACATATTTTGTTATCATCTTGGATCCCTTATAGCCATGGTGCATACATTTACGGTGTCTATTGGGTTTTTTTTCATTTTTATCTTTTCTTTGATGTGTGAGTTTGTTTACACACATAATGGGTTACACACCATGATTATTTCATAATTTTGGTGACAATTCTATTGTGCAACAGAAAAATAAGGTTGCTCTAACTTCACTCTCTAAATGGAAGCTCATGCTACAAGCACAATCCCTCCCATCCTCCTTCAAAATCCTTGCTTTCTTCCTATCAAGTGGTTGTCCAATACTTTGCTACATCACCCATCCACTTGAGGGGGCATTCCCTTACCATCTACACACGTTGGGGCATCTAAATGCTTCACCGGGGCATATTAAGACCATCCACCGTATTTCCCTGTCATCCGCTCACTGATATGCGTATGTCTACTAACTTTTAAAATGTTATTACTTTGCAATAACACTTTAAAGAGGGGAAAATGTAGACATCCTAAAAATACATACATATTTCTAGCCCTTCCTAATTACCCTTATCCTTTGCATAATACACTAAAAATAGTTCTAGAATGCATTCTAGATCATTATCCTCTACATTCCTTTATAATTAATTAAATTAATTCTATCGCTCAATCTACATCTATTTAGAATTAATTAAATTAACTCTATTAATCACATGTATCCCTTTAGAATTAATTAAATTAATTCTAAACATGCTTAAACTCTACTTCAATAGCCTTTAGCTAATTTAATTAAATATTTATTTAATTAAATAGTTAATTACTCTCTCACATCTCATGGCTAATTAAATTAGTTATTTAAAATAGAAATAAATCTATTTTCCTATTCATCCTCAACTTAGACTCCACTCCCACTCCACTTCTAGAATCCTACAAAGGTGGGGGCAGCAAAATTGCATGTAGAACCACCTCATTAAATAAAAAACACAAATTCATTTCCCTTCAATGGATAATGAATTCATTCGAACATCCTCCAGTGCTATTTTAATAATATGCATTGATGACTTCATTAACAACCTTCAACCACTCTATAGCCTCTATAAAAAATAGGCCATATCCTTTGCAATGATTCCTGGAAGCTTTGTAACAAAACTCTGCTAATCTGCTATTTGATATTTGCATATTGAAAAACCTTCCCCGTGTCTAAATTTTCTCATAGAATTATTCTTTTATTTAGAAATTAATTTAGAGCAACCACAATCCAACCATTCAAAGATTCTCCAAGTACAATCCTTCAGCAATCTTATCATTGAGGTTTATAAGAAAGATTGTAAAAGAGGTTTACTCTTTGTTATTTGCTTACTTTTACTTCTGCTTGTAGTTTTTCACTACTTATAATGGGCATCAATAGGAATCTTATTGATCAACTTGTTGAATTTTACTACAAAATCTCTCATGGAATCTTGTGGTTATTTATTCATCTGATTAAGTTGAACAAGGAGGGCATGCACATCTTTTACAGTCTTGAATCTTGATTTAAATTTGATTTTCATATCATCCTAATCAGTAATTGAGCATGATGGCAAGTAGTAAAACCAGTCCGCAGCAACATCATGCAATGAATCCACAAATAACCACATGACAACATCTTCATGTTGCACTCCAAGAATTCCATAAGTTGTGATGAAAATTGTAATATGATCATCTAGTTGTTTCTTACCATCTCCATGGAATTTGGGAAAGTTCTTTCTTGATCCTTTTGAAAATTCATGAAGTGGTGGAGTTAAGGCTAAAAGACTAGTACTTTGTCCTCATGGCAGAGGCACAACCATCCTTTCTCGTTCTTCACTTTCTTCTTCCAGAGGGATGAGGACTAGTAGTTCTATAGCTACTACTGCAATGGGATCTTCAAATGAATATTCAGGAACTTGTCTGGGGATTTTTATGGAGAAAGTATGAAATCTTCTTGTTCTCGAACATAAGATTTTGAAATACTACAACTCCACCTAATTTTTTTTCTCTGTTGAATCTTCTTTCTGTCAGTTTTTCTCAAAGCATTAGATAGCAATGCAACCAGAAAAATGCATATTTTTCAATGGGATTCAACAAGGTTCTCAAACATTCATATAATATTTTTGGTATTTTTCAATTTTTTTTAGTTTTTATGGATTCTTTAAATATTTGTATTTTTGGGATTTTTAGAGATCTTTTATTTGTGCACAAAGGGACAGATCTTCCCCCAACGGAGTCGCAAAAAATGGTTGGTGAAATAATTTGTCACAGTGTAAATTCTTAGTTTCCACAAACAGTCACAGGGCTAAGCCCCTCCTTATTTGAGTATGGGGAGGCTCCCATCATTGAATGTAAAATAATTAAAGTTGTGTGGTGGCCTTTATGTTAGGGATCACATAGGAATATTACACTAGACATGTGGCAAAGTGTTTGTACAAAGTACAAGGGGGGAATTTTATGTGAAGGGAGGTAGAAGGGAGTTAGAGAAATAAGGAGTGATGGTTAATGTTGTGAGTAGGCTTACATAACTCGCATATAACAACCAGAGGAGGTCCATATTCAATTAGAAGAACACAACAATGTTAAGTAATCAACAAGACTAATAAATTAGAGACACGCAATTCTATCGTATATTCATTAATCAAAGGCACACAAGGTTCCTTCTTGGTTTATGCAATTTCACCATGCTTACAAAGTTGGAAAGTAGTAGAGAGAGAGAGATTAAAGGAACATAAGCATAAAAATGGAAGAAGTGTAACTTTAATTGCTTGATGTAAGTAGTGGTAAATCTCAACAATATATACAACAATCAAACAATTGCTAACCCTTTGGAATGGAGAAGCCATTTCAATTTATAGCATTACAAATTGTCCTTTTCATCTCCCCACCACATGAATTTTCACCTTTCTCTCATCACTTATGACCTTCCACATTCCTAGGAAATGGAAGTGAGTCTTTTTCTCATTGATGAAAAAGGACTCTTACAATGTTGAATTGAGGGTCACTAAAGTGAATAAGACAAAATAAGGAAAAATTGCATTCTTGGTGAAGAATTAGAATATGGAGAGAGAGAGAAAGGAAGAGAGAGAGAGAGAAGGGTTGACCAATATGATGACGATGAAAAATTTGCTGACGTGAAGCACCAAGAGACATGGGAACATTCTAGAGCATTGAGTAAGTGTTCAAAAACACTTATTACGAGATCTACATTGTGATGAGAATATGTTGATCTCTCTGATTACAAGGAGGGAGTGAGGATCACCTTCTTACTTCTCTAGGACTTTCACAATTCACCCTAATGATAAAAATAAAATATTTGATGCTTTATCATCTTGATGTTTTTCTATTACTTTCTAATATAGGCATTTTCTTTGTAGATATGAGGATTGCTCCCTGTATGAGATGTTTGTCATGTGGCCACCTATTGGACTGAAATGATGTGGTTGCAATGTCTTTCCTCCTTTGAAGTTTTATCACACTACAAGGTTTGAATGAGTGTTTAATAACACTGCCAAGTGAGTGACATCAAGTGAAAACGAGATGGTTGTTCATTCTTGCAAACATAATGCTTAAGGTGAAGATCATTTCCTTTTCCTTTCTGGCTCTGGAATCCTCATTGAACGAAATCAGATATAGGATGTTTATGCACCATCTTGCTCATATGTCTCTCATGGGAATGAATGAGTTTTTGTTCTTTCAAATATGATGATCATCATACCTTGACTCCATGAGCTTCCCATTTCACCTTTGAACCTGATCACACCTTTTTTCACAATTCACTTTCCTGACCAAGATGTCACATGAGTGGAAACATACTTATGGTATTTGGACAAATTTTTGCTCAATTTACTCCTTTTTAAAATGGATTTCCCTCTCTAGATAAAAGGATCAATCCCTAAATGAAATTTGAGGATGAGTTACATGTTTTTGACGTCCACACTACACTGAAACACTATAAATGCCACCTCCTTGACTGGTGAGATGTGAGGACAATATCAAGCATAGATTAAGGGTTTAGAAACACTTCACGAGGTATGAATTGCTTGAGATGACTATCATCATCACTCACGGTGAGCTTCTCTCATCATGCTCCCTATGACCATCTCCTCAAAGACTTATAATTTCAATGGAGCTCTTGATTTTTCAGATCCCTTGTAGACCACAAGATGATCTTAATTTCACCCATTATCTGAGTGACTATCTCCAAAAAATAATGTGATCCGTATGATGTCCTTTTCATGAATGAATTCAACTAGGATGGCTCCCTTCTGCTACAATTGGAATGATTAGATTCTCCACCCTCTTGCATCATATTGTGCCTTACCAAAATCACCTCTTGAACGATGCTTTAAGAGCCTACGGGGGGGTTATTTCATGTTTGGGTCAGGAAATCACTTCTCGGCCTCACGGGTGATGGAAAAAATTAATGAGATAAACAAAATGGGAGTTGTCACAGCCTTCTTAGCTCAATTATAGGACCTACTATTTTTAGCAGGTCCTATCTAAGACTACTATTTTTAGAAATGTTCACTATTTTCACTCCCTGATGTTTTATGTTCATTCGAAGTGTCACCAATTCCCAAAACTTAGTTTTTTTAGAAAGTAACTATTTTTATACACTCATTTCTCTTAGTACTTGCTATTTTTAGAAAGGATAATTATAAGTGTCAGATTGAGACGAAACTAGTCTTAAAAGTTTCGTGATTTTTCAGGGATGTCTTACTCTGATTTTGAGATGATTTTAATACTCAGATTGGCGGGAAAATGAGAATTTCATCGAAGGAGGAAAAATAGAGATAAAAACTCAATCTTCTATATCTCTAAAAAGTAGCCACCTCATCATGCAAAAAATGGCTTGGATGAAAGTATATTTTTCGAGGAACATTCACTCCAAGTTTCGGATGATTTGGATCGCTAGATGCACAAAAAAATGAAAAATTATTCAAAGGGGGAAGAATGATGAGAGAAAACTTAGTCCTCCATATCCCTAAAAATCAGCCAGCTCGTCATGTAAAAATGGCTTGGATGAAGGTAGATTTTTCGAGGAACATTCGTGCTAAGTTTCAGATGATTTTGACCACTGGATCTATGTAGAAACAAAAAAGTAACTTGTTGTCATTTTTTTGTTGTGGAATTTCAACCATTAATGGAGGTCAAAGAGGTTTCAATAACAATTCGCAAGAAAAATCACTAACTTTTGTGAGGGGAAGATTTGGTGAAGTTTACGTGTTTTTTTTGTGTAATTTCTGACCATATTTTGATCCTGGCAGCTACATGGAAGACCTAGGTCACACTTTTGTGTCCCCCTTGTCCCTTGGGGGAAAATGGGATAGAGGAGACACCAAGGTGTCCAAAGTGTGACTTGGGAGTTTATGGGGGTTGAAAGTGAGGTTTGAGGACTAGGAAATGACACCAGAGGAGTTGGAGATGGTCATGTGGGGTCTAGGGGCTATATGCATGTCTTGGACACATTTTTGTCCCCTTCTCTGTTGCAGGACATAAGGGATAGAAGGGACACTAGAGAAACCAAAGTATGACCTGGGGGAAGGAAGGAGGTCACACTTTGGTGTCCCCTTGTCCCCCTTGCATCGTGGGGGGAAGAGGGGACACATGTGACACCTAGGGAGCCAAAGAGTGACTTTAAGATGAGGTTAAGGTCACACTTTGGTGCCCACCTTGTCCCCCTTGTCTCTTGGGGGACACAAGAGTGTCCAAAGTGTGAATTTTCCATTCTAGGAAAGCCAATTTTGCCTCAGATGTCCAAATTTGGACATTAAACTTTTTTTTTCACCTCAGAGGCTTAGGGAAATGATTTGGTGTCAAATCCTATATGATTTTGAATCCAAATGTAAATTTAAGATCAATACAAACATTCCCAAAATCCAATTCTTCTTGAAACGCAAAATTTAGGTCCTATTTCATTTTGAACTTAGAGGGGCGTCTTCAGAGTTTTAAAATACCTCAGGAATTCCTTGAGACTTGGATAAAATATTATGTTTCTAACTTGTAGATGATTCCAATAGATCTCCAATTCCTATTTTATTTCCTTTTAACTCACTCAGGAACTCCTGGAATCATCCAGAGAAGTCACGTTTCACCAAGGAGCCTTCATTTCCCACATCATGGAACAACCCGATCTTGAACATATTGTCCCTGAATGAGAGTTTATTTCCCAAATATTCCTAAATTTCTCCTAACATATTCAATTCTCTCTAACATCAGTCTAAGATACTTTAGATTCTTCTTGAACATTCCCGGAGGGTGATTACTGGCTGTAAAATGACCAAAAATAGCTTTTTTAGGCCTCGAGGAGGACTTGTCTTTCACCGAACCTTAATGAATTCATCCATCATATTAATTAATCATCCCTACACATTGAAATAGAATTGAAACCTTGTTAGCAGTTCCCTCAAAGCCAGAGTGAGGGTTAAAGTTAGGGAATGTTGGCCAGAGGAAGGATGCACTGTGACTGGGAAGTATAATTTGTAATTAGGGGCATAGTTTTCATGCTTGAAATTTTCAATTTTTATGTTACACATTTTGCATCACAACAATCCCATAATGCCTAGTCCAAAATGGAAATTTATGTCAAGTATACAAAAATATTAAGAGTTCTTTCCATGTGGGAGCTATTTGAAGAGATGAGAATATAAGAGTCGGGTATGCTTCTAACTTAAGTCAATAAGAGAAGGAACAACCTTCTTAAATTAATTTAACCTAAATGATTAATTCTTCAGGGGTAGTAACCAATGAATATTATCCTAATTAACTAGTTTCCAAAGCTAATTGTAGCAATATCAGGATAATACATGAAACATGATATAAAATGATAGATAAATGAAATAAAATACTAGTAATGAGGAGGAGAAGAGGACTTAGCTGATATTTAAGGCTGTGTGCTGATCTGGGATGGTGTGATGACTAGAAAACGATGGAAATGATCTGACATAGCTTCACCAATGAAACTGTGTACTGAACAACCACCTGGACCAATATGTATGATACAAACCAAAGTGTACCCCTGTTATGGCCCTTTTTATACGCCCTTATCCCTCTGTAATTTTAGCTTTTGAAACTTTTTGTACATGTGTAATACTTCTTGTTTTGCTCCTATCTGGAATCTGGACCTTTGATATTGTATGATGCTCACCGTGTAACTGATTCAATCTTTAAAATCCTAAATGATGAGATTCATGCAAAACAAACATTAGGTGGGTTGTGGGCACCCCTATACACCATCGACATCATCACTACTATGAAGAGGGCTCAAACTACACATCGTTCTCATCTAGCATGTGATATCTAGAATATATGCAACCAAATTTATAACCATGACCTTGTAACAATGGGATTATGCTTGATTATTGCCCTAACTTGAATTGAATTTCATAATGTGCCTTTTGTACTTGTAGATATGAGTGGATGTCTACCCTGGAATGAGTATGCAGGGTATATGGACCTCAAGGGAGTCTTGGAATAACTTTTCTTATGATTTCTCTTAGCGTTTACTCATTGGAATGTTAGGTGCCAAGTAGAATGAATGCCCTCCTTAATGGGAGATGAATAACTTGCTTATATATGTGTTCCATATTTGAAAAACTTAGATAAGGCCAACTAGAAGTGTACCAGATGAATTCAAATTGAGAAAGTACCCTTAGAGGAAGAGGGACCAAAGCAGCCAGGTCATCCCATAACATATGGACGTTATGACTCTTCCTGGATGTTATGATCCTAGAGGCATGTGCGAGTAATCTGAAAGATATAATTAGAATATGCGAGGGTATAGCCTGATTTTATGGATTGATATGACCGTTATGCGAATAAGTTGGTTGTGTGCAAGAAAGGATGAGTGCGATATAACAAGGGATAACATGATTGGCCAAATTGAGCAAGTGTGGGATAATGCAAGAGTGTTTGTACAATTTGTGTTGTTGCAAAACATGAATTACCAAAATGAGTGTCTACATAAAGAAAAAATATGCCCTTCAAGTCATGTTTTAATAAACGATCGAGACAACTATGACAAAATGTGATCCTACAAAATGTTAGGTCCCACATATGTACTTAAAATCATTTTATTTTATTTCAATATATTTTTAATATAGGCAAAGCTAGCCTGAATCCTAATGCTAGATATTATATATTCTAAATTATTTTTTTACCAATATAAAACATTATCAAATCCAACTTTTAACAAATATAAATTATTTTTTTACCAATATAAAACATTATCAAATTCAAATTTTAACAATAATAAATTGATATGGAGATAAACGTTTTTAGGAGGATAACCAAAAAAATTGAGAAAAATGTTTGCATGTCATACCATGGCCTCTTTAGGCACTGCGGGACAATACTTTTCTTATCAAGTTATAGGGTTTCTCACCCTCTGGGCTCGTCTATATAATGCCCCCTCCACTTCGAGCTTGACCATTGATGCTGAGGCTAGAGCTAGTGGAACTACGAGCAATGGCACCGCCACAGAAACATCCCTGATAAATTTTTCCCGAAAGTATTTCACATGTAATGTTTCTCCTCTTGGTGTTATATTACCAGTTTTTGAATTATTTTATGTGTCAATGGATCGAGAATTTCTTCCTTATTAGTTATTTTTTGGATCATATCCCCTCCAAGATCATGCTTAAGTCCTGGGTTAACTCAGCCTGGTTCGCTCATGACATCAAGCTGAAAAGTGTGCAAAACATATCCAAAGGATTTTTCCTTTTCTGCTTCTCTAACCCTTCGCATGCCCCCACTATCCTTAACCATTTGGCTACTTGGTATGTTCGCAACTCCCTGTTGGTTCTTTCCCCTTGGACCAACAACTTTGTAGTGTCTAAGTATGTGTCCCTTAAAGTCCCGGTCTGGGTAGAGTTCCCTGGGTTATCGCTGTCATGCATGCATTTTCTAAACCAAAATCACCTCCTCCATTAGGTGAGTTATTTGCATGGAACCCCAACATTTTTATAGTGCTCAGGCACAGAAACGAGTCTGCATTGAAGTTGATCTCTTGCAATAACTGAAATAATTCATGGAGATCCAAATGGGAGACACTCTCTATTCTCGGTGAGTTATTTACATCAACATGCCTAGCACATGTTTTCATTGTCAAGCCTCTGATCACAAGATCAAGAACTACCCGCTTTATGTAAGACATAGCCATCCATCGCCTAAGGCAGCTTCTAAATTTGTTAAACCCTCGCAGGAAGAAGGGTGGAAAACTGGCAGAGGACGAAAAAATAAAAACAAGTCAATTCAAGCCAAGGCAGACGAAAACAATGGCTCTAAAGAGCCACTTGTTAAGGAACATACTTTTATCTCACAACGCTCTTCGGAGATGGTCTCTGATGAATCTCCATTCCCCTTACCAAAGTTCTCCAACATGCCCAAAGTGGTCGCGGTTCTTATGGACTCGTCAAACTCCATCCAGAACTCCTCGACATCTTTAACTTTATAGTTGTTTTTAACAACCGGTTCATAGGGCCCATCCAAAAGGGCCCGAAGTCCCTCTCGACAACCCATGGAAATTTGTGAGCATAGCCCAACTCATAATGTAGAGTCAAAAAAGGAAGAGTATAATATTGAATATGCTAGAGGAAGGAAAGTGGAGCTACAGGATTTTTTGAAGCATAATAATGCTCAATTCCTACAAAATCAGTTTGATGCCTTAAATAGCTTAGATGCTGATGGTATGGCCCTTGACGCATGTTTCTCATTAATTACATATCATGGAATGTGTGGGGTCTTACAAAATCCAATCGTAAGTATATTTTTTGTGATGCTTGCTAAAAAAATTCCAACCTGGATGTTTTGTGTCTTCACGAAGTTAAAATTGCAGGTTTTCAGTTGTCAATGGTTTTCAAATCCATTTGGCTTGACAGTCTGGTTTTTACCAACAACCACAATGGCAGTCATAAGGGATTAATTTTCTTTTTTCCCCCTAAATGGTGGCCCTTATTAATGGATCATGGCATAAACCCCACCAATCATGCCATCTGGCCCCTCTTTAATGTTGAAATCCGCCATTTTGGCTTCATCAACATTTATGCTTCTAATAATGTGGCAGAAAGGGCTAATCTTTGGCAGTGGATTGCCAATGAAATCCCTGATGCCTATTGGTTCATTTGCAGTGACTTTAATATGATTGAGCTACCCATTGATAAGCGTGGTCACTCACCTCTGCAATGAACAACTAGAAAAATAGAGGCGTAATTTTATATGCACAATAAATTCAAGTTTTATGACCCTAATGCCTTGCGTAGGCCCACCTCTGAAGCATGACTCACTTAGTCCAATATTCAAGGTGGATTGGATCGGGTTCTCAAACGACTCGACAGGGCCATGCTATCTTTTTAAGATTTTTTTGAGTTTGACAACATTTATTCCTTGCCTATGGAAGTGATACCATATTTCATCCTTTCTTACCACTTCCTTATTAGATTTCGTATCACTTGGCAAACTAAGAGGCCCTTTAATCATAAAGGACAATTTTTTTATCAACATGATCTTGATGGAACATGGCCCTACTCTCAATCACATCAAGCGAGTGTGGAACTTAATGCCTCAGCCATGTCACATGTAAAATTATCATCCACTTCTATTGTACACTTGGACTAAATGATGGGAGGATGCAATGACTCAGACTACTAGATTGATTAAAATCTATAGTCGAAAGTTGGCCAACATTCGACATCGTTCATACTCCACTACCTCCTCCACTCTCAGTTGGGTGGTGGTAGCACTTGAGAAAAATCCCTTTTTAGAAGTCTTGCAACTTTAGGTGGTAGAACTTTGTCAAAAAATTCAAATTGTGGACAACTATAATGCTCAGGGCACGTAAATTCATGCCCGCTTACATTGGCTTAAGGTTGGGGATATAATTTTGAAGGAATTTTTTCTTTCCCTCAAATCCAAACATTCCTTTCAGCAAATCCAAGCCATCTGCGATGGTGGCTCTTGACTCACAGATCCTCAGCTTATGTTACAATCCTTTATCAATCATTACAATAAATTCTTCCAAACCCAAGTACCCTTGGTGGAGTGGCAAACTTGGGTGGATCAATGTTTGGTCGTAGTTCCATGCAAGCTCTCTTAGGCACAAAAAAATTACATGTGATCATTTTCTCTCTTAAATACCTACAAGAAGTGGTCATGTAAATGGCCAACGATAAGACTCCAGGCTATGATGGATTTCCCTACAAATTTTACAATTTGTTGTGGGAAATGGTTTACTCAGACCTATTTCAGGTCTACTTGGAAGGTTTTCACAGCCAATTGTTTGGCCCCTTTATCAACAAAGAGAACATCAAGTTTATTCCCAAGCCTGGAGATCCCAAGCTGATAAGAAATTGGCATCCCATAACCTTATTTAACGTGTCTTATAAAGTTATTTCCAAAGCTCTTGACATTTGATTGTGACACATTATTCCTGCTATTGTCCAGCCGGAGAAAACTGGTTTTATTCAAGGGCATTATATCCTTGACAATATTATCGCAATTTGGGAAGGTATGGAATGGGCACGTAGATCCAATAAACAAGCCCTCGTCTAGATAGAGTGGCCTTTCATCATTGTCATGCTTCAAGCCCTGGGCTTTGGTCCCAATTTCATTCAGTCTGTTAAGATGCTCTTTACGCATGCTTCTATTCAGATCACCATTAACAGGCAGAACTTTACCCCTTTTAGCATTTTCAGATCCATCTAACAAAGATGCCCGCTGTCTCCCACTCTGTATGCCCTTACGACAAAAGTTTTTGGTTATCTGTTAGCTAAAGCACAATCTCAGGGGCTTGTCAGGGGAATTACGCTTCCACCTTCCAATAAATCCTAACGGCTTAGTGGTCATTTCATGGATCACTCCTTCCTTATGCTTATTGAAGAAGAATCCAACATTAGCAATCATATGAAATGCCTAGAAATTTTCTTCTTAGCATCAGGTTTCTCTATTCAATGATGTAAACATCAATGTTATAGACAATCCTTCCTCCCTCCACCCCATTGGATGGATGGTTACGACTGGAAAATGCTAGGCCATGGTTAAATTTCTTGGTATTTTCTTTACTTTTCAAGCATCACATGCAGTTATTTTGCAGTGTGTTGTTCAACGAGTGGCTCAAAATTTAGACTACTAGGTCACTAATCCTCTGTCTCTAGCAAGAAAATTCCAGATTTTCTCCAAAGTGTTGACAACTACACATGTTTACTACTCCTCCTGTTGGGTTCCCTCCAAAAAATTGATGTAAAAATTGGAATGATTTCTCAAATCCTTCCTCTAGACCAATGCCTCTTCTCGTAAAGGTTTCCATAGAGTTGCATGGAAAACTTGTTGCCTTCTTAGAGATTCTGGAGGGCTAGGCGTCATTGACATTTTACGTCAAGGACAAGCTCTCTCGCCAAATGGATAATTCGCTGCATGGAAGGAGATGAAACATAGAAGGTTCTTCTGTGAAATGGCATTGCAGAAGGTTCCCCCTATGGCTGTTCGGCTTGGAAAGGCATTGGCTTTGCCAACCTTCTTATTGCCCCCATTCCTATCAAAGTGGTTAGCACTTTTGTGCTCAAAAGCATTTGGAAATCCTGAGAACAAATCAAACCATGGCTTTAGTGGAAGGAAAATGGTTTACGAGATGGAATTTCATTCAATCATCACTCCTTGTGGTGGTCTCTCGTCATTCAATCCTAGGATAAGTGTCTTACAGAGGTTTCTTGGATTCCTGAGTTAAGCCTTTTCAAGTGTGTTATTCGCACTATCCAGGATTTGTTTGCAAGTGCACTCAGTCTTGGCGTCCTTGACACGAGCTCAAGGCTCAATTCAAGTTGGAACTGCCTAACCAAGCTATCATCAATGACATTATCTCTTTTGTGCCAGATTGCATGATCCACAAGATCTCTGTTCTCCCATATCATCCTTGATGAACAAACTGGAAGTGGTTCGTGGACACCCCTTTTCGGAATTATTCAGCTGGCCAGGGATATGTCTGGATTTCACCTTGCTTGCCTATGGTGGGCAAGCTTAATTCATGTCGGGGTTTACATTCCTCTCCATCCAATTGGAGAAGGATATTCAATATTGTTTGGTCCACCTATGTCAAACCCAAAATTGCTCCCTTTATGTGGTGCATCCTCCACCAAGGTCTTCCTATTGGTGCCTGGTTGTTTCACCTTGGTGTTTCGACTCCCAAGTGTCCCTTATGTGGTCACTTTGAAACTATTTCACATCTTTTCTGGTATAGCCACAAAGCACAAAATGCTTGGAATTAGATTCATTATTTCTTCCTTCCCTTCCACCTGAATGCTTCACCTAGTAGCATATCCTCCTAGGAGACAATCCTCGGATGCCTCACAAGTTTTCCCATATTTGACATGTTTTTAGAGGGGAAATTCTCTTCTAGATTTGGAAAGAAAGGAATTATTTTTTATTTTCTAATGTTAAAGCTGACCAACAATTATCTATTTATAACAAGTATGTGGTTATCGCGAATGTATTGCTGCAGATCTAAGTTCAAGCGAATAAGGTGGCACTCAAGGTGGAACATATCCAAACTCTCCTTCGGCACTGGGGTGATGCCCCTTGCAATGTTTCCCATGAGCCACCGTCCTCGAGGTGGTGGTCAATGAAGCCACTCATTCAATTAGGCCCGTAGGTTCCTGCATAGTTAGCCTTTGTGGAGGAGCTTCTCTCCTCCGCCTTCATCTCACCACAGGTTATCTGAAAATGGTACTTGAAATTTTTCCAGTACTTAGAAAATTCTCAGATTCTTAACTTTGAAATATTTCAACTTGATCAAGAGTTCTTTTTATCAATTATGGGTGTTCTTGAAAACCCCAAACTTAAACTCTTCCAAAAGATAAAATTAATCCTTAATTTCCAACTTAAGTGAAATACCTGAATCTATCATAAATCTAAATAAAATATTCACAGTTGATTTAGAATGCACTCAATCTGATATTTAAATCCAAGTTAATAAGTGTATTCAGATCTTGTTGTGGGTTATGGATACTGAAATTTACTTCCTTCCAATTAATCCAGTTTGTGATTGCTTCAAATAATTAATCAAATAAACTAACTTGAATTTGTTTATCTGATCAAAAGCTTTTAAAAACTAAAATCAAATCCACAACACAAGAACTTGATAACGGAGTTCACCCGAAGGCTACGTCTCCAGATTCACAGAAAGTGAATCGATCTATTAAACATCCAATGAAGTACAATATCCCTTCGCTAATGAATTAATAGACCTTTATACCTGTAAATGAGCTGATTCAGACCTCTTGGAACTCTATAATTTACCAGAAACGTTCCCAAGTCCATCCGTGGCCCCTAAAGTATTTTCACTGATAGTTTCCTATGAAATTACGTTCAAAAAACATCTACAACTTGAAATATATAACACCTACATAAAAGAGGTTTACATTTTTGGAAACTATAGGAAATTATGAAAAAATTCCCTTTTTACTCCATGGCCTTATTTGGAATAGAAGTGGTTGGAAAATGCAGATCTTTGCCTGTTCCTCATGCATGTTCTGTGAAACTGCGATGGAAAAACGCCTACATAGGAAAATCTACAGCACTTCCTATAAAAAATTTACAATTCTGGAAATCTATCAGAATTCTAAACAAATTTTCTTGTTACACCATGGAAAAATTCAGACCGTAAGTGCCTCAAAAATGGAAATCTCTACAAACTGGTCCTTCGTTGTCCATCCACAAAACCTACCAAAAGGTCCCTTTAAATAGAAGTGATCTCATGTTCTATCACTTGCTAAAAAGTGGCGGGTTGGTAAGGCTGATAAGTATTTTGGCACATGACTGGAAGACTGGTGGAACATAAGTGCAGACTGTCGCAACGAAGCCCAAAAAAATGCAGAAGTGTCAGAATAAGTTGGACTGGGGTGCCTGGGCAATGTAGACCCCTGTTGGGCGCCCATGATTGCAAAAATGGCTGGAAAGTGGTTTCTTCTATGTCACTAACCCTCACTAATTGTCACCTATAGGTCATTGGAAGATCATCGAGCTTGCATGTAACCTGCAAAATAAAATACCTCTTGCAAAACCTTAAAACACATCAAATCCTAAAAAGAAAAAGATGCAGATGGGGAGTCAGACTGACCTCGACGGTCACCCGACTGAGTGAACTTACGATCCAGGCATTGCACTACATTTCATACTTGATGTAGTTTTACGTGTGTGTGTGTGTGTAGAATCGTGCCCTAGGTGGCTCTTGTGCCAAACTAGATGTAGAAGATGTAGATATATGTGTGCATGGAAAAATGAACTTCCCCTCCTATGTGTGTATGCAGAAATAACAGTCCCTTGTCTCTTGTATGAAGCTAGATAGATGCTTGAATGCTCGTGTAATGGCATTTAAATGCAACCTTAGGTGATGATAGTAAATGCTTAGAGCTTGGTCCTTTATTATGGTCACATTGTTAGAATGTGTTGTATATTTTGTACACTATATACCCAGGAGTATTATACACCTCTTCCACAAGCGTTAGCAGGGATCCCTATTTTTCTGGGAGTATAGATATGCTATTTTTATCTATACGTATAGATGGGTGGTGTCATAATCCATGAATTATGGGGCATTGTTATGGGTGTTTATTAGCCCATGGTTTTAGTACCCATTGTATTGTAAAACCGCTTTGATGGTTTCTTACTATTTTGCTTACAAATAGCTGGAGATGCAGTAGGGTAAAATAGAACTTGGAAGTACATTATTGTATTGTAAACGGTTAAGTTAATGCAATAAGAGAGAGAAGTTACTGTGTTGGGTTTTGTCCCGAAAGGGTTTCCCAGGTTAAATCTTGTGTTTTGTCATTTGTTTTCTTCGATTTTTTTGAATATTATGTTCAGTATAGTTTCTTGTTTATTAGTTGATTGGATTGATTTGCATTATACATAGCTTTATATTTATATGATTCCCTTGTTTGAATTTCGTAATTAACCACTAAAAGGCTGAACTAGAAGAAAAGAAGATGCCCAATAGCTAGAAGAGGCCCAAAAGAGGCGAGCAAGATACAAAGGGGTCAGGGGCACTCGAAAGACAGGGGCGCCTGGGCGTTGACATCCTGGCTGAGCGCTGGTGTCCAGACTCAGAAAAACTGAAGTATCAAAAGTTAGACTGGGCAATAAGGTATGTAAGGCCAAGAAGGAAATCAGAAAGAAAGCAAAGAGGCCAAAGATAGTGGTCAATTAGTACTTTTCTCGCTTAGGAATCATATGAATAATAGTATGTGACTAGGACCTAGAAATGTACCCAAAGTGCGTGATTTAATGCCTACAATTTTTCATTCCACCATGCTGCTAAACAAATTTGCAAAAAAAGGGTTGATCATGGTGGTTCTATAATTAGAAGGATTGTTAACATCTCCACTCTTAAAAAGAGGTATCACAAGACTAGTAGTCCAATCTCTAGGAAAACCTTGTTGAATGATGTTGTTGAATATGTCAACAATGTGAGAAGTGAGAAATTCTTTCCCCCATTTTAAATACTTTTCTTGAAATTCATCCAAGTATTTGGATTTTCCAACATAATACCCTCTTAAACTTCTTGCACAGTAAAAAGCTTTGTTGTCGTGTTGACCAAAGGGGGGCTTTAAACTTCTGGATCCTGTTCATAAAGTTGTTTTGCAAACTCAAACCACTAATTGGTTGTGATATTGTTGTCATCTGTATTTTTTTTCTTTGATTGAAGCTCCTTCCAAAATTCTTTTGGATTATGTTTCCCTAAGTATATAAGCTCTTCCCTCCTTATGATCATGAACTCATTTTTTTCTCTTTATGATCTGTTTGTACAACTTTGTGTTCAACTTCTGTTTGCCTGTTTCTTTAATAGCTCTCCCCGCTGTTTTACAATAATCAGCGAACCATCTATTTACTGGAACATATTTTGTTTGCTTCTTCTTAGTTTTTGTTCTTTTACAACATGTAAGGGCTATTTTAATTAAGTTTGTTAACTCATATCTTTTAAGGCCTTGTGATTTTACTTTCCCCTCTTGCATTAAGCGACTCAACACCATTATGAAGATATCACAATTTTCTTGTATTACAAGGATCCTTCCTTTTTACAAAAAATGTTGAGATTGTTCTTTCCTTGTAGATTGATTCTTGCTCGACCAATATACCACTATGGAAATTAGATTATGATCTGAATTTAGGTCCCTCGTAGAATCATCAATCTCCACTTCTTCTATCTTGTCAATTAAACTTTGCGAGAAAATTGCATAGTCAACAACACTTGCTCCATTGTAGGTTTTACAAGTAAACTTTCCAGATTTATGCCATCTTTCCACACCATTACAAATAATCAAATCAAACATGCCACAAAGAGTTAATAATTCTTCACCAAAGTGATTGATGTCATGGTTGTCTTCCGATCATCTTGTCCACTGCTGATTATATTCTTCCATGAGTCATAACAAATTATGGTTCTCCTTGCTACTCCAAGTGTTAGCTTGCTCATTTGCAGTCCTCTCATTGAAATCACCTAACAGAATAACTTCCCCTTGTTGTGAAAACTTTGAGATATATTTCTTTAGGGCTGCATAAGTAACAAGCTTTTGAGACTTCACATCTAGCCCACCTTTTTTGTCTGTTTTTGAGACCTGAGGTGCAAAGTAACAAACTGCTATTCTAATGTTACTCCCGTTTTATGATATTCTAAGCCAAATGAACTGCTTGTTTGTGTCCTCTTTTACTTGTTGAATCTTTCTACCCCCCACTTCTCTAACTAAAACCATTATACCTCCCAAACCTTTCCTATTGCTAGCTACCTCATTCCAAACTGCAAACTTCCTATAGCCTTCAAAAGAAGGAGTCTTGTAACCATCATGCTCATGAGTTTCTGTGAGACAAATTATGTCTCTTCCTTCTGCTACAGGTCCTAACCCAAGTCCTCTTCTCCAAGGATAACCTCTACAATTCCAACATGCAAGTTTTAACAATCCCTGTGAGGGCCCTGATTCCTATTTATTGTGGTGTTGAGAACTCGAAGCATGGTTCTCAAAACTTTGCATCCACAATTGGCCTAACTCATTTCTTGTTGACATCAATTTCGTTGTTCTCCTGTTGTCATCCATTTGCGAAGAGTACTGTGACATTATCTTGCTAATAACGACTTTTCTGTTATACAACCATGCTCTTTTACCTTTGTCTCTTGTTGCTCTTACTTTAGTTAATTCTTTCTTTCTACCCTCTAATTGAATTGAAGTTAAATCATCATCTAAAAAGAAATTTGAGCCCCCTCAAGAGTCCCTTCTTACCCAAAAGTTGGTACTTGTCTTCTAATATCCTCATGACAACTTTGAAGGTCTAGCCCTTTCTTCATCTACCTTTCCAACCCTCCTTGCTTGCATGATCGACCCTTGCCAATGTAGTTTGTATCTTAAAAAGGCACTTGCCAAAACAAATGTGTTGTCATTCTTGCCATACTCTTTTACCCCTTTGATAATTAGATTTTTTATCCTCTCCTGCCTTTCTCTATGTTCGTTTTCTTGTATTCTGCCCAAATTTGCACCTACCTTGCTGTCCTAATTCGATGGTCCCTTAACAACATGAGACCATGACTTAGTTTCGTTTGCATTTATATTTTTAGCACATTCCTCAATCACAAAGCTGTGAGAGTTTGTTCCCCGATCCTTCTGAGATCTTATTTTTGTTGTTTTTAGATCTGTTACACTCATACCCGTTTTTGTCGATGCTAACATGTCTTGCCAAGTTGTTTTCACCCTTTCATTATCATTTTTTGTTATTCATGCTTTCCTATTTGTAAGGCCTTTTGAAGCATTGCCACTTGCTCTTTTAACACTTTGTTGTCTTCTACAAGAGTCTCGTTTATCTCCTGAATCTTGCAATTTTTCTCTTGCTCCCGGGCTTCCATAAGTTCCATTCTATTTTTCATATTCATCAACTCTCACACATAAATCAGATGACCAAGTAAAAGGAGCGGAAGTAGGGCCTCTAGACTTCTTCGACTCATATGTAGACTTCTTCCACTCCTAGGATGAAACCCGTAGCTATAGTTAGAGGAAGAACTTTTTTTTAACGTCGAGAAGGCTATCTAAAACAGCCTGTGGGACAGTCTTAGCTACTTGAACGGATACGCTTACCATTCAAAATTTGCTTTTCATTCTTCAAAAACTATTTAAGCAAACAGTCTTAAGTGAATGCAGCGGCAGTGTATTCTTTTACTTTTTTACAGAAAACAAATAGTTAAATAACGGTGGTGAGGAATCACCTCACCTACCTTCAAATTACAGGGTACGGCCTCATATAATATGTTCCAGATCTCGCCTATGCGTATTTCGATGCTGTCTCGATCCGTTGCTGTTGTTAGTGTCGAAAGACGGAAGAGCCACAAAAATCACGGCAAAGTTGACCACAAATCAGGCTCCCCAAACTCCATAGTACTTCATGCATTTTCTGATTTGTCGCGAGTTTCACCGCTGGTATTTGTGCGCATACTGCGAAACAGCTACGTGCCAGGTACTTTTGCCACTTGAGCTCGTTACCTCAGATTCACGAGGAATTTGCTAGGAACAATATTGTATTTAAACCTCCATATATTATATGCATCAAACTTTTTGTATGATTGTGGAGTCTTTAGCACCTGTCTAGAGATTGTCATGTGTATCACGTTAGGGCTCGGGGTTTGGTTGAAGATTTGTAAAAAGGATATTTACAGTATTGGGAACTTTTAAGGAAGTCGACATTTTTGAAGTTCAGTAATTTTGGTGATTCTTTTTCGAGATTGATTTATTGAATTAGAATTAGTATTTAAAGTATTATATTACGAGGTTAATTGTTTTTTCTCAAATCTGTTCGAATTGCTGAATATTGCTTTGAGGAAAAAATGAAAAAGCAGCCAATAGGCAAATCAATTATTAGCCACTAAAGTTATCCCTACATGACACCAGGAGACGAAGTTTCATAGGAAGTTTTGAGTATCTGGTCAAAGACCAATTGTGATAAGTCAGTATTCCAGCATGATTTGTGCTTGATTTTGTCTATGCCCCATGGTTGTTCAGTTGTTTTTGCTCTTGAAGGCTGAAAGAGCTGTAGGGCCACGAGCAAAGTCAAATACAATTGAGGCTCACAAAGTTCACTGGTGCTTCTTGCATTTTTTAGATTTGTCGCTTTTTTTGCCGCTGGTTATTGGGCACTTACTCGAAAGAAATTGCGTGACTCAAACTTGGGACCTAGCTCCTTATTCTGGGAAATGCTTTGACAATAACTTTGTTTGTATTATAAAATAAAATTTGAACAATAAATGAGGTAAATGCAAAGCAATGCTTTTGTGCGCTTCTACAAAAGAGGTCTCGTAGGCCAACTTTCGTGTGGCTTGCTCGTGACCTAAAAAACAACCTTCACCTTTTTATACATATGTGGAAAAGATTCATGTCCATTTAGAGATTGTGTCCGCAAGTTATGTTTTCATCTAGTGAAGGACTTCAGCCAACTTTATTTAATATATGGAAATTATGTAATATTTTAGTACCTGAGTTTGAATGAAAGCCAATTCGGATTGGCTTACAAATAAAACCAAAGTTTTTAGCTGAAAATTTTGAAAATCAGTTTGTAAAGTTCACCCATGGAAGATCAATTAGACATAGTTAGACAATGGTGAGTATGCATGCTTGAAGGCACACAAAATCGACGTTCATTGCCAAACTCGAGTGCTTAATTGAGGACTGTTAGTATTAATTGAGCCATTTACTATGTTATATGATTTCTGTTCTTGTCTGCCTATTTGCATAAAAGAAGCCTATAATTATAGGCTAAAAATCTTACAAAGACATTTAATGTTTCCAACTCTTACCTGCCTACTTTCGATTGTCCACCTATTTTATATTTATTTCTATCTACCCTTTGGATAATTCCACTAACCCACTTGCATATGGACTTGACCTATTTCTAGCTAAACATTTTAACTATAATCCTTATCATTTCCTCATTGTTTAGAGGAAATTGTCATCAATTTCTACATGAGATTCAGGAACTTGGCTTGAAAAACAAACATGGAGAACCACTTGCTTTTTGTTGATAGAGCGCCTTTGTGATCAAGAAGGTAGGTAGTGGTTTAGCTCTTGCAATTGTTGCTAGTCTGTGCATCGAGCACATTATCCTTGGCCAATGTTTGTTGCGAATTGAGAAAGGTAACCTTAGGATGAGTGATAGAAGCCTCCTCCTCCACGTGAGATGGCTTGCACAACTTGAGCTTTCTTACATTAACAATATCATGGATGCCAAGCTGAGCTGGAAGCTCAGACAAAAGGCATTAGGTTAGATTGCTTGGAAAATAGTTTAGGATCTGTATTTGATGGGCTTCAAGTTGTAGTGATGTTTGTTCTGCTAACATATGCATGACAAAACTTCTTTCTTTGTGTAGAATTTGGTCAAGCTTCATTTCAAATTTATGGACATTCTTCATCAAAACCATGCCAAATTAAGGCTGTAATTTTTTCCAAGTTGGTGACCGTGTTTGGCTTCTTCACATGGATAAGCAGATGTTTCACAACAAAACATCACAAGCTAAAACCTATCAGATGTGATCCTTCCACTATTCTCCAAGCTATCAAAGTTCATGGGTTGCAAATATAGCTTACTTTGGAATATTTGCTGATAGATATGGAGCTATTTTGCAGCATTTTTCTTGCTGTAACCCGAAGTTTTTGATTAATTCCCAAATAGGTGTACGACTTAACTATACTCTTGGAAATAGATGTAAATTCACAACTCTAGGCCATTTATTTCATCTTTTCAATCTACAAATTTGGTAATACATTTGACCAATGAAATTTTTAATCCCTTTGATTCAATTGCAAAATCAATGGCTCACTGGAAAATCATCCAAATCTTATCATTAACCATCAATACACGATCATTTAGCAAGGCCCAATCTCGGTTAAATATATATCTCAAGAATGTTTCCCAAGAAGTGCATGATACAACTCAACTTGGATACATTCATCAATCGAGAGAAGGTACAAGTATTTAGTTTCTCAAAATAATTACGCACCCACATTCAATAATTTTAACAAGTGAATCTACAGGAAATATGGCAAACTATACCCTTTCCTTACCGATCATCAAGTAAGAATGCTAAATTCTCAATTCAAACTAGTACATAACCCACATTATGGAATATGGCATCAGATAAATATACTACTCAAAGGCATCTGACCATAAAACACTTGGCAATCATAGAAGGGTCTAATTCTTTCCGAGTCCTACTCTATCAATAACTTGGCTCATTCTCAATGTAGTTTGTATAGAGTCTTCCCATGAATGTATGGTGTGTTGTTTATTCCTAGCTCTGAGCTCATCTACTAAACGCATAGTTGTTTGGATCCCTTTTGTCTCTAAAGCAAGAGTATTATCAATGAGAGTAACTATCCTTTCTGTTTAGCTATCCTTTTAACAAGCTTCAACTCACAATTTATGTTTGCAGTTATCTTGACTGTATAGACACCCAATCATAGAAATACACGAGCTCTAAGTATTCCTTTTCATTTTTTCCTTTATTTCTTTTACAATTAAGCATTGGAATGGCAATATATATATCAATTAAGTACTCACAATAGGTACATCAATGGAACCACATATAGATCAGGCCCACACACATAGAAACAATCTAGAGGAGAGAAAGGGGACACCAAATAGGTGCTAACGTGTAGAGACAACCAATCTCAGATTTAGCATAGATAAAGTGGGCACTCACACATAAGGAAAACTCCAAATTTGCCCACACAAATTCTACAACAATTACCACTTGAAATTGTTTAAGATCACCCAAACGGGACTCCTAAAATCTAGTTGTCGCTTGCACGGTTTGAGGTTTAGCAAGACTAATAATCAACCTGAGTAAGCTTCTTTCAACAGTTTAAAGTCATGCTGGTGTTCTATCCCATAATGCTTGCAACAAAGCAAAAAATGATACCACTCAAACAACTATAAAAGCTCAAGAAGACATAGTCCAATAAATTAGATTGTTCAGAAAAAGAAAACAAAGAACCACTAAAATGTAAAGGATCCCCCAATCTTTGCGTCAATTAAATATTTGACACTGTAGATCTTAAGCATAGAACCACTATAAAAATCCCTATACATAAAAATAATTTCCACAATGTGTCATAGCAATAACAATAGTTATAGCAAAAGCAACTCTAACACTCATAACAATGTGACATAGCAATAGCAAAAGTGACTCTAACACACACTCATAAGAATAGAAGAAAGAATAGTGAGAATATATACTTTCCTGCCTTGTGCCTTGCATGCTGTAACTTGCCATCTATAACTTTTGCATGGATTTTCAAACCTTTTTACCTTGTTGTCAGACACTCATTGTTATGACCTCAAATCATTAACATTGTATGATTTAAATGACAATATTTGCAAAAATCTAGTAAGCCACCTCGTAGATAGGTCGCCACGCCTTTAGCCTATAACTTGTGGGGTATATGTGGGAGGTAGGGTTAGTTGTAGAGCATCATATTGCATATTTTGTTCTTATTGTAAGGTTGTGGAGGTTGCTCCCTTGAAGTGGTTTGGTCATATGCTTCAATATTCGTCTCTTATTTCCATCATATTGTGTTCTATTATTATGATGCTACTTTAGTGATATAGAATTATTATTATTATATGGTTAATAAATTTTTAATCTATAACTAATAGAAGTGATTTTCATCATATAAGTCATCATAGCATAACAATTAATAATCTATCTAATCCAATAACACATTGTTTCTCAATCAAATAAGCTACACATTGTTTCTCAATAAAATAAGTTTCATTCATGTTACTTTCCGACGAGTTGCCTTGGTCGAGGTCTAACTAATCCTCTGTCCTATGGGTTATTTTGACTAGGATCTAAATAAATGTTTGTGTCTATCTTACAAGCTACCTTGTTTGGTATGTAATTAGTCATCTACCCCACAAGTTACCTAGATTGTCCCATGAGTTACCTCGAGCAGACTATACTCAGTAAATCTTCCCATGAGTTATATTGGATAGAGATGAACCAATCATCTATCTCATGATGTAATGTCCCCCTTCCAATTTAAGTTTTGCCATTCCCTTTTCCACAACAAAGAAGTAGAAGATTTGGAGAAGGAAATTTAGCTTCTTTTTTTAATGTTTCTTTTTAGCATGTGCTTGTCTTTAGCAGGTCGACTAGGTTTTATGCACTTAAAAAGCCAATTAAGGTTTAAAATAATACTTGAAGAGGTCGGCCTTGCTATTCCAAGCTTTAGTGCCAAAAAGAGATTATAAAAGAAGATTCGAGGGCTCATTTGGATCATCTAGATTGACACATTTTCTCTATTTGGACATTGTGGGCTTGTTGTTCCTTGTTCTTCCACTCTTGGACAAAAACCCAAGTGTGTGGCTTCTTCCTAGGATGGAAACCCTTCTAGTGGCTGGTTAGAGAATGAAAACCCTCTTTCCTTGGTTGGAGTGATGACTTATTGAAGACCTTTATGCAAATTTGAGTGTTGGAGGATCAAAGGCATCATCTATAAACATTTGCATGCATTTTAGAGCCATTCCTAGTTGGAGCGACCAGGGTTTGATAGTGTTTTTTGGTCTTTTATTAATTGCTGTCATAAAAATCAGACTTACTTATTTTGGGGGTTTGAGCTAATTTCCTTAATTTTCAGTTTTGTCCCCAAAAGGGATATTACACATGAGTTAACTTGATTGTGATCTAACAATCATTCTCCCTAGGAGTAACTTTGTTGGGGTCCAATCAATTATTTGACAACATAATTTCAATCAATGACAAATCTAACAATTGCCATGTCAGTGTTTTCCCATTATTTCCACTATTCCTTAGTGGACGATTTTATTCTTCTAAGTGGCTTCAATATCCATATAGAGTGTAATGTCCCCATTCCTACGCTAGAGGCCTAGAGGCTTATTTGCGTCTTATCTTTGGTCACACCCAAGAGGCTAGAGACGTTGGAGGCTATTGGGTATGGGTTTATTTTGTTACCACCTTCACTTTATATTATATTTCGTCATTGATTAAAGTGATGGGCGACTAGGTGGTACTTTATGTTCTATTTCTCCATTGGGACAACTTAAGTGTATTTTTTAGCATGTGCAAAATAAAGTCACTTAAGTTATACTTATGTATATGAAAAATTTCCAAAGGGGGGTGATTAGGGTTTATTGGAGGAAAAAGGTTATATATATCCCTTTGAGGTCATTTGGAGGTCATTCACACATTGAACTATTTTCAACTATTGCTATTTACAACCTTTTTGCTTGTGGAGGTCAGATTGTGCAGGATCCCTTGCTTCGGTGGTGAGAGATCCATCCCTAGCTGGTAGAGCATTTTTTGGTGAGGGTTTTTAATCCATATCCCTAGCTTGTTGTTCGCACAATTCAGATTTTTGGATCAGATTTGGAGAATTAATCAAAGATTTAGATTCAGAGGAGGACAACCATTCTTCAATAAGGGTTTCATTTATTTCAGATTTGGGGCTGTTGGGTGTCTCCCACAAGTGGAGTGACCTACTTGGGAAATTCGGGAAGCATTTTGAAGGAGTTTCCATTGTCCGTTTCTGGCAATTTCAGATCTGAAGATTGTTGTCATAATGATGCCAAAGAAAATTATTCCAATCATTTTCTATTGATATTCTGGAGTTTATGGTCAGCTGTACTTTTTTCTCATTTGCTTTCATAAAATTAATCAAATAAATTCAGCACTGGGCATTAAAAATTATTTCTCATTTTATTGTTCTCTATATTTTTAGCATCTTTTGAAGCTTCTGGGTATTGTAGGAAGTGGTTATTTTGGAAGATATATATATTTTTAGATTTCTATACCTTGCTGTCCTGGAAAAATCAGAATTACAGTTTGTGGGTTTTGATAAATTTATGAGTTTTAAAGTGATATCCTAAAAGGGTTATTTCAGATATCCTAAATGGGCTATTTCATAGAGACCCACCAAACACCAATTCACCATCTTAAACAAGATTAGTTATACCTTCAGGACTTGGATTCAAAGGTGTTTGGTTTATAGAGAGAATTAGTGGATGGGAATACACCGGTCGCAGCCTATGGGAGTTACCTTCCTTAGATGGCAGGATCTCAAAGTCTCCACATTTTCAACGAGATTCCTTGTTTCCTTAATTCTAGTAGATTCACTTGTTCCTCCCATGGGGAGGAGTGAGCATGGTGGATTATGTTCTCACTAGTAGACCCATCATTCCTCACATCCGATATTTCCTTATTTTCCATAATCTCCCACTTGTCAACCATCCTTCCTTGAATTTCACCCTACATACAAATTTTCACTCCTGCTCCCCCGCCAACCTCAGACCCAACACTTACCACACCACAATCCTCTTTGATGATGAGTACGCCATTGACCTTGCTGCTTGATTTTCCCAACTCATGTTCAGCTACTAATCCCTTTGTCTTCCCACCACAAACTTTGTGTATGAGTTTGTATGTCACACTCTTTGGCACACATCCCTCGACTCTTGTCCCCTTATTGTGCACTACTTTGGCTCACTTCGCCCCACAAATATTGCACTGTGAACCATTACTATGATGATGAGTGTGAATATTAGCTTCAGAGACTTCATTTTTCCCTATCCCATGACCCTCCTTCCACTTGTAGAGATTATCATTGTCTTCTATGACAAAAGAAATCTGAGTTTCTTATGTCCAAACGAATTGCTATCCTTATTGCCCTCCACCATTCCCTTAAGAACTTTTGGTGCTCTCTCCTCCTTAGAAGAATCCCCGCTCCAGACATCAATACCTTGGCATGGGTTTCCTATGCCAATTCTTTTTACGACATTCCTGACCAACTTGTTATTGTCTCCACTCCACAACCATCTTCTATTATTTTCGTTGCATGTACAGTTAGGAGGGCTATTTGGAAGTTGTATACCAACAAGTGGTGGATTGTTAGGGCCTTAGGATGAGTTCCTCAAATATGACATGGATTCCTTGCCTCCCCATTGGAAAAGCTCTTTAATGAGATTGTTTTCTTAGGTTTTGCTCGTTCTTGGTCCCAACACATGATCCACCCCATTTGATAAGTCCGGGGATAACTTCAACCCTAGCAAATACAAGATCATTGTGATTGGGAATACATTTGCCAAACCTTATGCCATGATAATAAGCGTAACATTTGGAGCATTTTGAGAGAGGGAATCTTAGAGTAAGGGGTAGGCTGGATTCAAGCAAGAATGCCAAACTATTGTTGACATTTTTTTCACTTTGGGATATTATTGAGCTGACTCGTCATCGGCCTTCCAAGTCTTGTTTTTGTGAACTTGTGGAAGGCCTTTGACTTGGTTTTGAGAAACGTGCTTTTCCAGAAGCTGCGTTATGTCTACATTATAGGTTCTCTTGTTACTGGATAGTAACTGCATTTGGTGAATTTGATGTAAAACATTTGAAATTTTTCGAATACAAAGTGCCACTGTTTTTTGGTTGAAATTTGTATAAATTTGTTAAAATGTTGAAATTCTTTAGAATTCATTGAAGTTCATTTTTTCTTTTTTGAATATTTAAAATAAAGTACAAGCATTATACTTCTTATAATTGAATTTAATCACGAATTTTATAGTTATTTTTTGTTTTAACGGCTTTTTTTACGAATTTTATCATACATGAATTCGAATGCTCCGACTTAGGTTGCCGCTACCTAGAGGCTCTATGAGACAATTCGTTTTGCACTTCTTATGGTCTTTTTATCTATGTGAAGAGTACCACCAGGGTCAAGGGACGCCCTCTCTAATTGATCCTCTTCAGCATTTGCATTAATGAGCTAGAAGATTTTATTTAAAAACATACCCATTCTAATGATGATTGCATTTTACATGATGCGATAATAGCCATACTCTTCTTTTTAATGATATTCTTGCTTACCCTGTCGATGGTTTATAGAGACAACTTGATGATACCTTTGCTCGTTTTTGTGTGCTTTGTCAACTAGTGGGAAACCTTAGCAAAAGTAAGGTCATGATATTCAACACCTCCAAAGTTTCTGTTTCCTAGTTCCTGTTGTCACCCAGAAGATGCACCTTGATAGAAAATGGTGTGTGTTGACAAAATTGGAACACCTCAAGGCTGTGGGTAACCTATGCTTGAGGTGAACTTTCAGAGAGGGCTAGTTCCCTTGTGAATCACCTAAAAAATGTAAAATTTGACAAGGAAATGGGGAAAAGAATGTGGGAAACTGGAAATAAGGGTGATACACCAAAAGTTTAACACTCGCATGTAACTCTGCACACAGGGAATTCAAAATCCACACACCTGCACAACTCTAAATTGTTCTACATAATAAATTGAAGGGTTTAGGACAAAAGGACAGTGATAGAGGGAGTTAAATCCACACTAAAGCAACACAATATTCTATTAACACAATGAATAATCCGAAAAACAACAGTATGAGAGGGCAAAAATGAATTTTATTACTCATAGGTGCAAGTACAAAGCTCCAAAACCAGAGCCAAACAACTGCTAGTGTCTAATGAATTTTTATGCACAAATCTTTCTTCTATCCAAGTCGTCTGCTGCTGCTAATAATAGACTGCTGTCTATTACTAATTGTATTTAATTTTCCTCCTGCATGCTGTTGCGCCAAACTTTGTAGATTGTTTTTTCTTCCTTTTATTTATTATTTTCCCCTACATGTTGCTGCGCCAAACTATGTAGACTGTTGCATGCTAATTTAGTTAACTCTATCTTTGCACTTCTCTTTTTGGCGCACGGGTTCATTAAGAACCAACAATTGCTAATTTTAATAAAAAGACTCTCTTTTTGGCGCCACTGTTTTGGAGCAACACTTGTTTAATTTAACAAAAGCAAGCTCTATTTATCCCTTTACCTTTGGTGCATGGAGTCGATATATTTAGTCAAGTGCTATTTTTAGCCACGCTAAAAATAGCCAATCCTCCAAAAATAGCCAATCCTTTGCGTGAAAAATATGTTAACATTTTGGCGACATCACGGGATTGTTTGCTTGCTAAACAAGAGATCAGTAGCCTTCTGCATCCATTAAGCTATGGAGTCACATACTTCTGTCAACAACTTGTATCCTCTGAAATAAAACCATTGAAATACTCTCTCCAACAAAAGAAAAACATGTGCATGCAATCGCTTCTTTGAAAAGACATCTAACTAAGAAATCTGAAAAAACAATGTGTATGCAAACACTTATTGAAAATAAACTACTCTAATGATGTTGAATCTTTAATAGCAAGCTTTGAGGAAAATCCCATCAACCGAGATTGGAAGTTCTTCGCCATGCAACAGAGATAACTGAAAAGCATTGTGATGCTTGCATGTTGAAATAACATATGGACCACTCCAAGTAATATCGAATTTGGTGTGGTTTCTCGGTTTTGCTCTGTTTGCATCCCACTTAAGAATAAGATCACCTTCTTGAAAACTCTTGCAAGTGCGTTCTTATCAAAATTCTTCTTTACCTGAGCTTGATGAGCTTCCATGGTGAGCATGGCTCTATGTCTTAACTATTCCAACTGCATAAGTTTTGCATACCTTACCTCCATGGGACCTGTTTCCAATAACTCCATCTGATGAATAAGCTCTAAAGCGGGCAGCTCAAGAGAAATTGGAACTCTTGCTTCCTTGCCATAAACCAACATGTATGGAGAGTTACCAATAGACCGCTTGGGGGTGATTCTGTCAGCCCACAAAGCTGATTTGAGTTTAGTGTACCATGATCTTTGATTTTCATCTAGAAGTCTTTTGATAATCTTCAACAAATTCTTGTTTGTAGGCTCTGCAAGTCCATTACCTTGTAGGTAATAATTTGATGAAGTACTCAGGTAAATACCATTCCAGACAGCCCACTCTGTAATTTTAGCACCAACAAAAGCAAGAGCATTATTTGAAATAATAGTAGCAGGAACTCCAAATCTAGTAACAATACCTTCATAGAAGTCAGGCACATTAGTTTCACTCGCTTCTTTTAGTACAACTGCTTCTGTTCATCTGGTAAAATAATCAGTGGCTGTAAGAATCCACTTGTGTCCCAAACTGGATGGTGGATTTATCATTCCAATGAAGTTCAATCCCCACTGTATAAAAGGCTGATCCGCTGAAATAGGATGAAGAGGAAGGGTTGTAAGTTTTTCCTTACCCACGAAGAAGGCACGCTTCTGACATCTTTTGATCCATGCATAACAATATTTGAAAATACTTGGCCAATAATAACCTGCTTTCATGATTTTGAGAGCAGTAGTCCTTGGAGCATAATGGCCACCTGATAAACCTTCATGAAATTCTTGCAATAATCTGTCAACTTGTGAAGGTTCTACACATCTTAGAAGAACACCATTAATATCCCTCTTGAATAAAATACCATCAATGAGTGTGTAAGGTGTAGCTTGTAACCGGAAATACCTCCTTTTTGTCTTATCCAAACCTTGGGGAAGAATACCCGCGTGCAAGTACTGAAACATGTCTTGTGTCCAACTCACAGAAGATGGTATTTCAGCTGCTTGTGGTTGATTTATGAGCACAAAACCAACAACTTTCTTTGACTCCAAATCTGAAACTAAGTGCTCACATAACCCTTTTCCTCTGACCAACTTTGTTACTTTGAAGTCTATGTCATATTCCATGACTTTAGTGATCCAACCATCCCTTTTTTCATTCAAATCCTTACTCAACAAAAATTCTTTCACACTTGGGTGAGTAACCATGACATGAATTCTATTTTTTTGGATAGAGGGTAAATTGAGGGTTTTGAAAGGACCCACATCCTTGTACATCTTTGAGGATTTTTGAGAGGATCCACAACCTTTGTTACAATGATGGGAACCAACACAAGGAACCCGAATGAAACAACCTTGTAACCAACAATGGTGATGAAGCCTCCGTGGTGAGTGAAGCCAAAACGAGAATGCGGCGATTGTTGCGAGTGAAGCAACAATGATGCAACATCCGCAACGAGTGAAGCAATCTCCAGAGTGAAGCGAACGAGAATGCAATGACCACAACGAGTGAAGCAGTGGCCTGAGCGAAGCAAGAACCTGCATGCTACAACAATAACAAGTGAAGAAACCAACGTGCTACAATTGCAGTGAGAAGAGAAGCCGCATGTAGTAGTGAAAACCACCTCAGAGAGGATCGTGCCTGTGAGGGATTTGAACACAGGTGGGCACACACACAACTGTGTGACTCGACCGCACCACTCCCACCCTATTGGCCATAACATGAATTCTATTATTAGAGACCATATATTTGAAATTTTTTAAGCCTCTAATAACATAAAGGACTTGCAATTCCTCAATTGACCTTCTTTTTGCTGCTGTTAGGTACAATCCAACCCCTTCATCTTGTTCTTTATGGGGAGTTTTCTCCCATTTCCATGGCCCAAAAGGGCTTGTTGAGGTATTATCATCACAACTCCAAATTAATCTTTCAAACATAAGTATATCAAGCGGATGGCCAACCAAACTAAAAGAGGAAATGGCTACCTTAGTATGCAAACCATGGGCCTTGGAGAGAAGGTTACCTTTTGTTACTTCAATCTCAGCTCTTGTGCCTAGAGTGGCACTTGTTTTGATACATGCACAACTTGGGGTTTTCTGGAAAGGATGTAAGTATCCCTTATAACTCAATGTGCACCTCATTCTGCCCATATTTGTACCAAACTGATGATGATGATCAGCTCCATGTGAGGGTGAACTAGGTAGCAATAAATTTGAAATGTATTCGATCCTTGGACTTGCAACAAAACTTTCATCCTCGTTTTCCTTATCCTCTTTGATACTTGGAGCTTCCTCCTTTTGCACAACCATCATACCTTGTTCACATGTACTTGGAATACCTTGGTAGCTCTTACCTAAGTTTAATTTTTCGTCTTTGGGTTCTTTATTGTCCGCTGTTATAAACGGACCAGCGAGCTGACTTTTATCATTTCCACTTGGGAAATGGGTTCCATCCGTCCCTATCACTACCTTTTCTTGTTCACAACCCCCTCTTTCATCTATAAATTCATCAAATGCAAAAATATCATCATTATTAGTCAAACAATGATCAATACTTACTTCACCATGTTGACCATCTGGAGCAATAATGGAGGTAGGGACTGAATCATTCTTCATGGCTCTTTTCCCTTCATGGTGCAAATTTGGAATAGTGTGTTCCTCCTTCCTTGGCTTGTGTTCCACAATTTCATTAAACCATTGTGTCACCAAGGTGTTGTTAGGAGACCCATCCAAGTGATCAAGTGTGGCAAGAGGATTGGAGGTTTTTAACCCTCCCAAGGGCTGCCCTGTAATGTCCTCGTTTTTGGGTTCTCCAGCAGTGTAGTTGTTGCTGACATTTTGGGTTTCTGTTAGCATGATCCGAGGGGTGCTTTGATATTTCCAATGAACTTAGTTTGTTTAGAGGAGTTAAACGACGCTTTCAGATGTTATTTCTGGCTTTCGGTTTTGGGTTCCAAGATTCTTGGAGGAAGCGTCTATTTTTAGTAAGTCACCCAGTCAGGCTCGTTTATCATCTTTTATCATCGGGATCACTCTTGTGCTGTCAAATTTTGATTCCGATGCTTTTCGGCCATTTCCGCAAGTTGGGTGTAATATGGAGCTATATCTAATTAAATTCATAAAGGCTGCCATTTTAATTAAAATAATTTATTGGGCACCTTAGTGTTATAACTCTTTGGAAAAGGGAATTAATTAATTAATTAATTAAATGATAAATAGTCCTAAGTCCTATGGGATAACTTATATTTAATTAATTAGTTGCTGGACATACTTTATTTTATAAAGTGACTCTTCAATAACGTCAATGACATATTATAAAGTGACGTCACTTTTGAGAGGGAAAATAGAATGAAAAGAAATAAAATAAAGTATTACTCTAAAAAAAAAGAAAAGGGTTATAAAAGGAAGAAAAAGTGCAATAAAGATTCATTCATGAGTGGTTATTTTGAAAGGAACTTTTCCTTGAGAGCTCGAGAGCTTTGGCTTGCAGGTTTAGGAAACCCTAGGATGAAAACCCTAGAGGTTTTGGCTATTTAGACGAAAAACCTAGATTAACCCACTTGGTGAATTCATCTTAGGATTCACAGTCGCACATCATTGTTCAATTTCATGGAGATTCGGTGATTTATCTTTGCAGATTTCAGAGTATTGGAAGGTAGAGGGTTTCATGACAAATTTGTGAGATTGTTCCAATACAAATTTGGAGATATATTGTTCAAGTTTCCACCACAACGATTCAGGGATTACTTCTTTATGCTAGCGCCTATGTTGGAGGGGGATCTTTTGTCATGGCATCCATTTTGATGGCATAAACCCCAACGCAGCTCTTCCCTCTTTGGCCATTACATTTGAGGGTTTGTAGTGATTGCATGCTACATTGGAGGTGCACCCTTGCAATAGCGATTTCAGTTTTGTGGAGCAAACTTGGTATATCAGCGGCTACATCATCCTTGGACAACGATTTCCCATTAGAGGCACATTCTTTCATATCAGCGATTTGCATTTTCAGTTAGGAGTTATCTTGCATGCTGATCGGCCTCTTCCTTTGAGCTTCTATTGGCCATATCTCATAAGGGTTTGAAGGCATTTGTAGGGAGTTTCCTGGGTATGTTTGCATGTTGGTTTTATACACATGTTTGAATTGTATCAACATTTGGGACAGCTATAACAACTACACCAACAAGGTTCTAATACCTAATTTCAATGTTTAGAGGTTGCTTATTATACCCATAATTGTATCTACAACAAGACTATCTATTCCGAGTAAGTTTTATGATGCTTGTATGGTAAATTCTTTAATTTGAATTACATTTGTACTTGCTGATATAAAAGACATTAGTCTGATTTATTTATATCAAACTTGATTATTATTGCTCTCTATATTCCTAATTTGGCAAATAAAGATCCTTGCGGTTAGAATATCATTATGGGTCAATTGGGAATGTTTATTTTACAATTTGTTTGCCTAAATCTCTTGCAATAAGTTTATAACAACACTATACCAGAATCAGAATTCATAACTTTAAGTCGCATGACAAGTGTTTGACGAAGAGTCAATACACTAAAACTCAGAAATTGGGATCAAAATTAGACAGGGTTGTTTGGAGACCCATCCAAGTGATCAAGTGTGGCAAGAGGATTGAAGGTTTTTAACCCTCCCAAGAGCTGCCCCTTCTCAATGACCTGTTACTGCGATTTAACATCCAATGTCCATCATCTCAAAATGAACTTGGGGTTATGTTCTCTTCTTCAACAAGCTCCATAGCCACTCCTTGCTTGGTCAACAAGGTGAAGCTCTTTTTCACTAGGGTAGGGGTATTTTTCCCAAAACCCTTGTGCATGCCACAGGGCTTGGACCGAGTTCCAATGCCCACTCTTTCTATTTCCAAATTTATGAACTCTGAAATTGTTAGGGCATCACGGATCTTCTCCAGTAGAGTTTGATATTCCTCAAAGAGAGTTACCACCTTCTCGATTTTCGAAACCCTAGGCTCTTCATTGAAAATACCTTCTTGCACCTTCATCCATCTGTCCACTGAAACCCTAGGCCTTTGAGAATCCATGCTCTGATACCATTGTAATAACCCTTTTGAGGGTTTTATCAAAATATTATATATGCAATTTTGAAACTGAAAATTGCAGAAAACTGAATACAAAACCAACGACTTATTCTTGCCCAAAAAGATGCCAAAAACACCACAAAACAACACCACACAACTTGCCAATATTTTATATATGATATTTGAAATTTTTAGAAGCCAATATAACCAACAAACTCTGAAAACACACTGCTGGAAATGAAATACACGTTGGAAATTGCAGCCACGAATTAATTATGAAATATAGATATAGAAGTCTCCAAGAATCATGCAACTCAAGATTCCGGCCTTTAAAATATGGCAAATAAGATTACAAAACCAAATTTATCAAATTCCTTGCCAAGGTCTTCAAACCCTACCCTAGGTAGGTCGCTCCACCTTAGAAAAATAGTATAACCGCTGTCAATGCCAAAAAGATATTCAAATCAGCTTCCTTCTTCATTGCCAAATGGTGATGAATGGTTTTTGCCCTTCAACAAGGCCTCACATGAGGGCTTTCGTCCCCAAGTGGATGACTAAGGAGCAACAAGCTCTCTTTGCCAAGTATAAAGAAAATACGCCAAGCTAGATGCAAATGAACTCTCTTCTCCTTTTATATCTTTCCTTTGGCGCCAAAACTTATTTAGGCAAGGCCGACCTGTATAGAACAAAAGAACACTAAAGAAAACATTATAATATTAGATAATGTATATTATAAAGTGCTCAAGGGTCTTCTCCTTCATTTCTTCTTCTTTGCCACGGAGAAGGGATGGCAAGAAGACCAATTTCTAGCTCTAAGGTGGGAAAAAGGGACATTACATTATATTCCTTCATTAAGTCTCTTTAATTGCCTTAAACCCAACCAACCTGCTTCAAGAGGAAATACACTAAAAAGGAAACATTAAAATTATAAAAATAAATACAAAAGAAGCTCAATTTCCTTCTCCAACTCCTCTACTTCTTTGCCATGGAAAAGGGAATGGCAAGAAGTCTAAATCATGCTCTTAAATTAGAAAAGGGGACATTACAGATTACCATGTTGCCTTTGCCAGAAAATTGATTGGGATAAAAAAGCTAAGTGTACTCTAGTTTATTTTCCTTTTTGTTAGATTGTTCATCATGATTAAGATCTGGCATACTTGTAAAATTTGTTTCAACTGGTTTGTTGCAAAAACAACATTCATGCTAATGTTTTCAATTCCATTAAATTAGAGTCGGTGCTAGAGTTGGTATATGATAAGAGTTGTTTGTGATTGGGATGTTAATACCAGTTATCGCTCGAGGACGTTTGCCACAAGATGGGATTTCCATATAAAGAATTAAATTAGGCAACTATGGATAACAAAGAAGAGGAGTCAGAGGGTGTTGTCCATATGTGTAGTGTTGTTTTTGGAAAATTTATAGATGCTATTATGTTTAATGTACTAATAATATTCTGATAACAAAGAGGATATATAGAAATATGGGTTGTTGTCTAGGGCCCTGATTTCAGAACAGTTTTTTTTTTTGTGGAATAACTTTCTATTGTTTGGGCCAAGATTCTTAATGGCTTGATCTAATGAAATAATTTTCCATTGCGAGTCTTTTGAGACTTGTGAGTAGCCTATTGACATTGATGACTACGTGTAATTGTACAAGCCATAGGCCATTTTTTTCGATATTAATTCTGCCATAGGCGGGTATATATAGCATCCATTAGATGCAATAATATCAAGTTTTTAACCAATCATATATTAGTATTTCAATGTCTTAGTAATTACAAAGTTTGAGACTAGAAGAAAATGAAATATTCTTCGAGGTATTAATTCCGAATATTCCATTTATTATGTCAAAACTTTATAAAACAAACACACAAATAATCTAATACCATTGTGATTAAGTAGTTCCATACCAACATCTTTAACTTTATTATTATTATGTGTTGGATCCATTGCATCAACCAATATATTTATCTTTATTATAAATATTCCATTTGTCATGTCAAAATTTTATAATATAAATACACAAATAAACTAATACCATGGTAATTGATTAGTCCCATAACAATAATTAATAAATACACTAATACACTAATACTATAGCAATTCACTAATCCAATATCAATAAGACTAATACCATAACAATTAACTAATCCTGTACTAATATTAAGTGTCTATGAACTAAACGAAATATTTGACCATATTTATTTTCTAAGGATGCTTCCAAACAAACACAAATATTTTTCCTTAGGGAAGAATGTTGTAGATTGACAAAAGTTGATTACGTCTCCTTTATATAATAATACTTTATATTCTATACTCAATTTTTTATTATATAAAAATACTTCAAATTAAAAAAAAAAGCCACATCCCCTACTATCTACTTTACATCTTTAGAGTAATTGCTATTATAACATCTAATGAATGCAATTAAATATAATAATACTTTAATTTAAAAAAAATACTCTTCAATTTAAAAAATAAAAAAATCAGATTCCCTTGTAGATACTTTACACTTTTATGGCAATTGTTAGTATAGCTAATTAGCATCTATTGGATAGAATTAAACATGTTTGATTTCAACTACAATATCTCTGGCAGGAATAAGCCACTTTGTGGCACTTGTTGCTATTAGGAAATAGATGGATGCACATTTTTCTCTGGTGATGCAATCTGATTTGTTTTTCTTTGATTATTTCATTCATATTTTTTCAGGAAATGGAAAAGCAATTATAAAGTTTCAGGCTCTTCGTCAGCAGGTTATACATGCTTTGTCCAGTGCTCCACCACCAGGACCTGCTACTTATGTTGTGTACTGCCTCAATACCTTGCTTCTTCTTGATACTAACGACAATGAAGCCCTTAGTCACTTGTTGACATCAGCTCTTACATCTTTGGACAAAGTGAACAAGTCTTTAGCTGATGCAGCTGAAGCACGAATACTGGCATCTAAGTTGTTCCAGAATGTAATTACAGGATCAGTTATTCTAGGGGTGCGCATCCTTGTGAAAGTGGCCACAGTTTTTGAAATTCAGTTGAGAGATATAGGGAAAGTGGTACACACACCTGCATTGGATGAGACTGAAAAAATTAAGAAAATAAAAATCTGTCTAGAGCAATTCATTTTGAGATTGATTAAATCACGCTTGTACACTAGTGCTGTTGCTCTGTTAAAGCAATTTTCTCTTCAGCACTCTACTCCTCATGACTTCCTGGTTGCTATGATCAATGACAACCAATTTGATGCAGCAGAAGAATGGGCAGTATACATGGGAAAGTATATGATCTGCTCTCTTGTGCGGCACTGCACAGAGATGGGTATGTTCAAGAAGGCTTATAAGATTGTAGAAAAATATAACTTGCAGCTGAAATTCCCTGATGCATATCATCAATATAGGAAAAGGTATCCAGAGTGCATCCCTTGGAAATTCTTTATTTCATTTTATTCTATTTCATCTCATGCAGCATGGAGTGCCAACTCAAGTGTAAGAGTTAAGACTTGACCATTCTGTTCTTTCTGTTTGATAATAGTTTTGATGCCTTGTCATTTTTCAGTACCTTGAGGAAGCTCATAGAAAAAGAATGCTGGGATGTTGCTGAGTCAATAGCCACTGAAGACCAAATACTTGTTGAATACCTGGTAATTTCTAAGCTTGCACAGGCCTTCACTTTTTCAAATTCATCATTGATTACATACTTTTTGGTGACCATTATATCTAGATGATTCATTTTATTTTTAAAGGAAATCATATCGTAGCAGCAGTAGCAGAGTCGTGTCACCATTGCAATTGGATAGCATTTCTACAATTATTACAGGATATAATATTGTTTTCAAATTAGATTCTGTTCACAGATGTCATTTTCCAAATTCCAGACCGTATTGTTGTGGATGTTAAATTTCATTCTGGCGAGATAGAAGTGCATGGCAGTTAATGAAAAGAAAACAAAAAGAAAAGAAAATACGTTGAATTGAAATAAAATGAATGTGTATGGATTGGAAAAATACGAACACCATTGCTTGTATTAAGTAACTAGAGGTGGAGTCTTTCCAAAATCTGGTCAGGTTACACCACTATATTACTATTTCTGGTTGCTGACAGTTGAGCGAGGAATGACATTAATGAAGGTTGGTTTTACAAGCAGGGACTTTGCTTTCACTTCACCTTTGTGGCGCTTGTTTTCTAGGGGGCATGTTTGATTTTTTATGCGAAAAAATTATTAATGTGATTAATTGCCTTACAGCAAAAAGTTTTTTGCTTTAAATGTGAAGGGACAAAAGCTTTTTAGTTATTTCTGAAACCAGATTCTATTTTGTAAAATAATGAGAAAAAATATGCTGAAGCATGGAGACAGAGCTATTAGGCCTGAAATTTGACGTTCAACCTTGCAAGTCATGCAAATCTTGGATGATGGTCCAAATAATAATTTGGCTGTCAATTAGAGCTTAAATTTTAAATGTGCATGTCAAAAGACTAGACAATTAGAAATATGAAGAAGAGAGTTGAAATTTAATCTTGAAAGTACAAAATAAAATTCATTGTTAGTGCGCCTCGCCTAATTTGAATCTCCAGCATACCCCATTAGGAGTAAAAAGTGCTGTGGGAACTCACAGGATTTATAAAAACTCAAAATATTTTAGATATCAGAAGTTAATTTCCCAAGTTGCCAACTTGCCCATTACCAGCCAATCCATTTTACCAAAAGGAAACGTCACTAAATTATATGCTTTTTCTATTTCATTCATGACAAGTATTAGTTGTTTCTATTTCATTATGGAGGTAAGTAGAAATTAGAAATCTCTAAAAATCCGAAAAGACAATTTATTTAAAAATAGAAATACCAAAATAGAAACAAATAATTAAAATGCTAATGGAAAATGGTTACACACACATATAAACACCATTTTTGAAGATGCATGTCATTTTGATAGGTACTTTACATTTTAGCCAAACAATCATGGCGGTCATATTTAAATAATGGCAGTTTTTTGACATGTGAAATGACCTATATTGTCGAAATGACTTGCAAGTTTCAACCCTCGGTGCTATTGAAGAACCTAGGAAGAGCACGTGATAGTCATGATGGAAGAGAACTAGACTGAGCTAGAATCCAGAGGCCTTCAAATAACTTGCATATGGATTTTTCAACAATTTTTTCTGTAAATTGTAATAGTCTAGCCTTGTGGAAGTTTTGGAGAACCAGGCAGGAAGAGGAAGGATGAGGAATGGCAAGCATGTTGTTAATGGTTGAAGTTTAACTCCATCTAACAAGCCCAAGTTTAATGGCTGAAGGTAAATAGAAACCATGGGTAAATGTTGTAGTGGTGATGTAGTTCAGTAAAATTAGTTTTGTTGATAAAATGACAATCTACATCAAAGTATTTTGTAGAGGGCCCCATGGAAATGGTAGATTATTTATTCTTTTATTGTTGACTGCTGTGATTTATTGATTTTATTGCTTGATCATCACGATTCATTCATTGATTTATTGGGGTTTGAATCTGCCTGCTCTTTTAATTGTTTTATTTCTCCTATTTCATATTACAGAACTCACTTGCTCATTTACTTCTATTTTTCTTTTAGCTTATCCACTTATTGTCTAAATGTCTTCAATCTATGATTCTTTTCTTTCACAACTTTCTTCAATTTCTCTGCCATGTCTCTGTTGCTTCTTTCATTGTGATATCTAGTTTTAAAGACATCTCCTTCAGGGACTGCCACCGCTATCAATGGATCTCTGATTTGCTTTCACGATCCTCTATATTCTTAGAAACATTGTTCTCTGCCATGCATTTTTACTCTTTCTCTGGTTTGGATTCTTTATTTTCAAATGCACTAAAATTTTAGTACTATTTTATTCATCAGTGCTTACTTTGCTTCGATTGTGTCCTGTAATCCAGCTTTTGATTTTTATAAAATGCTCCAAAATGACTTGTAGTGAAGGTCCACTAGATCTGAAAGTTTCAAGAACTCCAAATCTGTTCGACTTCTACAAAAAAAAGAATGATTAATTACATTTTGATCTTCCATGGAGCTTTATATATATAGTAAACTTATATACATGTACAATAATGTTTAAATTTTCCAGTAGTTCCAAACATTTAATAGTCCAGGTGATCAATTGGATCTGCCCAATAACTAAATGCTGAGCTTCTTTGCTAATGGAGAACTGATCCAGACTAGTTTATAGTAACAGAGCAGGCGTTTCCAGTCGCAAGGTGCATTTGTGCAATCCAGAGCCAGTTTTTGAAGATAAAAAAAAATGCCTCTGTTCTCCATGGCTATATGTTTTTGCTGATTTTAATGTTTTTTTCAGAACTTTGATTCAAGATATTAAAGATAGAATTAGCATGCAAAATTTATATATATATATATATTATTGATTAATTAGATATTCTATTTGTGTAATCTACATTACTACTAAAACCTCCATCCGCATCTGTTTGTGATGAAGCTTCCCATCTCATCTGAAAAAGCATGACTGTTTCTCCCAAGCTTAAACTCTTTCTTTCTGTATTTAACTCTGTTATTTCTACGTAATATGTGGTTAATGATTGCATTTGTTTGTGAATCTAAAATTAAGTTAGAATTATTATGCACATCTAATATCAAAATACCATATATGTTTTCTAGTAGTTACTTCTTCTATTTTGCAATGTGTGCATCTATTTGAACAACATGCCATGATTTATCGTTTTGTTTTCCTCCTGTTGCTAGCATCTATGATTAATAAATCTTATCCCTTCTATAAATAACATAGGGTATAACTTGATATCAATTATTTCTTTCTACTGAAATTGCTTCCTATTCTATTTCGTTTCTTACGTGGCATCAAAGTGTCCCTGCTAAGCATTTTCTTTGTACTATATCCTACTTTTATACGATCTATCTGACTAAATATAGAAACAAGAGCATCATTTTCTGCATATGTCTCTAAATAGGAATAGTTATCTATCTGTTTCTGATTTGGAATCTCATTGTTAATTTATTTGAACACTTTCAGCTATTCTTTAGGACAGCTTATCAATTGAACTTCACTCGAATCAATGGTGTGAAACAATAGGTTTATAATTTTTGCAAGAAATTATCGGCCAGTGACGGACCAATTCTCAAAGATTGATCTACCAAGTTTCATCATGGTTTTTTCTTTGGCTTCTGTTATGCAGATTTCACATACAGCTAAGACGAAATCAATAGGTTATGGTAATCATTTCACATTTAAAATTTGTCTTAATAAAATCCATGGGAATCAAATATAAGTTTCAAGTTTTGAATACAAAGAATTTACTTTTCAATTTAACTGCAATATAACAGATCCTTGATAATGGTCGAGACCATCTACAAACAATAATGTTCTTGAATTTACTAAGTTTTATTGTCTTCAATGCTGTCTTTTATCAAGACATTTGTATGCTGGTTATGCCTCTGTACGATGATTAATTATATTCCCTTGGAATTTAACTGCAATATAACAGATTCTTGATAATGGGTGAGACCATCTACAAACAATATTGTTATTGAGTTCACTAGGTTGTATGGCCTTCAATGCCTTCTTTTTCCACACATATTTGTTTGATGGATAAACTATTGTACAATGGTTTCATCATACTACTTTCCAACAGGCTTTTGTGTGCTGCAAGGTTGAGATATCATATCTCTATCTTATATTAATATTGTTGCTCTGTAATTGCACAACCTATGACTGCTAGATTTTTTTCGCACAAGTCTTCTCTTATCCCATGTTTCTGCTTTAGTGTATAATCCATGGGAATGCAATATACATAGAGCTAAAACATGATGTTAGTTAGAAATGTGCTTCGATTTCCATAGGCACGAAATTCTGATTGTTCGGCGCGCCAAATCAGTTCCCGATGACCATCCCGATGACCAATATGCACTCTACCTCGACTGGGAACTCAACCGACCATATAGTTTTAAAGGGCCCCCCTATCTAGATCTGGAGGGGCGGGAGAGGGGTTTGCGCCCCCATATCTAGATAGTTAATGCTGATTCCAATGTGTACATGTCCAGCGACATGTCTACACTAGTGTAAATTAGAGGTAAAAACAATGTTATGCTGCCACATATGCTACTACATACAAATAAACGTTGCTACAGCTCTGAAAGCATAGCCCAACTGTTTTCATGCTCCCATGGCTAAGAATCCATAGTTGTTGTGTTAATGCCACTGGACATAAGGCTAATTGCTTGGACTTACAACTGTGTGTATGTTGAAACAATGAAATATGCTATGGTAATCAGCATTGCGATAGTTGTCCATCCATTATACATCCTTAATTATAGCAATGGGACCAAAAAGAATGATGAATGTAATGGAAACATAACCAAAAAACATCCATACATAGTGACACCAGGATTACCATAGAGAACTTGTCATGGGCAAAACTGCATAAAAAGTCTATGCTTTCTTTGTCAATCCTCATGGTTAAAAATGGATACAAAGTTGTGGCTCTCTCTTGGAGCATTGGAAGCATAATAATTCCTCATTTATGGGAGATATTGCACCTCCTTTGCAACTCTCCTCTATCTTTGCAAAGGTCTGGTACTATTCCCCTATGGAGCAGATCCACATCAGTTTCCTTTACTTATTTCCCCAAAGGATGTGTTGGTTGGTCTTCCAACATTTTCATTTCCCATGTTTCCCATCTTTTCTTGGGTAGCAGACCTGGACTGTTTTTTCCAAGTTTTGGAATACCTAAAAGATGTATTTTCATCTGATTTTCAGAGGGTGTGTGGACATACGTCAAGATGATTTAGTTCAAATTTCAAGTCATTTGGCCTTAATTTTCCTGGTTTATGTCAGAATTACATTGGACCGAATTCTGTCATTTTGAGGGGGCAAACAGATGAATTGTTATCTGATTTTTGGTGGGTGGGATGGGTGCTAACTTACAACAGTAAAAATTTCAGGTCATTTTGACTTCAAATGGTATGGCCACTTTATGGGAAATTTTCAATTGACTGATTCCACATGTTTTTCAGGGTCATATGATGGAATTTTGACTTGAAACTGGTTGTGCACCTTGCTATCCATGTTAGGAACACCCCATTCAAGTTTTGGCTCACTTGGATGTTGTATGGAGGTTCCCTAGCTCCTACACGTTCCATGTAATGTCCCCATTTTTGAAGACCCTTAGCCTATCCTTCCCCGTGGGCTTTGGGATGTTATAAGGGGGACATTTCTTATTAAATAATTAAATATTATTGCCTGGAGCAATAATTATTTAATTATTTAACTATGAGGATTATTTAATTTAATTCCCAAAATATAAAAAAATTAAATGGGGAATTAATTAAATAAATATTTAGGTGGCTTTTATTGATAAGATCACCCTTTGAAAAGGGGACGCCACACCTAGGGAAATCAAAATGCTTTTATTTAATAATTTCCCTCTCCTAGGGATTTCGAATTTTGTGCCTCCTTGCTTATAAAAGGAGTGCTAGGATCATTATTATTATGATGTTATGATATGATTTATTTGACACTCAATCTTTGGAGTTGGGATGCATGCCCATTAATGTTTCATTCTCTCTCTCTTGCGTAGGGAATTATTGAGCTGATTTGAATATTCATTGAAGTATTTTCATATGTTTTGGCAATTAGACTTGTGTTATGTGATCTTTATTTGCCCAACGAATTATTGAAATGCTTTTGTGATTGCTGGGAAGGGTATTTGATGTATGAAGTTCATTCCAGCTTTGGCGACTTGCCTAAGAATGTCTATGGGCTGAGTTAAATACACTTATTTGTGTAGATCGACCAGCTGATCTTAGAGGATACTTTGATAAGAATCGACCGGATTTATACACACTCTTGTGCCCTAGATAAAGCGATGCCCTCGAGACAAGTTTGGCGCTAAACATTGGCATGTTTTGGTTGGTCATGGTTAGATTTAAGCTGCTGTAGCTCTCTCTAAAATCTGCGATTTCATTTATGGTGAATATTGACTGTTGAATGCATGTTCGGAAGTCTATATGCCCAGTAAATTGATTGGTTATATTTTTGCAACTTCAGCTACTATATTGGGTGTATAGGGACTGATCTGGAATATTATTTGGAGTGATACGACCAGGTGTTTGCTTGTTTGTATGGTGTGTTGCAGCGACTTATTCTATTTTGAATATGGACTGATTTGGGTGTGGGATCAATCATACTAGTGCATGATTTTAATTCCTTAATTGCAGCGACCAACCTGGGAATGATTTGGTGACGGTCTTGGGGCATTTTAGAAGCAAGCAATTGGTATTCAGAGTCTTATTTGCTCAACTGACTTCTGTGCTTAATGACTTGAGTTTTTTGCATGTTTTGGCTCTCTAAAAAAGGCGATCTGGGTGAGTTATTATTTATTAAATAACAGCGATTCTTTTAGGACCTCTGTTGAATGTTTAGGATGTGTTTTGGGCCACCGATAGTCAGATATCATTGGCTGATAATTAAGCTTGCTTCCAACTGATTTTGATGTATTTTGGGTCTCATTTGAAGCTGTCTATAATTGAGGGTGGTGACTGGGTTTGTATGCATCACGAATTGAAGCCTAAGGGGCAGCAACATATCCTGTTTGAACATTCCTACTTGTGATTGGTTCCTACCGTGCATGGTGATTCTTCTTTGCATGATAGAGAGGTAATTTGAAGATCCTGTAACAGTAAATTATATAACCTAATCTGTATGCAGTCTTTATCATCTATTTTGGTAACAATCCATGCATGAAATATATGATCAGATGGTATGAATATTTCAGTGGCCTCCATGAGGGCAATTAGATACAGTGGTTTGTCATTTGTTTACATTTATGAGAATGCAGCGATCAGATTTTAATTACAGCAGTATACGTGGTGGAATTTAGTGGATGAGTTAAGGCCATTAAACCCTTATCCTCGGGTTTATTGAGTCATTTACTCAACCGGTTTAAGTAGTTTTCTATATTCAGTTGAGTGATGCATTGAAGAGTTGTTAGTTTGCATATTTTCTATTGATTCCGGAGTTGGGACATTACATTCCACCCTTGCTTTTGCTATATAGCTGACTAGGCATATGACATTTGGCAATGTCCTTACTACTCAAGCCCGAGTGGAGTGATATTTTGACCTCATCGATGATTCCTAGAGCTATGTTTATAATTGACTGATCAATGATTGATGGTGTCGATACCTGCATGAAACAAAAGTGAAAAAACTGAAATGAAACATTGAACAATTGGAACTTTATTCTCATGTGTAATAGTTGGTAAGATAGGTTCAGTTGTTGAATATTAATAAAGCTTAATCACTGAGCTAGTAAATTTGAAACTAAATTGGTTGTAATGTGGATTATTCATTTGTTAAGTTTCAGGTCTTTGCTCTAGGTGAAGGGTCTGTAATCAATTTAAGGGACAGTAGCTGTGTTGCTTAAATGAACTAAATTTTGGTTATAGCATGACAAATTGTAGTCATTAGTGATCCTCTTGGGATGGTAACAAACACAAGGTGACCAAGAAAGATTATGAAAGTGACTGAATTTCACTGTCCTGGTCTATCTTTATTGAAGGCCCATTCTAGAAGGGGTTGTGAATTTCAGATTGATAATTAGTGAATGGAAAAAGTGAAAAGATAAGTTGCATGATACTAATTTGATGACCTCAAGGACCCATTCGCAGTTTGAGCTGCTTGTAAAAATATGTATTTATTTTCTAAAATATTACAAATGTTACAAATTTATTTATAAACAAATCATTTTTTTCAATACATATAACAATTCTACCTAAATTCATCATACCATGTGATAATACTTACCAAAATTTGGAAGTTATTTTATACAACATCTATAGACAAAAACAGAACGCATGTCCAAATTCAACTCTATAAGAAATTTGAAGGCCAGATATATTCAGATTTTAAGTTCATAATAAATATGGCAATTGCCAAAATATGCTGCGAGTGAATAAATATCAAAGTTAGAAGATATAAGGTTTATCCCACTTTTAAGTCATTACTAGTTGGGTAGGGCAAACCCTCTTCCCAGGTATGGAGGGGTGATGGAAATTGGGTTTACTGGGTAAAATGGGAGCAAATTTGAGCGGTGGACCCCTTTGCTCTCGTCCATGTTTTAGTGAAATGCCTGGGTCTCTAGAATCACATGCAGGCCAGATGCGACTGGAGTGGCGACAAATGTTGGGAGGGCTAAACTATAGTGTGTGTGTGGGGAGCCCCCCCCTCCGGCGGTCAAGGTTAGAACTCAGAGGATTTAAAAAACTTGCATAAGCAGTGTACCATGAGCATCACTGGCTCAAAAACAATTAATTATTAAATGTGTTTGGGACATCATACCATAAATGCCCCTTCGTACATACCTTCTTATACGTAAATATTTACACCAAGTGGATAGACCAATGTGACCATTTTTTCGATAGGTAAAATAAAAAAAGGGACATCAATGCCATGCTATAGATTGAAAAAATTGTAGCAGATCTGTCTGCGGAACCCTACACGGTTTCAAATTCATGGAAGACTGAAATTAATGAATACGCACATAAACCAGGAGTTTATGCAGCCCTATCCATTGGCAACTAATTACACAAGTATAGAAAACTCTGATATTAAACGGGGTTGTATCTTATTTTCAGTTTTTTCAAGGCTCAAATTGGACTATCAACAGTGCTTGGCCACTTATTTACACAACAATGAACCATCCTCTAACCAGTCTTATTGGACAATGTCTGAATTACACAAGGAATTTAGTGTTGCTATGCTAAGAGTAGGCCTATACAAATTTTCTTAACAGGAAGCAGGGGATTCTTCACGTTCCAGCTCTTGCAATATCCCTTCTGGTCACTAAGACAGACCTCTGAATCTGGTACACCCAGGTTGGGAAGAACATAATTCTGTCATTGCAGCCCTTCAAAATTGGGAAATGCCTCATCAAAGATACATATAGTCCAGCATGCGGATAACAGAAACAACTTTTGAAGTTGATTCAAAATGGGGTTCCAATCCGCCTCTCCATGTTGAGGGGCACCAGGTGGGATATCTTCTCCCAGTCCACCCTCAGCATAATTTTGCAATAACTCCAGCAAACTTTTATTTCCCATCATCACCATCAACATCTGGTCCCAGCTTTTTTAGACCAAATTCAATTTTCTCTCTTGAGAGTTACGAATTATAGACCTCATACCGTCTCATTATTATCTTTGAATTGCATTTTATTCCACCTAGAGTCATCACGGGTCAGTATTAAAATCTCTTTTAAAGAGATTCATCAACTCAGGAACCCTAACAAAAGAAGTATCAATCTTCATCTTGTCCACCAAGAGTTTGAAAACGTTGACTCCTAGATTAGCAAGGTGATCTGCCACTTTATTTCCATCTCTGCAAATATGACTTATTTTCTTTATGTTTTGAGTTGTATAATCTCAAAGCAATCTTGCACCACTCTGTATATTTGCTGACTTAATCTCATGCCCCTAGAGACAGCCTGAATGATGACTTTGGAATCCACTTCAATCTGCAGATTTCTCTAATCCCTTTCAGCTGCAATGGAAAGTCCTCGTAACAATGCTTTTGTTTCTGCTATCGAATGATTCTTAGCAGTATAAAGTCGATGATGGCACCCATAAAATGTGCAAAATATGCCCAAACTGGACTAAACAAAAACCAAGTGTTAAAGCATCTCAAAACCTATCTTGAGTATGTACTGATCTCATCAAGAATAGTCATAAAAGACTGTGAAACACCTATTAAGTCAAGAATTATATCATATATTACATCCCTGGTCTATAAACTACTATTTAATCAGGAGGCTTCATCATTTTTTAATTGATAAAAGCAGAAAATTGTGTATTCACTCGTACATTTCTCAATGAAAGAAATCTCCATTCATTTTTGATTGATTTTCTTACCAACATTTTGAATGTGGGCAATATGGTGTTGAGGGCTTTAATTAAGGAAGAGTTTTTCATACTGTCATCAGTAGCCCTTCTGGGGTTTGTGGAACTATCAAATTGGTTGAATAGTAGCCTATCGGATACGGGAGAGCTGAAAAGAAGCATTTGCGTTCTAGGGGTTAGGGACTAGATGAAGTTTGGAATCCTCCATGGAGATTAGTACTTTACAAGCCAACATTGAGACCTAGAATGTTTGTCTGTTGAAAACAAGAATGGAGATTGAGGCCAGGGTGCCTTACCTGAGTCATGGTGTGAAGTTTAGAAGCAGAGAAAACTTGGGTGGGTAGGTTGTTTCTTGAGGCTAAAAGTAGGCATCTAGGCCTTGGTAGATTGACAACAGATTGGGGAAGAATATTACTGGACTTATATGCAGGAGCTCTGAGTTGATGGACACCTTGTTGGGATTAGAGACTTGGCATCTCTCTGGTGACCACAATATTGATAGGTTCTTCACCATCCATTATGATGGGCTGGTCCTCCTTTGAGGGGGAGTCAGCCCTTGACACGACCTTTTGATTGCTGAAGATCTGCATAGCCATTATGTTCTTTTTAACCCTCTTGTCTGTCTTTCTTCTCAGATATACTTTCTAAGACTCCCCTGGAGTATTCAGGCACTTGCATTTATAATATGACAGCTCCTTTTGTAGAATTGTAATATCCCCTTGTAGGATATTAACTGAAAAATTAGCCAAAATCTGAAAATAAAAATCTGAATCTTACGTTTCAACCATAAATCCTCAACAAAAGCACTGAAATCTGGAACTTACTATTTTTAGTAAGTTCGTCAAAACCCTAGGCTGAAATATTCAAAATTCCATAACTTTTGATTTACAACTCCGAATTGCATGAAACGAAAGGGAAATGATAGATATTAATTAGGAGCAAATTTCCGTGCAAGAAAACCACGAAAATATGGAAAACCTGATTTTTAAATCCTGAAATATAGCTGCAGCCTCAAACCCTCATAACTTGCAAAATACTTGTCTGAAAATTATGAACCATAGCTCAAAACGAAGCATAAATTATAAGGAAAATTATGAGATCAATTTTAGAATTTTGCATCCACGAATGCCGTACTAAAAAGTCACCTGAAACTCCAAAACAAGTCGCTGCCCTAATTTTGGGAAATTAGGTAAATAACAGAAATCTTCATAAATTCATATCTTGAGCAATACTTGGAATTTTGACACAAAATTACCCTTGTTGGAAAGCTTGCACAAAGAGCTTTCCAATGAACATAAATTCATCAAATTCCAACCAATAGAATTTTCCAGAAATGCAACAGAAATTTCCAGCAAAGTCGCCACTTTCCAAAATGGCAAAAATAAATATCAAGTCTTCAAATATTCAATGGCAAAGTCTTCAAAAGCAGATCTACTTCAATTTCAAATCGAATGAGAGAGAGCACAATGAAAATTTAGGGCATACATCCCATTTCTCCAAGCATGGAGAGACATAAATGATCAAATCAACATACTCCTCCAAGGAAATGCGACCCCTTCTTATAGAATAAGAGGTGCAAATGCCAATGTTTTAAACATTTAATGTTTTCCTTCTAAATAAAAAGTATTTAATAAACCACTACATGTGCACTTTATTTAATTTCTTAATTTAATATTAAGAAATTCCGATCCTATGTGCGCATTCTAAACTACCTAGAACTTCCCACTTGTTGCGCTAGACACACCAAGGGGTTACAATGCTTAATAAAAAGAGTGACTCGATTAGGTAGTAATGTCTCTAAAAAGGGGGACATTACAAGAATTTTCTAGATGTCTAGGGCTCTTACGACTGTTCATGGCAATCGCAATAGCAGTACCCAAGGGGGCAGCTTTTGTTGAAAAGACATAAAAAACTGATCATAGATCTCGCAAGTATATTGTTGTAATCTTGAGCCCAATTGCACCATTAATAAATCATCAAAGTCAATGTTACTTTGTGCTAATGACCAAGATAGCTGGTATGGGGACCAGGTATTACTGATATCAATATGACAATTTTTTTACGGGGCTTGGGTACGGCCATATGAAAAATATTATAAAAATTAAAAAATACCAGCTAAATAAGCAAAATTAACCATATAATATGCATAGAGTAAACAAAATAAGCTAAATAACTACAAAACATATTGATAACTCAATGCCAAATGTCATGATATCCACAGTTTGAACTTAGAACAAGTACATTGTGCAAATGTTACAACGTATACTCAAAAATCAAGACAAATCAGCATATTCACAATATTAGCAAAAGCATAGTAGGAAAACTCGCCAAATCCAAAAACTCGCCAGACCCCCAAAAAAAAACTCGGCAAAAACTCGCCAATATTCGGCCAATACTCGGGAATACTCCGCAACTTAAAAAATACTCAAATTTCTTTAAAAAACATAAATTTTAAGCAACACAGCTACAAAATGTATCAAATGAGCCCATAAAATGTTGGAGAAGTGTTTTCTATTAGATTTGAATACAAATACAATACAAAATCGCATCATCATGCGAATACGACAACCAGCTGATAAGTAATATGAATTTATAATGATTGACATTGAAAAATATCATCATAAATTTCATATCTATGCAAGTTACAATATACAATAAATTACATTTTCCTCTTCCCTAATCTAGAGAAAAATTGGGGAGAGGGTCTAGTGCCTCTACTAGTCCCCACACTCGGCTGCGTCTCCATGCTCCTCTTAGAAGGCTACGAATTTGGTTTGATCATGGAACTAGATGGTGGTGCTGGTGGCTCCTTTGCTGCATGTTGGAGATCACCTCCAAAGATGTCATCCAGTCCAATATCTCCTCGGAGTCCTGCTAGTGCTTCTCCCTCCATAGCCTCCCTCTCAAAAGAAGCAATCTCGTCCGCTGTGAACGCAGGGTTTTCCTCTTCTTGCCCAGTCCACTCACTGTATGGATTTATCTCATCCAAATCAATGAGCTCCTCTGATGTGGCCTCAACTTTTTTTGTGCGAAGCCGGAGATTGTATTGCACAAAAACCAAGTCGTTGAGCCTTTTTTGAGTCAACTTATTGCGCTTCTTCGTGTGAATGGCCTCAAACAAACTCCAGTTGTGTTCACATCTAGAAGCGCTACAAGGTTGAGAAAGAATTCTGAGGGCTAACTTTTGAAGATTTGGGGTAATTCCTCCCCAATCCTCCCACCAAGAACCTACAAACAAGATAATCAAAAATTTATAATTAATTAATAAAATCAAATATGTAACTAATAAGTAACTTGGTAAACATTCTAATTTTAATTACCTGGTGACTGTGTGGTTCTCCCTCGAATAGCTAGCACCGAAGAAAAGAGTCTCCCCCTAGTATGTTTGTAACTGTGCAGCTCTAAAATGAGGAGGTCCCTTGTCTCAACATCCGGTATCATCCTCTCAATACATGTTGAAAGGCCCTCCATAACCTCTCCGTTCACATTTGTGAAGCTGTCAGAGTAGAAATACTTGGGGTTGAGGTAGTACCCCGCCCGCTGCATGAATAGGTTGGTGGAGTTGATTGTTCCACCTCCGATCAATAATCCCCCAAAAGGGACCATATCTGACGATATACCCCCTGTAATAGTTTTGGATAGACTCTTTGGCCCTATCCATGGCCTCATATACAAACCCCATGGGGTTTTGCTCCCCATCAACCAAATGCAGAACTCTCACCAATGGCTCTGACACCTACACACAAATTAAAATGTAAGATTGCAAATTTACAAGTTACAATACATATTAGAAATGAAATAAAAAAGTGAAAAGTAGAACAATATATTTAATATTTATAATTTAACAAATTAAAATAAAGGAATGAAATATAAATCGAAGTTTGAAATTACCTTGATGATCTCTATAGCTCTCTTTGCAAAGATATCATCAAAAACTATCTTTGTAACCCTCTCTCCGTCAGCTTTCTTTGAATATTGTGAGTTTAGCCATGCTTGACTCACAAACATTTGTTTCAAAGGTGTCAACAAACTAGAAATACTTTGCAACGTCAAGAAGTTAGTTGCAAACCTTGTGACACTGGCTCGAACAAGTTCTTTCCCCTTTGTGTGTACTCTCATCAAGCTCAGAACCCAAGGGTGATTGTATATGTACTTCGTTATAGATCTTGCATCTTCTACAACTGGCCTCACCCAATCAATTTTGCCTATGTCCTCCAAAAGAAGGTCAATGCAATGAGCTGCACAAGGAGTCCAAAAGAGTGATGGATGTCTCTCCTGCAGTAGTCTCCCAGCCGCCACATATGCTGCTGCATTGTCTGTCACAACTTGCACAACATTCTGGACACCAACCTCTAATACAACTGTCTCTAACATAACACTCAAATTCTTTGCATTTTTTATTATGTTAGAGGCATCAATAGATTTTAAAAACACCATCTCACCATTTGAAGTTGCTAAAAAATTAACAAGGGTGCGGTTCCTTCCATCCGTCCACCCATCTGAAAGAATGGTGCATCCAAATTTTTTCCATTGTTTCTTGTGCTCTTCTAGCATGGTAGTGGCATCTGCAATTGCACCCTCAAGTAATTTCCCACTCAAATCTTTTGGAGAGGGTGCCTTGTACCCTTTACCTGCAACTGTCAACGCTGTCACCAAGTACTCCCAGTATGGGCTCTTTGCCACATTGAACGGCAGGTTGTTATAGTACCAAAAATTTGCACAAGCTTTATCCACTTCCTCGTGCATATCTTTGTTTCAGACTGTACCTTCCAATGAAGGTTGTGCTCCAGGTGCGTTCCTTGCCACAAAAAAACTCAGTATGCCTTTGCTCGAACTCGATGAAGATGTGCCTCTTCCGGCTCTTCCTCTTCGTATGCGTGGACCACGAGTAGAGCCCGCAATTGTTGCCGCATCATCGTCTGACTCTAAATCCTTTTCCATTGCAGCCCCAGGTCTAATAGTTTGTGCTATGGCTGCCTTCAGCCTTGCCTTCTCTAGTTTCTTCTCCTCTAACTCTGCCAGCTCTGCTCTAATCTCTCGCTTTGCCTCTTCCGACACGTTGGGGCAAACCGTAACATCTCGGCAAACAATAGTTGAAAGGTGATATTTCAAATGATTGATGCCTCCATTCATTTTCTTGTTACAGAAAGTGCAAAAAATTTCGCCCGCACAAGCTCCACGCACAACATACTTTCATGCTATGGAATGGGCATTCGGAGGAACGGTCCCTGCTAGTGATTCAGATGTCGAACCTGATGTCGAGCCTGATGCCATTGTTAAGCTCTAATCTGCAACACAATGCACATTTAAAAAATTAGAAAACGTAAACTTAATTTAATTTTAAAAACAAAACGTGCCTGAATAACAAATTTGTGTAAATAAATTATAAATAAAAAAAAAGTACATACCTCTGGCTACAAATGAGTATAAAAAAATTACAAGCATTCGATTTTATATTACATGTATTTAGAATTACACAACGAATCGATTACAATACACATACATAAAATTTAACTAATTTACAATGAATTTGCGTTAAAAAATAAAAATACATACCTCTCGCTGCAAATGAGTATAAAAAAATTACAAGCATTCGATTTTACATTACATGTATTTAGAATCACAATAGGAATCTATAAAACCTAAAATAATATACACAAAATTTGGAAAAAATTCAAAGAATTAAAAAAAAAAAACCTACCTCCAATTGCAAATCTCCAAATTCTCTCCTCAAATTCGCTCCAAAATTCACTCAACACAAGCAATGCAAGCTCAAATGGTTGTGTGAGTGACAATGAGGGAGTAGAGGGCTTTTTAAAGAGCCAAACCGTGTAAAAAAAGCGGTTTTTGTGTGTGAAAACTGTGTTTTGCGTGTAAAAGTAGCGTGGGCGAGTTAAATGCACGAACTCGGCGAGTATTCCCCAAAACTCGGCAAGTTTTCTTTTTCCGATTCTGGTGAGTTTTTCAGCGATTAAACCATTTTGCAAGTTTTTTGGCGAGTTTTTTAAAACTCGGTGAGTTTTTGGCGAGTTTTCCATCTATGAGCAAAAGGATGGAATTTCAGCCTCAAGCAACTGAAAATCTCAAGGTGAGAGAGCAAATCTCCAATGAGAGGTAAGTATTCAATTTGAGGTAAATATTTTGTTGTTTAAAAAGAGTTTAGGAGCATCTTTTACGGTTTAGGATGTTGTTGAATATAATTTAAACTCCTTTTGACTTTGTTTGACATTATAAAATAAAATTTGAAAAAAAATAAAAAACTTTTTTTTGTTGGGTACCCTGTGGGTTCGTGTTGGGGGTCCGCATAGGGTACGTCAGGACGTTCCCAGGTATGTCCTGCCGTACCCTATGCGAATCTTCAGCAAACTCGGCAATGTACTTGAACTCGGTACATACTGTACCCGTACCTGAGGCCTGTACCGATGTACCCCATAACAGCCAATCATGTAGTGTAAGTTGGTAAGGTAGTAATTGGGCATCAAGAAGCATTTGCAATTGTTGTGGAGCTCTCGCTTACCATTTTCTCCCCCATGCCCTACCCACTTCTTTGAGTCCAACCTCCATTCCTCAAACGATCAAGCTTCCTTCCTTATCAACCAAGGACTGATTGGATCTGAAGCTATGTGCTTGGGGAAGCCATGGCATTCTCCCAGTCCTTCCCCCCAGTTCATTTGCAAATTTCATATTTTATGTCTCAAATGATCTATATCTGATATACTTTCTAAGGCTTCCCTGGAGTATTCAGGCACTTGCATTTACAATATGACAGTTCCTTTTGTAGAATTTTCTAGATGTGTAGGGCTTTTATGACTGTTCATGGCAATGACACTAGCAGTATCCAAGGGGGGGGATTTTGTTGAAAAGACATAAAAAACTGATCACAGATCTCGCAAGTATATTGGTGAAATCTTGAGCCCAATTGCACCATTAAATAAATCATCAAAGTTAATCTTACTTTGTGCCAATGATCAAGATAGCTGGTATGGGGACCAGGTATTGCCAGTATGACAGTTTTTTTTTCGGGGCTTGCGTACGGCCATACAAAAAATATTATAAAAATTAAAAAATACAGCTAAATAAGCAAATTTAACCATTAAATATGCATCGAGTAAACAAAATAAGCTAAATAACTACAAAACATATTGATAACTCAATGCCAAATGTCATGATGTCCACAATTTGAACTTAGAACAAGTACATTGTGCAAATGTTACAACGTATACTCAAAACTCAAGACAAATAAGCATATTCACTATATTAGCAAAAGGATGAAATTTCAGCCATAAGCAACTGAAAATCTCAAGGTGAGAGAGCAAATCTCCAATGAGAGGTAAGTATGCAATGTGAGGTAAATATGTTGTTGTTTAAAAAGAGTTTAGGAGCGTCCTTTACGGTTTAGGATGTTGTTTAATATAATTTAAACTCCTTTTGAATTTGTTTGACATATTAGAAAATAAAATTTGAAAAAAAAAACATTTTTTTGTTGGGTATGCTGTGGGTTCATGTTGGGGGTCCACATAGGGTACGGCAGGACGTACCCGGGTATGTCCCGCCGTAACCTATGCGAATCTTCAGCAAACTCGGCAATGTACCTGAACCCCGTACATACCGTACCCGTACTTGAGGCCTGTACCGATGTACCCCATAACAGCCAATCATGTAGTGTAAGTTGGTAAGGCAGTAATTGGGCATCAAGAAGCATTCATATGTGTTGTGGAGCTCTTGCTTACCATTTTCTCCCCCATGCCCTACCCACATCTTTGAGTCCAATCTCCATTCCTCAAACGATCAAGCTTCCTTCCTTATCAACCAAGGACTTATTGGATCTGAAGCTATGTGCTTGGGGAGGCCATGGCCTTCTCCCAGTCCTCCCCCCTAGTTCACTTGCAAATTTCTTATTTTCGGTCTCAAATGATCTATATCTGATCTGCAAAGAAGCTTTTTTTTGGCAGCTCCTTGCAAAACAAAGGCATTACAACAATTTCCCTATACAAAAGGAAATGGTTATTACCTCCGGTTAAAGTTTAGCTACACCCCCTAAATTCTCTGTATGTCTAGAAGAGATGGAGCATTGAATGTGGTCTCTAGAGGAGAATGATTGATTTGCAGGTTCCATTTCATGTGGTCTCTAGAGGAGAAAGCTTGATTTGCAGGTTCATGGGTGCCTTTTGAGCCTAAAACTCTTAGATCTTGGGGTGATGAAAATCGGAGGTCCACAGCTTCATGGTTGTGTTCTCTTGCAAACAAGAAAGGGACAAGATCTTTTAAAAGGGGTTCTCCGTATATTGGAAAATATATGGACTTTTTATGAAGTGCTGGACTTTAGTTTTTAATCCTACAGATGACCTCCCAAAAACAGTCCTTGATTGGGTTTGTCTTCATTTACTTCGAAGTGAATACTGACACAAAAACATTTTGCAAAAGCTTGACAATGCTATCCGGGAAAATATTGTGGCTTCAGATTTCACAAAAAATCCAAGGGTGCTCAACTTTGCTTGGATCTGCATTGATCTTAACTTTGACAAACCACTGCTTGACTGAATGATTCTAGATATAAGGGGGATTCAATGGGAACAACCTAGTGACTATGAGAATATGCCCTTTCAGTGTTGGATCTGTTATGAAAATAGAAGTGTTCCATAAGACTTTGGGATGGCGGGACAAGGTTTCCGGGATGGCAAAAAATTCTAAATTTTGGGGATGGCTAATTAAAAATATACATAAATATTTAAAATATTAAAATATAGTGACTAAACTATATAAATAAGCTGAAATAGAACCATTTGAGACTTAAATAAGATGAAATAAAACCATTTGATATTTAAATAAGCTGAAATCATAAAATATCAGATACATTTAAATTATTAATTATACATAATTTAATAAAACCATTTCAATTTGAGACTTAAAAATTAAATAAGCTGAAATAAATTATAAAACCATTGTGATTGATCAAGTGACAATAGTTGATATTCATATCATTAATCTCAAATTCAAATACACCAACAATTGTCAATATTACAAAAAGAAGAGGACAATTTTCAGCCTGAAAATCAGAATCAACATTTGAAACAATATCCATGAACTCCTCGATGGATCTATCATCTTCGTCCTCAAAGGAGAGCCCAATCAATCCCCGTTGCATATTATTGTCCTTTTCTACATGCCTCGGCTCCTCGGAATCTACATCCCACCATAATGATGAGGTCTGCTTGTACTTAGTTGTCTTGCGATCCATAAGACAAAAAACAGTGTACAACTACAAGCTTCTCCGCTCTCGCAAAGGTAAGCCTATTCCTCTTAACAGAGTGGATCCAACCATATGTAGATTCCTCTTAGAGGTAGAAGAGCTAGAAACTTGGGAAAGGAGGCTAATCGCAAGTGTTCTAGCAATCCTAGATGCCCATATAGTTGCCACCAACTCATGGACTTATCATGTGCAAATGTTATCCTGTCCATCTTCGCTGAAGTTTTGTACCCATCAAGTTTAGTGAAATCGAGTCACTGCAACCTAATTTGTGAAGTCTCCTCTGGACTATACATTTTTTTAAAGGCCTTCATAACGCCCTTTTTCACTTCATCATCATCCAAAGGGATAATTCTACCTAGCCTCTCCACATACCATTCGGGATTCAGTGCATATGCAACCATATAAAGTGGGTTGTTCAACTTCTCCCATCTATGTTGAATGATGGGTTGAATATGTTCATGGTAGACCTCCAAAGTGGAGTCCCTCGCCTAAATAATTACCTTCATTTGCCCAACCATGCTGTCAATGCACTCATATATCTCACCAAGATTGGGCCTGTTAGAATCCTTGTATTTGATGACACTAAAAATTGGAGCTATAATTGATGTGATGTATTTCACATCAACCCAAAATGTTTCCTTCACTACCACTTCTTTCACTCTTTTCCCGTGCTCTGTCTTGGAGCCACGCCGCCTAATCCAATCTTGTGTCATAATCATAACTTGTAGGGGCTTCTGTAACTCAAGCATCCTATCCAACAAAATAACATAGGATGCAAAGTGGGTGTTAACTGGTTTGAGGAACTCCTTCTTGGAAAAGCTTTGAAAGACTGCCAATGACGTGTGGTGATTACATATGAACTTTTGCACGTCCCTAGCCTCATTCACTATCTTGCTGACCCATTGAATCTTCACTATGTCTTTTAGTGCATTGTTCATGGCATGCACACAACATGGGTCCAATAAATATGATTGTAGGCACACTCCACTAGCTTGCTTGCTGCTCTGCACACATAAGCTGCATCTTTGATGACTTGTACATCATTTTAAAGGTCCAACCTCCTCAATGGCATCCTTAAAAATCTGAAATTGGAAATTGATGCACCTTATATTTTAAAACAAATTCTAGTTGATCACTTCCCTGTAAACCACCACACCTTCCAAGTATTCAATCAATGAACTAAGTGCATATGAGGATCTTGGTCCATGGATAGTGAAACCTTACCAACTCACCATGTAAAACTTGTCAAGAAACTCAATCTTATTCCTTTCCATATCATGTATCACAGTCATACTAAACTAGCAATCGCATGTGTTGAATGCAATGTGAACGCCGAACGATATATGTTATTTGATTTAGAGGTAAAGGTATAATTTGGAGGGCAGAAGTTGGTGGCTATGAAAATCACAGGAGGAATCCCTAAAAGACACCACTGTGGATCATCCACACACTTAATCTCAAAGCATGAACCACAAGCCTCTTCATTGTTGAATAGAGCAGTGCTCAATGCAGCTGTGGTGAGACCATATCCTTGAGAATACAAGTTCCCGTATCCACAAGATCCAGCTACAAAAAACAACAAAACAAGACAATAATTAACGGATTACACCTTCAATCAGGGTTGTACACTTCAAGATAAGAGATCCAAACAACATGTTCACCATTAAAGCTCAGCTCTTCAAGCTTTGCAAACAAATCCTTTATCGCAATGACCATGACACCAGGACTCCCTACCATTCTAAGCACTGTGTAGGTTTTGCTTGCCCCTATCATTCTAAGCTCTATATAAAATTCTTCCTAATCGTAAACAAGTTACGTGCAAAGAATCACTGCACAAACACACATAATGGTCTAACCAATGACCTTACAATACCTGTTAAAATTAGCCACGAAAAAGCAATCCGTAAAAATAGCCAACAAAAGCGAAAACGACGTCCAAACTACTGTCAAAATTAAATGCCTTTTAAGGCCCTATTATTGGAAAATATGGTGAAAGTTTTGTTATAATTCTTCAGATAGTGCATACTGCTTGGGTTTAGAACGAAACTAGACCCACTTTTTTCAAAATTGTATTCATCAAGTGACAAACTTTTCTTATAGTTAGACTGTGCTAAGAAATTAGAAAAAGGCCTTGTTGATCATTAACTATGATGGAGCTTTTTTTCTAAATTCTTTTCCTTTTTTCATTCATGGTATGAAAGCTAGCCTAGCACACATCAAGGAGGTCATGGACTATTAAGGGGTGTATTCGGCATGGTGGAGATGCCAATAAAGCAAATTTTCACATAAATGACCAAAGTACAAATCCCAGAAGTTACCAAAAAGAGATGAGACGGGGTAAATGTTAGAAGACATCAAAGGATCAAGATAAAGAATTTTACTATTCCACTCATTAGAATCTTGTGTTCTTCCTATTCCTAAAACAAAGGGATATGTTACAACTGCTTACAAAAAGCCCCTTTGAAAGCTAGAAAAACAAAGAAGTCACGAGGAAGAATTAGTAAGTTTTTCACAATTTGCTACTCTTCTAAAATTGAAATATAAAATCTATTTTTTGGTGTAATATTACACAATTACAGGACTAAGTCCACAATGGACCCATCCAATAGGACACCACAACCTTGGACATTTAATCGGAATCCTGAAAGCTTTAGATTTTGTCCAATAATTGAAGCATAGGATTTTTTTGATGCCACTTCAGGGGGCACAACCGATATGTCAGCAGCTAGAGGTTGTTCATTTTGAACAACTTCAGTAGTCTCAAAAGTTTCATGGAGTATTGGACGCAAATACTTTTACCCTATTTTTTAAGTGTCCACTGTGCCGTTGGAAGGCTTCCGCCAATCATGTAGGCTCTCCCTTCAACCTTTACTCAATGAAGTCCCGTTTGAGTCTATCATACTATCAAGATTTTCACTACATTTTTCTTCTTCACTGCACTGACAGATTATGACACTCTTCTTTAGAACATCCAAGATTCAAAAGATAGAAAATCTGCAAAAATTCCCATATATGATTTTAACCGAGGTTGTCGCACTGACTACAGGTTTGTCTTTTGGTTTGTATGGAATGATCCACAATTGTAGACAAAAACAATTGTCAAAGCTCATTAATACAATGCACATTATAAACTGTAACCTTTTTCGAAGCCTTGCAGAAGAATTTTTCTGACAAGAGTGATAGGAGGAAGCTTTGCCATGATGGTTAACAACTCTTCGTCTGAGCGGCAATAGAACATACCTCCTTAAAATGCCATAGGAAAAGCCAGAGTTAGAACCATACCTCAGTTTTAGTCAACACTTTCTTCCCAACCAGCTACTAACATACATTCCACACTCGCATGCAGAGCCACTACCTAAACAATCCTCATTTCAATTTTCAGCAAAGATATTAAATGATATAGCTTTGAAGTATTTTATTTATTTTTGGCTCATACTCAAGACCACTTGCACGGAAGACTCCTGCAATTGTCCTCCATTTCTGACTGGTGCAAATTTGAGTCATTGTCCACAACTTCCTTCCCGTTAGCTACTCTAGAAGAACAATTCCATAACTGTAAATTTCTGACTGGTGCATATTTCGAAACTAATAACTATATACATTTCTAAGCTATCATTGCACGAAAACATATCCACATCTAAATTTCACAAACATTTAAAATAAAGGGGGCTAAAAATTGCCATTCGATTTTACTTTCCACTTCGAAAAAAAGACCAGAACACAACCCCTAAAAGAAAAAGAATCACAAACCCCCTCAAACAAATTTAAAAGAAATTAAGAAAAAAACTATTGTTTTCATCAGAAACAGAATACCCTGAAAATGGAAGAATGTATGGCAATACTGACCACAAATGGGTATGCTACAAAATAAACAGTTAACTAAACCAGTAATATTCCTCTCTCTCAGGATTAAGCCTCACTCATTGGCAACTCACTTTTCACTCAAAATTACAATAAACCAGCATATTGGTGAGCTAACGGACTAAAAAATATATGCTTAACATAATCAAACTGGAAGCAAGGTGGGAAAAATAATACCGTAAAGAGCGTAAAAAGATAGAAGTAAAGGTGGGGAAAGGAAAGCATCGAGGAATGAAATGCGTGAAATTATCATACCCGCAAGGATTGCAAAGATCGGCCAATTGTCCCGAACGAAGAATCCATCCGCTTCTCCAGTTCACGCTTGATGTGGCGCCGCAATTTGTGTTGAAGCAAACTTTAGGAGGCGGCATTGCCGTGTAGCTACTTATTTTTCTCTTCTTGGCATATGAGATAGCTTCTTCTGAGAACCGTATTGTCTGAGAAGAAAAAATCGACCCTCGTCTGAACAACTGATATATAAAAATAGCGAGCTGGTTTTGCCTACCCCTGTCGCTTCAAGCTCTGTATAAAATTCTCCCCAATCTTAATAAAATTATGTGCAAAGAATCATTGCACAAACATACATAATGGTCTAAACCAATGACCTTACAATACCTGCTAAAAATAGCATGCACCAAAAACCAACTGTTAAAAATAGGCAGAAAAAGTAAAAACGTCCAGACGGCCGTCAAACCGTCAAATTTAACACAGTTGCAGAAACGTCCGCAAAGGCCTTTCCCATAGGGGGAACGCCTTCAGCGTAATCAATTGCTCTCCTAGGTTTGTGCTTGACTAACAAGAAGTGATTATCTTTGATTAGGTGCTCACAACTACTATACCAATCGGATATTCACATGCAATTCTCTCAAGATACAAGTTATCAATAATGGAGTCTTGATTTCTCCCTTCTGTTATGCAGTCCCTTCTCATATCTGTACCTGCCCGTATCAACATTGACAATTAGTACATAAGAACCTGCACTAGTCAAGTATCTCTCCATTCTAGGCAAGCTTCTTCCAATCCTGCAAACATACTCTACTTGAATGATAGTTAAAGATGTTCACCCTCTTGCAACAGTAGTCCTCCTATCTTAGATACTCTTCTGACTAAGATATGTTCCTTGTGTAGTCATACACTAAGAAATGATTATTGGATAAAACATATGTGACTTTACATAACCTTTTGGGTAACAACAAAGAATCAATTTTTCTCTAAACATGAGAAACCAACTCAATGACCCACAAACTAAAGCTTGAAGAGGCTATGTTTCACAAGAGATCCATCTGTCGTCAATTTCATATTCATTTGTACATGAAGATCCAATCCACTGTTCATGACCTCAAGAAAGTCTTCGCTTAACACATATTCTGCTCTAACCCTGTCTACAGGCCTATGGAGCCTTGAGACATTAATGGATTGCACCTGATGTCTCTTTGTTAAGAAATTGAGTAAACAAGGTAAAAACAGTCTATGAAGACTCTGATTTTTGATGGTATTTGCTAATTTTGCAACAGCGAAGGTTTAGTGGACTAAACTCACCTTAAACTTATTCAATTCACCTTTCAAATGTCATTCACTTTGATCTCCTTCAATTTAGAAGCTTTACACTCCAATTTGATCAAGGAAATAACAAAACTTACAAACTTGAACCCTGTTTTTACCCACACGACCTGCAAAATTTCTGATATTGATTTCTTCCTCTGTACATGTTCTTTTGAGCTGAAATTTTGTGTGGATGTTCTCCTAGCAGGGACAGAGTTATGTTGCAATTTTTAGCAAGTTCCGTTGGCTAGATTATTTTCTATCACGTGCCCTAATTCGGGCCAGCGTACCTTTAGATGGCTATAAAAACTTTAAAATCGACTTTCAAGGTCCAATTTAAATTTTAATGGACTTCTAAAGTCCTTCCCTTGGTATTTGAATTGACAGTAGATCGATTGGTGGCTTCTTAAGTCGACTGATAAATTCTCCCTCACTGCCCTGTTAAAATTCTTAACACAGTCTTACCATTTAAGCCCATCAAATCAACATGCATACATTTGAGATCATTCATATATGCAAGATAGAAAGTCGAGACATCACCATGCATTCATAAAACCCATATATGTCTTTATTTATGACTGAAAATACAAGATTTCTTCATACATGTTCCTTGCATTTCTTCATACTTCTACTCCTCTCTGCTTCTTGAGGCTAGATTTCCATCTTCTGATCTCTCTAACTTCTATTCGACCTCATACTCCCTTATCCTCTCATTAGAATTAATCTGATCCTAGTATTAAGGTATAGTTGAGACATTTCCTCAACTTACCTGCATGAAATAAGGAACTACCTCCAACTATGACTCTTTCCATGATTCACTCAACAACTTATGACAACTAATTTCCTTCCTACGTACCAAATGGAGATTTAGCAACTTATTAACAACTAGCTCCACCTATTTTCACTATCACCACCCTTGTAAAGAATACTTACATCACCAAGTTTAAACATTCAAACTAGAACTTGGAGGGAAAATCTATGACAACTCCTAATACATGCTAAGAATGCCTCAAGAAGGCTTATTCACACTTGTTCATATTCTCCAAACATTTAGATGATGCTCTTGCATCAAAAATCAACATATTTTCGCTTCCTAGAACAATTAATTACTATCTGTAATGCCCCAACATTTACACACACAAAAACAGCAGTAAAAATAACCGGATAATTTTTTTTTGACTTACATTGCTCACTACACAACACCGCAAAGGTACCTAATACAGAAACTCGACAACGCATACGACAATTACATAAGTCATCGACTCACATACACACATGAAAATAACATAGGCATTTCGATGTCACACTTTTTCCAATGAATAAATACTAGCAATGACCCCACCACACAAAAAAAAGACTCAAGGATTGGCAAACCCACAACACATCATTTCTTTTATTGCATCTTAGTTACGATTAACATTCTAAGAACATTATTGTGCAAGGATAACTTTCTTCTTTTTCCATCTACAAAAACTTTAAGTTCATTCCACATTTAATTTACAGTTCGACCATTTTAAGTTGGCATTTTTTTTTATACTTCACGGAAATTCCCATAACTCACATGCTTACTTGGCATAATTCAAATCACATATAAAGTACTTAATTATCTTGTTCTTATGTTAAGAATATGCTTCCCAAACATTTATTCAATGTCTACATTTTACCCTTGCAACTCAAGATAATCTGACTTGATGTTCAGAAGGCAATATTAGTTGATTAAGGAGGGGGGCTTTAGATTCAAGATCCATTTTCCCCTTAAACATTCTTCGATCACGGTATCTTTATTTCCCGATTCAACATTCTCACAACAAGAAATTGTATTTAGATTTGATATATATATCTTTTGTTTTTCTCCAGGTTTGATCTCGCCAAGGGAAAACTCATATTCTTTGTAACACATGAAGATATTTAATTGAGTGATAAGGACTCCAAGAGTGGCATTATCCCTAACCTCAAAACTCGTTTTTTTTACTCTTCTTTGCTTTACTTTTACATCACATTAAGGTCTCATTATTACCATCGCATTATAACAAAAGAGTTACGAAAGTACTTGTTTGACATCTTAAAGAAGTACATGGTTATAAGCATTACAAACTAGACATGAACCACAAGTGATTTGTGTTCAAGGTAGGGTCCCATCTCTCTACCTTCCATGATTCCAGATGTGGAAGGTTATTTATTTCTTAATGTCATAAACAGACCTAACAAGGTATTACGGAACAAGACTTTGGTTTCTTGGGTTCTCTAAAGTCAACATCTTTCAAAACAACTTTGTGTTGCAAAGAGTTACTTAAAATTTTCGATCCACATGTTAACCACCAAAACAACTAAGGTTAAGCTTAATTCCAATTTTCACCCAGGGCTTTAATCCCTATTATAGATTTGATTAAGGTTAAAATGTATTTACTCTATAAACCCTTCGTGAGAGTTCAAGGCACTATATTGTCACAGGCCAAAGATGATACATTTATCTGCGAGGGACTCAAGAGGTCACTAACAAGTATGCAAGACTTAGAACAACTATATCACGACCTCCATTTATGTCGTCTGAATCCAACAGGGATTTCATTCGATGAAGAAATTAAATTTTAAAACTATCTTCGGAAGACAAGATACTCCACTAGGATACGAAGGAAGAGATAGCTATACTTACTCCAAATGAAGTTTGACTGTGTCACTCCTATCAGACAGGTCTATGACAATGTCACTAAACATACTGACTAAGACGATAAACCCATTCTTGGGCTCTTGTTTACTCAAACTAGGAGGTTCCGTCGAGTGCAGAGTTTAATTTCATTATGTGGTTTTCAATGTCTTCTACGGTAAGGAATATCACACATGAAAACAAGTTATGCTTCGACATTCAACAAGGGTAGAGTGCTTCGATTAAATCTCTCTATTACAATTGCAAAGTATGACTGCACAAGATGACTCATTAATCATTTATTGAACACTGAGTATGCACTACAAGATATTACTTCAAATTCATTTACCTTATATAAATATATCACACCTGTTTTACCATGTGTACTATGAATCAAATTGAACCTATGATTAAATACACATTTCCTAAATATTCCTAAAACTAGCATCTCATATAGATTAGCAAATTATCAATTCTAACTTTCTGTAACATGAGACTACATTATACATATATTCATTTTACAATGAAATATATAAATTACAATGATAATTAATAAATTTCACATCGCCTTTTCGTCATCATTCTTTCAACCTGCAAAACCACATGAGCATGAAATCAGCGATAAATCGCTGGCATGGCATCCACCATAATCTAACATAATTAACATTTTTCAGTTTCTCATTTACATATAATAATAATTACGATTTGCAATCGAAAGAAAAGGTTTAGAGACATGTATTTATTACATTTCATTTCACTTCATTTTGTAACCCAAGAGAGAGAAAGAGAAGAGGAGAGAGAAAACACCATTTTGTCAAAAGTTCTATTTCACACAAGTTACACTATAGAGTTTTTAAACCATTATTTACATGTGTCAAAAGTTTCCATGGTGGTTTGGCAACCCGATGAGGGTCCCACAGCTTTCTATTTTTACATTTTCTTACTAGCTACAAAAACGTGCAAAACGGGCTCGGAGGCTAAGAAACCGCTTTCAAGTGTTGTCTTCCGATGAGAACGCACACCACGATTAAATTTCTACGTGTCCACATATATACCAAGAGTTCATAGCAACTGACGGAATTTGGAAATAGCGAACGGTTTACGTTTGGCGGTTAGTTTTCCGGGGCCACTGGTCGTAGTTGGCCCAGTGCAAATGAACAAAAGTTAGCTCGAGGGCTCAGAAAACCACGTCCAAAATTGACATTTGATGGATGAACACGCAACGAGAAACTTCTTACAAATTTCCCTATATAAGGAGAATTCAACAGAGTCGACGAAACTCAAAACTAGAAAACAGTCTTCGAACGACGACAAGTTTTCTGAAGCCACCGGTCCTAATTGGTCTAGTTTGACCTTGTCAAACTGCGACCAGAGGCCTACAAAATGCCATTGTCAAACTATCCAAAAAAGTGTTTTTCCCTAAACTGAAAGTTCCATGCAATTGTCTAGTAAAAACACGAGAGGTTTACGAAGACGGATATTAATTTCTCTATCCAGGTTTCAAATGGCGGTTCAAAACGAAAGCCAACTCTCTAGATTTTACAACTTCCTACCACTACAAAACGGTGTAACAGGGCTCCTATAAGAGCGTCAAAAAGATCACGTATGTTCATTTGGGGTCAATCCAAAGGTCAAGGTGACTCCTCACATAACAAGGTACACGAAAGAAGCTTAACATCTCATTTTCAGAGTTACGAAGGGTACTTAATGAGTCTTCGAAAAATGCAAAAATTATTTATTTAAACAAGGAGATGGTCAACATTATTACTGGGAAGTGAATTTTGTCTTGTCGATAAAATACTAGTGTAGTGATCTAGTTGGGTAGGAGTTTTTTTTTTTTCTAAATCACCTCAGAATGAGGGTTGAAGTTCATGGTTTAATACAAAAGAGTTATTTTGATTTTTTTGTGAGTTACGATACGACATTTTGTTTTGCAACAAGTTAAAATAAAACAATTAAAAGTATTAAAAACCTAATATTTTAAAAATTATATTAAGTTGCAAACGAAAAACTAAAGTACGAGAGTTATGAAAGATAAGGGGAGGTGAACCATTCCTGGGAGGAACGGAGTCGGTCAAACCCGCAGGATTCGATTCAGCACCTCGCTTGGGCACTTCGTCAACCAGTTCACGAGCCTTGATCTAACCTCCACAACGTCACACAAACTTCCCGATCACTTGAAGTTTTTTTCCAACAGAATATGTTGCCCATTATGTTCTGACAATTTTCTAGGGCTTGCACAAGGCTCCATACTTGAACATGGCTGAGAGAATGTTGGCAAGGTGAACAGGAGGCTCTGGACACCTGCGATTGTAGTTGCTTGAAAGTTTTCAAAATTTTTCAGATTTTAGTTGTCGATTACAAGGGAAATGTATTCACAAACAAACTTTGCACACCATTTCATTGGAAATGTTCAGATCGAACAGTTGACATTTCATTAAATATTTTGGAAACAATATTGGGAGGAGTTAGCAAAGTGAAAAAAATTCCGAGACTTTGTACTGACAATTAAGCTTTGATTGGACGTTTACCCTGCTTAAAGCTTCCCCAGTAGTATATTAGTATGCCATTTTTAGTTTTAACATTTCTTTGAAGGTTGCCACAGGCTCGTATATGTGGTGAATGTGGAAGTTTGGATTTAGCCTGTCAATAAATTTCTACAATGCACCTTCCTTGACTATAAGAGACTGCCAAAAAATCCCAACGTTTACTATTGAGCTTCTGCGTTGGAAAAAAAAAGAATAAGCTCTTGTGCTTTAATGCTTCCACGGTATACTTATCAAGAGCACTTCCGACTACAGATTGACAAAAACCCCTTATCAATGACAACATAACCTGCTTAGAGCTCAGATTTTGGCACTTGCTGTTACGTGTCAAGGGTGCAACTGATCAGGTTGGAGGCCGAAATATGTTGCATAAATCCATTATGACTTTCGTGAGGAACCCATGTATTCCATGCACAGCCGTAAAAAATATTCCATTGAGAAGCTGTCTCATTGATATTTGGTTAAATTACTATAACAAGATCAAACATGTGATTTCAAAACCAGGATTTGCATAAAGTTCATGACCTTTTGACATACAAAAATGCATGTTAACAATTGGACGTACATATGAAAGGATCCATATTAGTTCAAATGTTGCAGTGAAAAGTGCCCTGGTAGACTATAGATATTAGAGTTGTCATGTGCAGGTGTTTGTCTAACCCACAATGTGATTCTTGTTGATAAAAGTGAATTAGTAATTTGGCGTAGTACAAATATCCTTTTGACACTCTCTATTTAAAATTGCTGAATGCTGAACTTCCATTGCTTATGAAAATTTACCTCTCATTATTTGGTGTTCCATTTGCGACATAAAAGTGAAAGAGAGACCATGATTACAAGGACATTTGGAATCTAGCTAGGAAAAAGTGGACTGTAATGTCATTTCATCTCCACAAAATGCTCCATTCAACACACAACCATCTTTTAATTTAACTTTGTTTTTTTTGGGGATGCACTGCTGTCAAATCCAATTCCTGTACAAAAAATCAACAAATGAATCAAAAATTGTTTTTTTTAACGTTAATGAGGGTTGAACCAGCACTGGTCGTTGTTTTGGATACAAAATCACTTTTTGTAATTTCATGCATACTGCACACATGAGTTCGAAGACAGAGTTTTAGGATGCATGAAAATCCTGAACTACACTCCACCCTATGTTTCACCAAACTACGCCCCCTTTTTTTGATTATTGAACTATTTTTATAGGTTGTTAGAAACCCCAGGGTTTAAGCTGGGCACTACATTTCCCTCCCCTTAAAGGGCATCGTCCTCGATGCGATTTACAACACCGAAGCTCAGTGTTTTGGGTACGTAGGCAAGAAGCTAATAATGAAACACGTTGTGTAACAAAACATCTAGTTGGTATAACATGACCACAAGGAAGAAAACTAATTTTGGCAATATCTTAAATTATAATATTCTGTGAAGATTGGTAGTTCCAGTTTACCGTATTACTTTGTTTATATTTTCTTTTATAGTATTTCGTATCTCAAGATTATAATATTCATTGTTTAGAAGTTTTCAATTGTCTTATGTTTGTGGGTGCCCAACAGTAACTAACATCAAGATACTCACACAAAATTAACACAACACAAACAACCCATGAGACATCTTGCTACATACTTTCATGATTTTATCACATCACAAGACCGTTAATTCCACCATGGGATGACAACAAACAGTCTACATAGCAAAGAATTTCCAACAATTATGTCATAGACATAGATCCAGTACACATGTATGTGACTGTGCAAACCAAATCATTGTGCTGATACATATACAACTGAGTATCACAAGACCCAAAATGATCCATGACTGTACCAACATAGTGCCAAGACAATATCCAATAGTCCATACCAACCAAGGGTGAGATCAAGCCTCAAACATAACAAGGTGTCAAAAAGACTCATAAGGGTACACATAGACTCACTATACCAACTCCACACATCACAAAATATCAAGAAATAATCCATATATCTCCTGAAGTATCATAAAACAATTCCATATACCTCCCAAACCATCACCAAATAACTCCATATACCTCCCAAGGAGAAATAATCATAGTGCCAAAACCAAGTCGTGTCACTCAACCATAGAGGCCCATTAATATAGCCATTACAAATAGTGTCACTTGGGTTAACTTGCCCGATAAGTAAATCAGACTAATAATATGACCTACCTTTCTCCTTTTAGATCCTAAATGAAATAAATTCAACTAAAGAGGACTAAAAATACACTCAAGATGACAAGTATCATCCAATAATTTAATAAATAGTCAACATGGAAGAAACAATTATTAGGGCAAGTAACACATGTATATTGGGCCCATATTTTCATACTAGCTCAATTTTGGTGTCCCATGACCCTATTCCCACATTTAAGTCTGTACATTTTAGATTGTATGATTACAATCCAATCAACCATACCTTAGTGTGCAAAAAAAAGCTTTGTCTTCACTTGGCAGTGGCTTTGTGAACATGTGTTGATGTTGGCTTGCTCAATGATAAAACCTAATGCATTAGCCATGTTAGTGTAAAAATATGAATGTTAATGCAAAAACTAAACAAACTCAAAATATAAGAACATGTTAATCAGGAAAACGACTGGTTCTAGCAAAAAAAGAGATAATGATCAAAGAATAAAACATGGATTGAAATACGCATGTTCATTTCACTGGAGGGCCTCAGAGCTCCCATTCTTTCAATGCCTTGACAAATTGAATTGTTTTTAAAGATGTTGGAGGATTAGGGGTGATCAATACTAGGTTATATGTCAACTAGGAGACACTAGAGTGTATGAAATACACCACAACTGTCATCATCTCTGTCTAAATCATCCCTCCACCACTTTCACAAGGTTCAACATAGTCAAAATCTACAATTAGGATTGAATCCATATGAACAACCATGTAGGGAAGAGAGAAATGAGTTGCAAATCACCATCTACTGAGCTTAAGGTGCTTGTGAACACCCACAATATACATGAGCAAGCATTGAAGTGCCATACTAAACAGATAAAAGTGGGTTTTCAGCCTATATAAGACTCCACTTCCTCACTCGTACTCAGCTCAAGATTATGAAAACCTGGTCCACGCCTCCTCTCTCCAACATACACCTTGACCATTTCCCCCTTAGGGTTGGTCTAGTGTAAGGTTCACAACATACACATAAATACATCACTAACACAATGATGATTCACACACATTAACCATAGCGTCTTACACATGGTATATATACAGGGTATAACACAATCATTACTTTCATGGGTTATGATACATCACATTACCACATAATGCACCCAAAGTGCAAGAACTATACAATAGGGATCATACATTCACCATATGCTCCTAAATCATGTCATGAACCATCACATATTATGAAAAGTATACGTATTAGGAACATAATGTCTAACATTACAAAACATAGTCAATTACAATACAACATGGTGACACACACAATTCATCACAATATGGTGACGACATCACGATAAAATTCCAATTCACTATACACCAATTTTGTCATGCAACACAACAATATACTTTCATATCACATAATTCCAAAATGTTCCAACACTCCGTAATCGAGAATAACATGATTTTCACACACAACAAGGTGGTACATCACACGTGAACTACTCATTGAATCCACGAAAAGGAGAGTCGAATACTCTCATCACAAGCACATCAACATGATAACAATATACACACTAAGTGACATGCACCACATGTGCATTCATAATATCACAATTACAACATTGTTCACATTACAACATATATCACATTACTCTTCCACATATCCACCACCACCATGCAAAATCAGATCACTTCTCCAATCCATACCAGAGGTTGGACAACATGAACCTCGCTCTGATACCAAATGTAACATCCCAAATTATACACACATAAATACAACAATAAAAATAACTAGAATAAATTTTTTTTTGACTTACATTGCTCACTACACAACACCGCAAAGGTACCTAATACAGAAACTCGACAACGCATACGACAATTACATAAGTTATCGACTCACATAGACACATGAAAACAACATAGGCATTTCGATGTCACACTTTTCCCAATGAATAAATACTAGCAATGATCCCACCACACAAAAAAAAGACTCAAGGATTGGCAAACCCACAACACATCATTTCTTTTATTGCATCTTAGTCACGATTAACATTCTAAGAACATTATTGTGCAAGGATAACTTTCTCATTTTTCCATCTACAAAAACTTTAAGTTCATTCCACATTTAATTTACAGTTCGACCATTTTAAGTTGGCTTTTTTTTTATACTTCACGGAAATTCCCATAACTCACATGCTTACTTGGCATAATTCAAATCACATATAAAGTACTTAATTATCTTGTTCTTATGTTAAGAATATGCTTCCCAAACGTTTATTCAATGTCTACATTTTACCCTTGCAACTCAAGATAATCTGACTTGATGTTCAGAAGGCAATATTAGTTGATTAAGGAGGGGGGTTTAGATTCAAGTGCATTGGTCCTGGTGATGCTGCCATGCCAAGTCAGTGAACATATGTTGCATTTACATAATTTACTTTCCCCTTCAAAGTTGGGGTTCTCAAGTATCTAAGCAAATTGTTGCAATGAATCAAATGGCCCAATGGCAAATGTGGACAACATTTGAGAGGGGCAGTTCTTAGCACTAGTAGTTAAACTACCAGTTGCCGTTGGCACTACATTTTGTCTCACTTATCCACCTCCTCCAATTATGTCATTACCAACACTTCCACCTATCTCAAGTTCAACCCTCTCCTCCGATTCATAACCAAACTCAAAATAAGAACTCATGGTGATAATTGTTGGGCCTGTAATGAGTTAAAAAAATGGCCATAACCATATGCAATAAATGAAAAAAAACAATAACTATAGGCAATGATTATAATTTTAATTTATAAACAAGTAAAATAGCCATTACTGTATGTATTATGCAATGAATTATAAAAAACAAAGATAACTATATAGTATATGCAATGATTAAGAAAAAGTAAAACATTCATAACCATATGCATTGTGCAATGAATTAAAAAAACAGCCATAAGTTATAGCTAATGCAAAGTGCAATCACAATGATTTATAGAAAACATCCATAGACTATTAGGCCCATAACTATATGCAAAAAAATTTAAAATATTATATATATATATATATATATATATATATATATAGAAACATCAAACATAGCCGTAGGAGTATTAAGTTTTTCATTTTTGTATCTACATTCATGTGTATCAAAGATTTTGTATTCCTAATGTTATTGTTTCTAAGAATGTGTATCATACAATCATGGTAAAGTTAAACCTAGCCAAACCTATTCAACAAATCAACAATCAAGATTTTTATGTTATAAGATGTTTTTTTAAACCCTAACAAGTAACAACCAAACCCTATGTAATATGCATTTTATAAAATCCTACTAACTACAAACATAATTACATTGTGAATGTAGATGCAAAAACTTAAAAACAGCCCCGAAAAATGCAAATAGAAGCTAAATTCTAAAAACTAGACACTATTATCAAGCATTGTAAGCAAACAAAATTATAAATACCTCTTACTTGCTCTTGCTCTCTTCTTCTCTTTGCTCACTTTGCTCAAGTGCGAATATTGAATGTAATATGGAATGAGGCCATAAAGTCATTATATAAATTAAAATCTCACTTTTAGGGTTAGGGTTATGTTATTATTACTTTCCATAAAAAAATTAATTTTTTTTAAAGAAAAGCTTTTAAAAAACGTGTTGTGATGTTGTGGATGTCTGGACGTTCCCGGGAAGTACCTTGACTATCTCGGGGATGTCCAGACATCCCTGCATCCCCAACACGTTTTAGACGTCCCCTAACTTTTTCGGATGTCCTGGGGATGCCCCCCTTCTTTTTTCTACTATTTAGAAACGTTAAGGGGATGTTCCCTCCGTCTCGGCATCCCCAGGATGTCCGGGACGTCCCAAACACCTGGTTTCCTGGGGGAACGTGTTCCCATGTAACATTGGAAAATAGGCACCTGGCTCATGTTTGTCCTTCAAAAGAAGCAACATACCAGCCAAATGGTTAACGAGATCCAATGCGATAAGAAGAACCTTAGGATTAAAATCAACATCAGGAAAACAAAAACATACATTCCCGTCAGCAACGTAAAGCTCATTACCATTAGAAAGCATAGAGAAATAGAAATTGAACAAATTTTAATGAGCATATACTAGAAAAGGTCAAAACTCTCAATTTAGGTCTCTATTAGTCATCTAGGAAGCAAGCTTATGTCTCTTTTTTAAGGTAAGAAGCGTGCTAAGGCCATAAACATGATTCGAAAGGCAAAGATCCCCATTCGCAATAAAGAGGGCAATAAGCACACAATGGTGTAAGAGCCACACAAGTGCCTTACACTTCAAGCCCCCAAATAGGCGAGGTCAAATGCCTAAGAAGTGACACAACAAGGTAAGAGCGGTTCAAGCTACCAAGTTACCCGAAAGAGCAAACACGACAACCCACCACTAACAGGCCTACAAGAGTGTAGGTGGATGCATTCATGGATTCAAGGCGACCACATCCTTCCTTGCATCCTTACATGTTTGGTCAAAAAAGGTTACAACACATTGTGCTTTGCAAGCTTAATGAGTGTGTCCTTAAACATTACTTTTTTTTAACAACATAATATCAAGGGGTCTTTTAGAAAAAGATCTAGCAACAAGTTTGTTTTAGAAGAATGTGTTTTCCATATTTAGAACAGGATATGCCATGGGTTTGAAAAAGAGTTGGCAATACCAATGCGTCTTTTGCTATTTGTACATTTCATAAGCTATAATTTTTAATGGAGTTTCCTTGATAAAGTTAGAGTAGGTTTTTATGTGTACATCAAAGAACATGCTTTTAGTCCACATTCTTCATGCTACATGATTTATTATTGTTTCAATCATGCCACAATTCCATGACATTCATTGTCACACAAAAACAAATTATCATCAACCGACTATGACTTAATCAAGGTTATTCATTTATATTTTGATTATTTTCCTTTAAATCATACTTACACAATTTTCTTTCTTCCTATCTCAAAAATAACTTTTTAAGTTACAATTTACATCAACGGATAAATCATTGAGATATTGCTCCTTGCATTTCCTTCATTTCCATTGTCTCGTGCACTGGCAACAACATGGGTGAACACAAAGTTGGCATGGATGACACTATTTTACAATTTCATTTTCTAGATAGGAGAGAGAAGGTTCTCGTAAATTACTCATTAAGGTTTTGCGAGTCATCCAACACATTTAGAGTTTAAAGAGAGGGAGCATTCAATTTTTTTCACATGAATTCATATTTCATTCGCATTTCTAAGTTTCAAAGAAAGAGAAACCGTTAGTTACTTCACACAAGTTCCAAGCTCATTTGCAAATTTAAGAAGAATCAAGAGAGAAAAATCAATTCTCATCCAAATTCAATATCCAATTACAATTTCAAAAAGGGTTTCAGAGAGCAAAAATATTATTTCTTTAATGCTAGTCTCTAGTTTCCATTCATACTATTAAGCTCAAGGAGAGTTACTTTGTTTTACTTGCATATGTTCTCATTTATATGCATGAGCTAGGGAGAGGGGGCAATGTTAAAGCATTCTCGTGTAATTGTATCCATGCCACCATGGGTAGAATATGAACTAAGAAGATGTCCTAAAACACTTATATCCATGGCTAACTCATAGCAAAACATCATACCTGTACCTTTCTACCAACACAACCCTCCACAACATGAGGGCCTCTAGGAAGCCATTTAGCCATCAAACTAACATTTGTCTTAAAGGGGTTTCAAACACATTTCCATGAGGTATACCAACAAATTCAGTATGAATCATCTCGTAGAGTCACAAACTGGATACAAAGTGACTTAGAGTCAGTACATCTCAAGGTACCTAAAATGGCCATGGAATGGCCTTCGAAAAAGGTCGATGAATACATTTACACAAAATCTACCACTTCCAACCTCGCCTCCTGTATGAGGAGAACACATAAAGGAAAACAAAATTAAAAGATGTTTAGTTGTGTTCGCTTTAGATGCACCATTCCAGAGGGAAAAAGCGAAATTTGGACATAGCGTCTTGACCACAGTAAGCCAAAGTGGCTCCAAAACAGGCATGTAAAAAGCATCTTCCAAGCGGTAAATTGAAACTAAATGCGGATTCATAATCCCAATGCTGAAATGAAGAAGTTAGAATTGGTAGGACATGATCTCTCGGTCCGTAAGAATATAATATAAGGCGATTCCAAATCGATTTCGTAACGTCGAGTGATCACCTCCCATGATCAACTCATCAAAGTGGCTTAGAACCCCACGTCAAATAAATGCCAAAGGTAAGAGTGCAGTTTAAGGGTTGCTCTAACATCTCATAATCAAGGAACATGTTCAAGTCCTGAAATTGCTAACAAGATGGTTACAAATGCTTGCCACGCGTTATTTTCAGAGTGAAATTATAACTTTTAAAGGGCTGTTTTTAAGTTGATAAAAGTTTAGTTTTCCGATCACTTGTTCACATGGCTGCGAGGTCGGGTCACGACCATGCATTTAAGTTTCGTTTCATTTTATGTTTTGCAGAGTACTTTTCATGTTGTTTTCAGGAATGAAAAGCAAACATGGTCTTCTAGAGGTTGCTATCCACTTGCACGAGAAGTTCATTTCCTTTCTACTTATGAATGACGGAAAATTTAGCAATTATTTAGTTCACACATACACCAGTAAAGGTAAATACATTTAATTATTTCAAAAACGAAGAGCAATAAAATGTAAGATAGCGAAGCTAGTAAGAAGTTAGAAAAACCCATGCCTGTTGCACTTTTGCTGCAACAACAAGAAGCCTCTACGAGGAAAGGTTCCGCTGCGATTCTCCAAACTATCTAAACTCATTGGTGCTAAAGAGTTTGCCATCCTCGTATGAGTCATTTGTGGAAGCCTTACATTTGATGGCTAAAGTCAGACCTTACTTTTGGTAAAATCAGTTCCTATCATAGTTACCTAAGTCTCGGGGACAGGGGGACAGGGAGACAGAGGGACGGGGTTTCCGAGACGGGAAAAAATTCCCAAATTTTGGGGACGGCTATTAAAATAATATATAAAATATTAATATTTGAATATTTAATCTTTATATAATGAAATTTAGGGATTTAAACTCTATTCAGGTACTTTCAAGATTATAATTTAGTGTTTTTCGTAAAAAATAACAGCTTTTTAAAAGTAAAAACATCAGAAGTTTTTTGAAAGATTTTAAAAAAATAGGGACGTCCCCTCCAAGTCCCCAAGTCCCCGAAACGTTTGGGATGTTTGAGACATCACCAAAATCTAGGGGACGCGTCCCCGCGTAACACTGGTTCCTATTTGTTATAAAAAGAACGAAGACAAAATCCAAACACTTGAATTTGGTTTTGGACAAGCAAAGAGTGCATTGACTGTTCAGTCAAAGGGGAAGTGGAAATGACACTCTGGTGAATCTTCTAGATTCCAAACAAAATGCTTTTACTGTCATAAGGTTGGGCATTTCAAAAAGATTTCTGGAAGTGACATTATAATCTTTGCCAATAGAACAAAAAGCCATGGGATGAGGCAAATGTAGCTATAGTTACAGATGATCAAGATTTTGAGGAAGATCATGTTCTCTATTGTCTTACGACATCATGTTCGAATGATAGTGCTACCAATTGTTGGGTCATTGACTTCGGCCGCCTCTCAACATTTTTCATGTCAAAGAGATTGGAATATATCATTTATTGCAATTACCAAGTGTTTTGATTCTGTTGTTTTAACTGATAGAGAGTCACTTGCAGTTGAGGGGATAGGAGATGTACGCATTGTGATGAATAATGCTGAAAGACCATTAGTAAGGAATGTTAGGTATGTTCCTAGCTTGCATAAAAATCTCTTAACTGTTGGTTAGTTAACAGAGAATCTCAATATTTTTGTATTTGGGGAGATTTGTCTTGTGTCAGATGTGAAACAAGGATGGGTGGTTACACAAGGCATTCAGGAAGGTGGCCAATATGGGCTAGTTGACTCCACTACTGTCAACTTAAAAGCATGCGTGGAGGGAGACTCCACTATTTAGGATGTGTTGGAGGATGTCATTCCTCATAGGAATGTTGACCCTGCTCTAGTCAATCTACATGCACTAATTGTGGAGGGAATATACACTAATGTGCAGGAGACTGAAATACTTCATGTGCGGGTGGATGAAATGCCCAAACTACAGGATGCGCTGGAGGTGCATGGTAAGATGGTAGAACATGTCACACATTCACAGGCATTGGCTTGACAGATAGTAGAGCATGGACACTTTGCTCATCTTGTTGCTAAAGGCTTTTCACAATAGGGGGAATAGATGAGCAACATGAGACAGTTATTTCCCCTACCGCTGCGGTGATGGTTATTTCTCTTACTGCGGAGTTGATTGTTACTCGTACTGCAAGGATGCTCACACAGTTGCTTCTCTCCATAGCAGCGTAGTTTGGTTGGAGGGTATCTCAAAGCGCTTTCTTGAATGGAGAGTTGGATGAGGAGGTCTACATGGTGTTTCCTTAAGGTGATCATCTAGATTGCAGATTTATGGAGTCCCTGCACAAATTCAAGCAGGCTCCACAAGCGTGGTACACTCTAATCAATTAACATCTCCAAGAATCTGATTTCGGAACTCTGGAGATTGGGCTGAACCTCTCAGCCAATGATTATTCATTACTGGTGAATGAGTCACTCAACAAACACTTAGTGAACAACTTGCCATATCTTATGTCCACACAAATGGATCTTTGGTCTGCTATCAACTGTCTTTTTCGGTCTCTGTCTACACTGAAACTCCTACATTGGACAGCAACAAAACATCAGAGGACTGCAGTTTTGAAAGTAATATCTTAGGAGCAGCATATAGAGCTAATGACTAAACTTCTTGGTTTTAATGTATTTGTAAAAGTTTGGGACAAACATGTCTCTGGTTTAGTCATTAAGGGGGCTTATTAAAATATATTCTTGATATATTAATTAACATAATGGACTATTAGCTATGTAGTAACTAATGTTTTGTTGTAACCTCCTCAACTATTTTTGAACAATCTCTTGCATAGTAAAATGATGGACACACAATCTACCAAGCGTGCATTCTGGTTTCGCTTCATTCTTTCTCTATTCACATCTTCTAACAATTATTGCTTTACTTTTATTTTTCATATTGAAGTTCAATTTTGCTTACTTATAAGTACTTTCTGTTTGTTTGTAAATATGCCATTTAATGGTAGGATTTTCTGCACACTCCAATCTATTTTAATTATTAACTAGTCATGGCTTTTTAAGATGTTGTCTTTGGGTAACATGACTATCACTAGTCTTCCATGGTGCAAGTAATTTTGAGAAAATACAGTCAATATGACTAAGACGAGGGCTGTAATTTTGAAATGAGTGGAAGAAGTAAATCACAAACTCAGAGGATATGTAGAATATTACAGTAACTATTATCATTGATTAAACTCCTGCCTTTGATAGTATAGGGTGATGATCATGTCCAGACATCGCCTCCAGTTCCAACCCAAATATCTTTAAGGATTGCATTTTAAATGATTAAGTTTTCTTCGCTAATGTATGTGTTGTTGCACTATCTTATAAATTTTATAGTATGTATTCTACTGATTAATCCTTGTTTACGGAATTCTATTTGAATTACCCGTTCATCTATTTTCCACAACATCAACTTTTCTAATGTTTAATATTCTAACTTGTGCTCTGTCAAATGGCTTTCATCTAAGGTTTGTTTGGCACAAGAAGTAGGCAATGAAGAAAAGGCAACTGATCTGTGTCATCGCCATGGTTTAACATATCTTCCTTCATGTACAGGTATGCGGAGAAGACTCCATACTAATCAATTGTCTAAACATGTAAATAAAGTTCATTTGTCCTAGAATCAACTTTACCAGTATTTATCTTGAATTTGTAAGCCCTTTATCTGACCATATAATTGTGTCATTTGTAGCTATTAAATTCTAAATTAAGAGATCTGAACAAGAAATATCACATTCATCACAATGCCACATATACACAGATAACTATTCTACGGATGATACGGACAGATTAAAAGCATGTTAGATGAATATGACGGTGTTCATTAATCATATGTGTAATGTAAACGGTCTCCAACATACTAAGGCCGGAATCAAATAGAAATAAACTCAATGGAGAATTGTGTGGAGAAGTCAGAATCTATCATCCAGCAAGTACATATAGAAGGGAAGCATGTTAGGTATGTTGCTTGACTACAAGGGTCTACCCCTTACATTTGTACGTTAATTCCTTTTATAAACACATATATCATTCATGATTGTGCATATATACACGTTATGGGAATGTGTAACACCAAAAAAACTCTATATATACCCCCATATCATGATGGCCAATGTCTATGCATACGCATAGGCAGTGGTAGTGTGAGGTGCACATAAGGTAGTATCATTTGATGACACCTCAAAGTAGATGCTATTGTCATAGAGTGTGATGTCGTCTTGGGCTTCCCCAAGAATGTCAACAAACCAGGAGGGTGAAGCAACCCCTTTGCATTCCAACCTTTTGTTCAGCTTCAAACTTCTGAATTTTTTTATGCAATTCCTTAAATTTTTCTTTCTGCTTGTGAGATCCATTTTCAAAGTAAGCCTCTGTCTATTCCAACTTGTTTGATGCTGATTTTTCAGATTTGCTACCTGATCCTCCAACTGTGTTGTTTTGTTCTTCAGCTCTGTCGGCTTATTCTGTGGATTGTTATCCTTTGCTTCACCATTTTTCAGATGAATCTTCTTGTAACATTAACTACAGCTCATAATTCTCCATCCACTGAGCAATTTATCTCCTTTTGCTTCACCATTTTTCAGATGAATCTTCTTGTAACATTAACTACAGCTCATAATTCTCCATCCACTGAGCAATTTATCTCGGATCACAACATGCTATCACCTATATGGACACGATCCTTACAGAAATTTGGATTACATATACTAGCTTTGGATGTAAGCCAAATCAGAGAGGATCAATTAGCCGAGGGCTTGTGTTTTCTCTGGTATTCTGCAATCTGAGATCACATTCAATAAGAAGCTCGTCACACTCAAGTTGCACCCAACATTGTTTGGGATAACTACAATGAGTATGTTGACTAGTTGATGGCCAACTTTCCTAGACTGCAGTCAATCACTATCTCCAAGAAAGAAAGAAATTATATTAATGTCCACAAATGACCCAAAGCAGGTCAATGGGACTCGAGGATACAACAATTACAAATAAAAAGATCTAGGAAGAGAGAATCCTAGAAGCAAAATAAAGGAATAAAAGCGCATGAGAGAAAATATAGTAGTGGGCCACTAACACAGGGGGTAATGAAACTGATACAAATAGCAATGAAGGGTGATCAAGAGCCCCAAAAGCATGTGCCAATGAAGAGCGGAAGGAAATCTCATTGAATAACTTTGTTTATACCTGGAGTGGAGGAGTCGTCTGAACTAGGTTGGGAAACCCTAGGGAGAAGTAGAGTGCTTCCTCTAAAATTTCCACTAACATCCAAGGCCAGTGTAGCTCCCGCAGTAGAAAGAAACTCGTAAGACGAGCCTGCCTCGGTGGTCTAGGGGAAGGCTGGTAAGTAGTAAATTCATGTTGTTGGAAAGGGGTAGAGCCACGCTGATGAGGAGCAAAACCACGATGCTGAGGGAGAGTAGGCTGGAGGGATCTGAGTAATCTGAATAGTAATGGTGTGTTGAGAGAAGCGTTGCCTAATTGATCTATTAACTGTAATATGCGAGTACTAGGATCCAAAAGGCACCTAGTGGTGCCTGTTTCCTGGGTGGGCGGGAAAAAATAGGTAATCAACATGGGGGCTCTAGAGCCTCTAGACACTGACATTGAATGTGTCATAGTTCGAAAAAGATACCAAGACACTCTTAGAAGAAGAGCAAGAGCAACAAGAAGAATGACATTGACACGGGCAAGGTTTATTTAATGATCTTAACAAGTAACTACTAGTTATCTATGCTTTCAATGTAGGGACACCTCCCTACTTACACGACCCTTGTATCTTATTTATATTCACTCAATATTTTTGTTGACACATCTACCTTATATATTATTTTCTTTCTTATCAATATGCAAATATTTATATTTACTGTGAATATACCTTTGTTATATTTCAAGTGATATCGGAATTTAATTCCGTTTTTATTTTTTCCTGGCTGATTCCGGTTTTAGATTTATTTATTTTTTTGGCCACGTACATGCAGTTCGGAGTAACTGCATTTTCATCACTGCCGTTACAAAAAAGATTAAGGTTCGCCCATAGATACACATAATGATAAGTCTGTTTAAATGAATATAAGGACTGACCATAAGTGATAAAATATCTTGTTTGATGGAATGGGTTTTAAAAAGTGGACATGGGGTATATATATATAAAGAAAAATAAATAAAGAGTTTAAAAATCTGCCAAGTGTTGCTCTTGTACATGACAACTTTTATTAAATGTGTTTATAATTGCAAGTTAAAAGCGTATCTAAAGTATTTTAAAAACCTTCAAGTGGGGGATCAACGAGTTGCATGGTTGTTCATAAGGTTAAGTTTTTTTATTTTTCTGAAGTGTATATTTTATTGAAAGATAGACCTAATTTTTAAAAAATAAATAAAAGTACATAAAAATAATCATCAAAGGATTAAAATGATGCATCCTATGTTCCACCAAGTTTCCGGGACGGGGACGACAGTGGACGGCTATTAAAAAATAAGAGAAGAAAAAAGAAATTTCAAATATTTATATGATAACATGGATAAATCATAAAACATTCATCACACACATTATAGAACCTTAATACATAAAATTGGAGCTGAAAGGAAGGAATGTGGATGTCCTAAAATATGAAATATGGATGGTTGTGCTGCTTATTATTATTCTATCCAGAAAGCTGGAAGGAAGGAATGTGGATGTCCTAAAGTATGAAATATGGATGGCTGTGCCTGTTATTATTATTATTTTAGGATGACATTAGAATTATGCTTTTTTTTGGATGGTTGTGCCTGTTATAATTATTCCTTCCTTTTTCCTTATCTTCGTGTGAACATCGAATTTAGAATTATCAAGAATGTTTGGATCTCAAGTATATCTAAAATTGGCTAGTAAGCCCTTTTGATATGTGAAAGCAGTTGCATCCCTTGGGATCTCTCATTTTCTCTCTTCTAATCTGCACTTAGTTACTTATCTCTAGATTATATACATTCAGGTCTATTGCACTTAAGAGAGTATAGTTTTTATAACTAATAAAGTGTTTGTTTTGCAGGAACGTGCAACAAAACTCTGATCTGTGTTAGTATGTATGCCTCAGATATGCATTATACACTTATATATACACAATATATTATGGACGAGAGACTTCATTTGATTATCATTGAATTAAGAATTTCATACAATTATTCAGGTTCTAGACATGTTTAATTGCAATATAATGAAAAGTTTTAAAGAAGCACTCCTTACTGAATTGAGTTTTCTTTAGAAATAACAAAAATGAGCTTCTTTTTTTGTTTTGATTGTAAGAGAGGTTGTTTTAGGTTTAGGTTAGTTAGGAATGAATGTGGTGGTCCTTGTGGGCCCTCACATTCCTTTTTTTATTAACTGTGTTTTTTTATAAAAAGAGTTAAAACATTGCTGGGACGTAGGGGACGCCCAGAAGTCCCTAGTACGGTCAAGGGACTTGTAGAAGTCCTCTGGACGTACCGGGGACGTTTGGAGGTCCCTTGCTCAAAATTCGGAGTTTTTGGGACCTCCCTGATTTTTTTTGACAGATTGGGGACGGGTAGGGGACATTTCCTACCCGTCCCCGAGTTTCCTAAACGTCCCCGGTACGGGGACGAGCCTAAAAGGACAAGGGACGTGGCCCCGTGGAGCATAGGATGCATCTTAGAGAATTTTTAACAGTTAAAGGCGTGTACCTTAATAAAAGATGTCAATAAAGGGAAATTTAAAAAGGGAGTTAAGGGCAATCTAACTATTTCCTTCCAAAAGATAAAGCAATAATATTAGAAAAGAGAGAGAAATGAACTCAACTGAACATATGAATAAAGTAATTATGAAAAAAAAAGGAGAGAGAAATGAACTCAATCGAACATACACCAATTTCTAGTATAAAATTTGAAAGAATTGAAGAATTGAAATTAAGAATACCCTGAATGAATTGACTCGAGAATGAGAAGTTTGCAAGTTACATAGACAATTACTAAATATACATAAAATATTATAAAAAAGAGGAATTTATTGATTATATCATCATAACCAAGTTATCCTTACCAAATTTGAAATTTAAAAAAACGAACGAAGGGTATTACAAAAAAGGAAAACATTTTTGTTGATAAAGGAATTGTGACCATCATGGAAGACTTCAAAAAAGGAAAACATTTTTGTTGATAAAGGAATTGTGACCATCATGGAAGACTTCAAAGTTGACAAAGGAATTGTGGCTGTTGCAAAAGACTTCAATCAACAATGAAGCTCAAATTGTTTATTAAAGCTTCCTTTTCAAAAGAAACTCAAACAAATTGGAAGTTGCTATATTTCTATACTCTTCAACGAATTATATGATCATATTGAATATAAAATACGACTGTCTTGTGAAATGTGCAAATGTTGATAATGTTAAAAAGCATTTTTAAGTATTGACCAATGGGACACTATGAACCTAAAGTTGAGACCTATTGACACCTTCATTCTATGAGAGTATTCAAATTGGAGGATAGAGTTTTAGCTATTTAAAGAATCAAATTACAAGATTCATGAAATCTGGATCGCTAGTACTTATGTCACCAAATTTCAAGTGTTAACATACGAACAAATTTAATGCCTATCAAGGTTGATTTGGGATGGATTAGTCCCGACTCAATGTGTCATTGTTGTCAAATATGTGGCCATCAGGAAAAGAAAAAGACCGATCGAGACAAATTTAATGCCTATCAAGGTTGATTTGGGATGGATTAGTCCCGACTCAATGTGTCATTGTTGATCAAATATGTGGCCATCAGGAAAAGAAAAAGACCGATCGAGAAGATGATTTGGAAAAATAATAAATAGGCCTGTTTAGTAATGACATACATTATCACAATTTTCTTATTTACAAGATTAAATATAAATTAAAATTACTTAGTACATTTTTTTGTGCTAAATTTACCTAGGGAGAGGGCCCTAGCTAGCCGAAAAAAGATAAAAATTCTTAATGCTGTTAGCATTAAGGCTCAACAATTTTTTTTTGTTAACTGAGGTATCATGTTTTATCTCTCCATTTCAGCCTTGGAAGGACCCAACGACCTGGCACAACCAGAAGGTGCATAGTTGCCGGGCGAGTCCAACACACTAGCCCTTGGGCTGCGTGCCGATGCCCCAGCCAACGGTGCTGCGGTTAAATCAGGATTGAACCAGTGACCTAGTGGTCACCAGCACAACGGCATACCGTTGAGGCCAACCCCGGGGGCTGCATTAAGGCTCAACATTATCACAAGTGAACAAAGCATGTTATAATTCCAATAAAGAAGAAGAAGATGAAGATGAGGTCAATGAAGATTTGGCCCTTTATTCTGCTCCATTCAAAAACCAAAACCAGAAGATACACCAGTATTAAGCAAGTCATCTCTGCTCCTTCATAATTGGCTCCCGGTAGATGTCTGTGAAGAATTCATGATCACAGGGCAAATAATTCTTCAGCCACACCTATTTGATCCTTCATAATCATATGACATATAGAGGCAGAACCAACCCAAAAAAAAATATGACAGTAACCATCAAAGGTGCATTGTGTGCAACGGACTAAAACTCAGACTTTGCAATACTCTAGACTGTGCCTGCCATGCATCAAGCTGACCTACCTTGAAAAAGACAAGGTTTACACAATGTACTGAATATAAACTTGTAAGCCTTAATGCTGGACATGATGCACTAAACCAAAATACTCAAAGAGGAAAACTTCGTCCCAGACAATTAAGCAATCTGCTATACTCTACATGCAGCCCATCAACAATACTTCCAAAAACCCATTTGGTCCAAACCAGTCCATTTAGAAAAAAAAACAATGTCAAATGAAGAACCTAAAAATTCTTCGGACAGAGCATGAAGAAACCTATAGATATTCATTTTTTCAACAATTAATCTTCAATCTTTCATATTCAGGAGCCTTCCATAGACTAAATTCAACTCAGGTAACCAAAATACAGGAAATGTATATGTATTTGAAGCATTATATTTATAGGTCATTACCAGTTCTAGGAAATGAGAGTTGAAATGTCTTCAACAACATTCTTGAGTCTTTAAACAAGAGTGGGGGAAAATTATGCAGGCCTTCCTATGGCCACCGGGATTATTATACAGTTTTCCAAAAATGGAAATAAAAAACCATTCTCCTAGATCCTATTCAATAATCATTACCTTGTAATGTCCCCTTTTCTAAAGTTAAAAATAGTAATAGTATTTTAAGTTGGGCTTGGCCAATTCTTCATTTTGGGACAACTTAATAATATATATATATATATATATATATATATATATATATATTTTGATAGATAAAGTGGGTTGAAGGGACCCGTTCCCTATTTACAGAAGCAGAGGCCAAGCCTCGAGAAGACAAAAGAACATTGTTAAAACAGACTACCCAAAAAACAGCTGGATATTACAAACAAAAGCCAGCATCTATCGATTAACCTATAACTATATATCTATATATGCAGGAAATTAATCCCCCGGCTCCATTGAGACAAAGACACATGCCGCCTGAGAAGCCTGACCCAAACTTTCCTTCTCCAGCTTTACCTTCACCGAGCTGGCCGCTTCAGTATTCGTCCATCCCAGCCAAAGGAAGTTGTATGCACCACCAGCAACATCCCGCAACATGGTCCAATCGGATGGCACCGGTTCCAGCGGAGAGCTAAGAGCCTGCACATTCGGGAGCACTAGGCGGACGCGGCTCGTAGAGCGATCACAGGCTTATAAAACTAGCTTCTCAGTAAGCAAAACGCCGAACCGCTTCTCAAGTTCTTTGAAAAATTCAACTTCCACTGCAGGCACACCCTGCATCGAATCCTCCACTGCCCAAAACGCTAAACTACAATTTGCCACTTCAGAGACCAAATTTCCATAGAAAGTTGGCCGAAGCCAATGCAAAACCAGATTAACCGCGTCCGATTTCGAAGGACGAATAATCAACAAATTCTCCACAAAGATAGAAGCAATGCCACTGTTGACACGCGACCACCCTTCCACCGACAAAAAAAATCCCCCAAAATGACTTTAATGGCTTCGAGGTCTTACACACAGGTGATCAAAAAAATCTTCTTCAACTGGTTATCCGTGATCCTGGTCCAAAACGCCATCTCCCACAGGCCGTAGCTCAAGGCAATGCGAGGAAAATGCGGGGCAGCCATTGAAAACCGAAAAGGAACACAAGGTGAGACAACGAACACCCGCCTTAAATAGGCTGAAACTCCTCACACAAGCGCACAATCAGACGGTGGATCCACTTAAAGCCGCTTTGTGCGAAACCATCACCTCCAATCCTTCCCACTCTTTACCATTAATGGCCACTTTCTCCATTTGTACTTGCTCGATCCCCGCGTTAGCTAACCTATCTACGCAATGATTACATTCCCGAAACATGTGCCTAATACTCCAAGAATTAAATTTCTCGAGTTGCCATAAGATTTTTTTGATTCCTAAATCCAATTTCCACGACAGAGCTTTCTTTTTAATGATTGCATTCACAATCACTAACGAGTCCCCTTCGATCTCCAATTTTTCCACTTTCAAAGAGGAGGCCAAATCAAGACCCTTGCTTAGAGCCTGTAGTTTGGTAGAATTACATGTGCCATCCCGAAGCTTGAAAGATGCCGCCCCGATAATTTAACCCCACTCGTTACGAACAATGCAACCAACACTCGAGGCACCAGGATTGCCCCTAGTCGCGCCATCAAAATTGAGCTTGTGAAACCCCGGGGCGGGGGTATACCACTTAGCCTGTTTACGAAGAGAAGCAGAAGGAATCGTAGTCCTCCGGGCTCCATCCCTAGGTTTAACAATTTTTGTCCACCGTTTCTCAATTTCCTTGTCAAAATAAAAAAAGTGATGAAAGCGGGACCAATTAGAAGAGACAGCCTCAGAGATAGCCCAATCCAACCTAAGAATAACCCGCTCGACCGAATTCTTTTCATCTTGGAAGATTCTTTTATTTCTCTCCCACCAAATATGCCAGAGGAGAGGGCGCCATTATGTAAATTGACCGGCCAAGCTAGAATGGTCTCAGAAAGGGAAGAAGGTTGAACCCAAGGAAGATTGAGCCTGGCGCACAACCAACACCAACATTCCACGACGAAGGGACAATGCAATAATAAATGATCCCTATCCTCCTCATGTTTTTCACATAGAAAACACATCGAAGGCCCATGAATCCCATACTTCTTCCTTATTTCTTGGGTAAGGATTTTGCCTTTGAAGGCCATCCATGCAAAAAGGCCACCTTTAGGAGGACAAGAGGAGGACCAACAAGCATTCCATATCAGATCCTCCGATCCCACCTCAGCATGCAACAACTTGTAGCCACAATTTGGGGAGTATTTCCCAGAAGAGGCCGCAGTCCAAACAATTTCATCCTTAACCCCAGAAAGCATAATTTGCTGCTCCTGTAGGACAAAACAGAAACTGGCTTTGGCATCCTCAAGGATGCTCAGGGGATCAATGCTTTTCCATTGCATCAAAGCAGGAGTACTTTTAGGAACATGCCCATAATTGGAAACATATGGACCCCATTCGTCGACCAAAAGTCTCTTTATTTCCCCAAACTCCGGAAAATTCCCAAGCACAAGAAAACCATTCCAAGGATCGTCCAAGAAAAGTGCCCTTTCACCATTTTCAATCTTCTAGGCAACATTATACAGAAAAACCTCTTTGCATTCCATCAAGAAATTCCAAATGTGGGAACCATGAGGGGGGTTGGCAATTCAGAGAATAGATTCAGGAAGAAGGGCACCCAGATACTTCTTTTCCACCACCTGACTGCAAAGACTGTGCGGATTCGAGAGGAGATTCCATAAGAGCTTGGCACCAAGGGCCAAATTTTGGAGACCCAAATTGAGAATACTGGCACCACCCAAGTCTTTGGGTTTAGACAAAGTATCCCAACTTATCAAAGGAATTTTTCTATCTTCCGACGAACCTTGCCAGAGGAACTTTCTCATATTCCCAATCAACTTCTCCAGAACACCTTTGGGGATTTTAAGAATGGATAACATATAGAGAGGGGAGGCACAAAGAACATACTTGATGAGCACCAATCTCCTTGCCAGTGTTAGCCACTTCCCTTTCCATGCGTTCAACTTCGAATTCACCAAAGAAAGGAGATCATTCCACAGAGAAGATCTACCTGAGCCACCAAACAGGGGGACTCCAAGATACTTGACCGGAAGGGATCCTTTTTTAAAACCCATAATTCTCAAAATTCTAGCCTCTAGAAGAGGAGGAACATTAAAAAAGATGGAGGATTTAAGATGGCTAACCTCTTGACTTGCTGCCACAACATAGGCATCCAACAATCCCTTCAGCTCCTTGGCCTCCTGAACACTGGCTTTGCTGAACAAGAAGGTGTCATCCGCGAATTGCTGATGGGAAATAGGATTCACCCCCTCCGTTATTTTCAGGCCCTGCAATTTACCTTCTCGAATCCGTTTGCAAATGGACCTACCAAGGGAATCTGCCACCAAAATATATAGAAAGGAGGACAGAGGGACCCCCTACCTAATGCCCCGATTGCCATCGAAAAAGCCTTCGACATTACCATTGATTAGAACAGAGAAAGAGGGGCCTGAAATACAGCTATACACCCAGTTACAAAACTGTTATGAAAAACCAAACTTCCTAAGCACCCTGATGAGGAAACGCCAATTGATCTTATCATTTGCCTTGCTGATATCCAATTTTATCAGCATACCTAGAGAATTATTATTGGAAAGAGAATGAATAAGCTCATGGGAAAGAAAAATACCATAAAAAATCGACCTCCCAGGCATAAACTCGGTTTGCTCCTGCGAAATAAGAGGATCCAACACACATTTAAGCCCGGAAGCGATAGCCTTCGAAATGATTTTGTAAGCAGTATTACACAGGGAGACATGCCTAAAGTCAGCAAAAGAAGCAGGCTGGTTCTTTTTCAGGAAGAGACTAATAAAGGAGCAATTCAATGTTTTGAGCACTGAACGAGACCTCCGGGATTCCTCAACAGCCAACCACACATCATAGCCAACAATGTTCCAGAAATTCTGGAAGAAATCCACCTGAAAACTGTCCGGGCCCGATGCTTTATTCTTGGCCCTAGAAAACACAACTTTCTCCACCTCCCCCAGGGAAAAAGGCTTTAGAAGGGCCTCATTTTGAGCATCAGAGATCAACGACGGAATATTATCTAGAAAAGAGGATTGCTCATCTTCAAAAGAGGCAATTTCGCCACCTAAAAGAGAGGAAAAGAAATGAACACCTTCCGAAATCTGCTTTGATCAGAGAGAACCACACCTTCGCTATTTCTGATTTCAGAGATATAATTTGAGCTCCTCCTAGCTTTGACAACTGAGTGAAAGAATTTAGAGTTCCTGTCGCCATCCTTAAGCCACAACTCTCTCGATTTTTGTTTCTAGTAAACTTCCTCCCTAAGGAGCAGTTCACCAAGCTCGGCCAGAAGAGATTTCTCCAGCAGAAACTCCTCCCCCATTCCGGAAACGAAAATTTTCTCATTCAATGCTTTCAAGTCAGCTTCCACTCTAGCCTTTTCTTGGAAGATATTCTTAAAGCAAACCCTATTCCAATTCCTCAAATCTCCTTTGAGAAGCTTGAGCTTTTGAGAAAGCACAAACATTTTTGTTCCTTCAATCTTATAAGAATTCCACCACCGCTTAATATTATTTTCCAACAAGGCATCTCTCAACCACATACGTTCAAACTTAAAAGGGGATTTACGAGGAGCAAAATCAATATTAACCAAGAGGGACACCGGAAAATGATCTGAACCAGACCAAGGAAGAACCGAGCACTCTAAAACAAAATTATTAAGAGACCAGTTGGGATCAACTAAGAACCTATCCAACCTCTCAACAATATTACAAAAACCCCTTCTACGATTACTCCAAGTAAACCACCCCTGTTTGGGCTCAATATTAAGAAGGGAACTATTGCGAATAAAGGAACAAAAATCAACAGGGGACTGCAAATTCCTTTTAAGGCTGCCTTTCTTATCCTTCTCTGAGGTATTAACATTGAAGTCTCCCTCAAGAAGAAGATGTTCCTCCAACGGAAGCAAAGACCTGGAAAGCTCCTGCCACACCGCCTTTTTTCCAATGATGCTATTCGGACCATACACATTGAAGAGGTAGAAGACCGTTTGAGAACGCTTAGGACAGACACGACCTAGCTGCCAACTGAAATTTTGGGAGATAAGATCAACCCGCACCTGGCACTCCTTCCACATGAGACCCAAACCTTCGGATGCACCAGAGGCATCCGAGAAAAAACCCTTCCAACCCTTAACCGAATTACCCCACAATTCTGCCACCTCCACAGTAGACATCTTGGTTTCTTGTAGCAACACCACTCACGCCTCCAAGGAAAAGAGATAACACTTAAACAAGTGTTGTTTGTCAGGGGTATTTAGGCCCCTCACATTCCAAGAGAGGACCTTCATTGTTGGGAGGGAAGGGCTTTCGCCTTCTCGGACACAACTTTGGAGAAATTCAGGATACTCTGCTTACCCGCATCCACCTCCTTTTGGGCAACCTCCTGCTTAGATTTTTTCCCCCATTTCCCTGTTGAACCACAAATGGCCTCCTTTAGACCTGCCTGACTAGACGCCAATTTAGAAGGAGCCAAAGCCGGAACCAACAAATCGGGCTCAATTTCCCCATCCTCCCAAGTCTCCACCCCTTAGAAGGGACTTAAGAGTCTTAGCCTCAACCTTATCTGAAAGCCAAATTTGAAGCGAATTCAGTGAATCCGCATGCCCTTGCTCAAACCCTTCTTTAATCAAGGACACCAGCTCCCCCGAATTCTTATGCACCTCTTCTGTTTCCTTCAGCAAAGAGAGGGGACAATTCCCCAACAAGAGGGACAATAGGGGCATCTTGTTCTCCAACTTTCTACAGAGGAGGATTAGGCAAATCCGGACCCAGAGAAAGTTCGGATCCAATCAACAAACATTCCTCCTTCGAAGACGCCATCCGCAAGCTCGCCCCCTTGGATTCCTTTGCCAGTTTAACCTTGCAGTCCTTACTTAAATGTCCCAGCTTCCCGCAATAGAAGCACTTTGCATTCAGCCCCTCATACTCGATGACGAAGCACTTAGGTTTGAAATTAGTTTGGAGGCACAAAGAGGTCGGCAAAGGGGTGGACAACTCCATTTCCACATAGACACGCACCGCAGATTTCCTCCAAAAGTTCAGAGAAGGGTTTTAGATAGGCACAAAAGCTCCCAAGGAATTCGCGATAGACTTAAGGACCAACCATTTTCGGAATTCAGAGGACAAGCCATGAATGCTTAGCCATAGCGGGGCCCGGATGATTTTTTCCTTCCAAGGATCGAAATTCGGAGACCATGGGCAAAAATACTGGCTGGAAGAATTCAAGAACCAGGGACCCCCTTTATAAACCTGATCTGAAAACTCAGGGGAAGGGAAACATACCTGGAAGAAGCCATTGGCAAGAAAGCAGACCCTAGGCTTAGCTTTATTGCCGTAGAACCTAGCGACCCAACTCAAAATCCTTCCCCGAAAGAAGCGCGTTCCAACAAACTTACAACAAATCCCTCTTTGCCCGAGAATCCGAAAAGACCTCCTTAGGAGGGGCAGGAAGAGACAACCGCAGACTCTCTGCTGCAACTTTAAAATCAATTCCCCCAACCTTGAATTCCTCCCAACACTACGACCCTACGTACTCCACCGAAATTGGATTGGAAGGGACCTCCTCAGGCGCTCCAGTAGAGGGCTCGGCTATTTTCAGACAGTCCTCCGCAGCCATGTTTTCCAACACCGTCGCGCCAAACAAAGAAACCAGAGATTTAACAACCATGCTTGCGCCAAACTTTTTGACCAACGCAGACACAACCTTCTCTGCCTCGGAAAACTGCTCTTGGACTCGCTCGCCATCGCCCCTTCCGCCACCAACAGGAATCCTGTTCACACCTGTAAGGACACCATATTCGGGCGCGAAATCCCCAACACCCGCCACCTCCATATTTTTTGAAAAATAAAAAAATTTGCTCTTTTCACTATTTCGGCACTCCATCGCCATCTCCCATCCACAACTTAATAATATTATTATCAAAATAAAAAGGTATTTTAAAATATTAAAGTAGAAAAAAAACCCTTAGCCTATTTTTATCATTTTCAGTCGGCTAAAAGGGAGAGGTCGTCCCTCTTTAAGAGGAAAAAACAAATGTTAAAAAAGAAATAAAGAGGCCTACATAGAGCGCTCCACAAAGAAAGGAAAGAAAAGGCTATAAAAGCAAATGTTGGGGCTCATTGTAATCATCATCTTGTGAATTATATACTTCTCTTTTGGAAATTGGAGCATTGAGCTCTCATTTTCATCCTTTGAGGATGAAAAACCCTCATTGGATCCTATTGGGGACAAAAACCCTCAATAGTCACAACACTTGGGGACGAAAACCCTCATTTGTTGCATTGGTGACTTCATCTAGGAGTCACATTGGAGCTTCAAAATTTAGAATTTGAGAACGACAAGGGTTTCTATCAGTGCTAAAGCACACATTTCAGCTAGGGCATGCTTTTTGGGGGATGTCACATTCATTTCTTGCTTGATCTACCCATTTGGAGATTTCGGGATCACTTTTCAGTGGGTTTTCATGGTTGGAAACATAGTCTGCCTATTCGGTGAGTACTTGCCAAAATTTTATCTGTGCGAGTATTTGTTGATAAAACTCGCCATTCGTCATATGCGAATATTTGTTGAGAATGTTCGGCAAATATTTGCCAATATTCGGCGAATTTGACCCTAAAATTCGTCCATACGCGGGTTTAACACGGAAAACGGAAAAAACAATGGTTTAACACCAAAAAAACCGTTGTTTTTTGTCTTATAAACGCATCATGCTGATATTTCTCTAGAACGGGGAAGAGGAAGATGTAAATTATTGTAAATTGTAACTTGCATAGTTATGCAATTTATGATAATAATTTTGAATGACAATCATCATAAATTCATAACACTTATCAGTTGGCTATTGTACTCGCATGATGATGCAATTTTGTATTGTATTAGTATTCAAATCTATTAGAAAACACTTCCCCAACATTTTATAGACTCATTTGATATATTTTGTAGCTATATTTTGCATAAAATTTATGTTTTTAAAGAAAATAGCGTATTTTTTAAGTTGCCGAATTTTTGCCGAGTCTTGCCGAGTCAATTTTTTTTGAGTTTGCTGAATATGAGTATGCAAACTATGGTTAGAAAAATCCGATTCTAATTTTATTGGATAGCTGATATTTTTGTGGTCATTTTAAGCTATCATTTGCATTTTATCTCCAAATATTTAGGAAGATATGAAATTTTGAAGTTTCAGTTGTTTCTGAGCAATAATTAATTCCAGCAGTTTGTATTTTCTTGTTAGCATTTATTTTGCATGAATCCATCAAGTGTTTCATGTTGTTGATGTATATTTGAAGATTTGTGTGTGGGAAAGGCTAAAATATGAATTCTATCTAGGTTGCTTAGGGTTTTGTGGACCTAAAATAGGTTGCTGCCCTAATTTTTGCATAAAATCAATTTGTTGTCATAAAATCAGATTTTCACATGTGGTTGGCATGATTTTCAGCAATGTTCCTTTAGGGTTTTGGGGAAAATCGAAATTCCTCAAATTTGAGCCCCAAAGGGACATTAAATACCTCCTATTCTACATCACTAGAGGAGGGAGTGCAACACAAAGGGATGTCCACGGTTGCATCTGGAGATGGTTGAACAGTGGTAGCAGCCGCCAACTCTTTTGCCTCTGTATCAATGTCCTAGCCCCCTCCAATGTTGCCTGCGGATGAAAAATGGACTCTCCATGTATGACTAAAACAATCTTTTCCATAGAGGTGTGATCCTCAAGCAACAAATAACTCCAAACAATGTTGGAAAAAATGTTAGCACTTCTTAGGCTCCATGCCATATCATATATATTCCTCCGATTGATGGATTGCTCAGGGTCCACCAACGAGTTCTTCATATGAAGACCCAAATCATTGATTTCCATGTCATCAAATTCTTTTGCTATCCTGCTAACCCACTATGCCCACAACCTTATGAGGGGATTTTTAATCTCTTTATTCAAATATTTAGGGAAGGAGTCCCTAATTGCCTTTGCAGCACCTTCTATTTACCCTTTCGCCTATCAGTTTCTGTCTTCACTCCCTTCTTCCTCGAACTCGTAGAGGCCAGTACCAGATTCGTGGGGAAGGCTGATTTGGTTTAGGTAGAAAGCCCCTGCAAAAGGATAGATTAAAGGCGCCATATGAATTCTAAAACCACATCCGACAATGAATATTGCTTATTGTCACCTCTGTTATGCCCAATTGTGGTTTATCGCTCCTCCACTATACTTTTCACGAAAGGCAAGGAACAAGTGATGATTGCTCTGGAATCATCGAAGAGTGATATGAGGTCCGCTAAATCCAATTACCACACCATCACTTAATCCATATCATTATTATACTAATTTATTTATTTTTATATATATTTTTCTTTTTCTTCTATTGTCTTAATGCTCCAACTCAGTCTTTAGAAAAGAGGCTTGCACTTCAATTACCACAGGTGTTTTCAAATCCTTGGGAAAATTGTTTACCTATAACTGATTAGGTGCACTGCTGGAAGAAAACAAGTTCACTCCCTTTCTCGCAGCTCTATCAGCCACTTCATTTCTACCTCTTTTGATGTGCACAAAGATGATCTTGTCCGATTTTTAACTAGCCATTGAGCGTCTTCAATAATCATCTTCAGATGCCATGATTCAATATTGTCTTCTTTCATACCATTGATCAGAATTTGAGAATCACCTTCGACAGTTAACTTCTTCCAACATTTTATTAATGTTGTTTCTAATCCTTTAAGCATAACCAATCCCTCTGCCTGATGCTTGTTTCTATTTTGACATTCATAGCAAAAATCAGAACTGGCTGTTCCAATTCATCTCTAAAGACACAATCTCTACCAGTAGGTCCTGGGTTACCTTTTGCTGCCCGATCAAATTTTAGTTTAATGAATCCCCTTGGAGTGGGATACCTTAAAACCACACCAATTGTTTGTAATGTCATCCCTATCCCATTGTCGGGGACTCTGCTCTTGATATTCCAAGGAATGAGAAGCGAAGCCTTAACTTGATTTTGCTTCATCTTCCTCAATCTCTTCACCTTCCTTGGACCCCGCCTTACTTCTAAAATGACGGAGTCTATTCCCCCCCATACTTGTAGACTGAGACTCCTTAAAATTCTCCTAATCTTTTCAATTGAAATGTTCCAAATAATGATTGCTCGGGATATTTTTCAAATTTAAATTTAACTTTGGGCTTTTAATCCTTAAGTACCATTGCTCTAGTAGAGCTTTGACTGATTCAGGTAGCACTAGATTGAGATCTCATTTTTGTTTCCATGTGGCCCAAAATCCGTTGTGCAAAGGTACAATGAATAAAGACATGTTTACTCCATTCCTCGTGTTCCTCACATAAAAGACAGATAGAGGGTCCATGGAATCCTCTTTTGATCAGCTTTTCATACGTGCTTTTCATATGTGAGGGCCTTTTGTGAATCGCTAACCACAGGAATATGTTGGATTTTGGAAGCCTATTATGAATCCAGATCCTATTATGAGGGAAGATAGCATTCTTGTGCTGCCTCTGCCTGAATTCTTCCTTATAGGCTCTTTGACTGCGACTACCACTCTTAGCAACATCCCAAATCAAATGGCCTTTGCCACTTGCAGAAGGTAGCAAATAGATGGATCAAAAATGAGTTAAACAATAACCTCTTGTTTTCATTTCATTATTAGGCCATTCCAAAACCTTCCCTCTTTTTTCACTTTTGCAATCATGTAATTGTGAACCATGGCTCTCCATTGCTAGCATGCATACTCCATGAAATCTGCCACAACTTCCTCTTGACAAAGTGGAATTTCCTTAATCCAAGAATCTTTCTAAAAACCTGTAATGTCCCTTTTACCCATTTGAGAGCTACTAATTGGTCTTCTTACCATTCCTTCTCCATGGCAAGGAAGTGAAGAAGACGGAGGAGAATCTTGAGCCTCTATTTGCATTATTCTTCTAATATTTTATAATTTCTTTTAGAGTTTTCCCCTCTTAATAAGGTCGGCTGGGTTTAATGTCTTTAATAAGGCTTAATGAAAGATTATAATGACTCATTAAGAGGTCGACATTTCTAATTAAGCTTTGATGCCAAAAAGGAAGATATAAAAGGAGTTTAGAGGCATCATTTGAAGCTAGTCTTGGTGCATTTTATTATATCCCGACAAAGAGAGCTAGTTGCTCCTTGGTCATCCACTTGAGGACGAAAACCCTATTGTGAGGCCTCATTGCAGGACGGAAACCCTTCATGTGGCTGAGGTGAAGGATGAAAACCCTTCATCATCCTTTGGCATTGAAGAGAAGAGCTTATTTGAGGATTCATTTGTCATTTCCAGCTGGTATTGTATTTATTTTGGGTGGAGCGACCTACCTTGGGTAGGGTTTGAAGACATTGGTGAAGAATTTGATAATTCTGAGTTTGTAATCTAATTTGCACTATTTTAAAAGGCCGGAATCTTGAGTTGCATGAATTTAGAGGGTCTTTAGACCCATATTTCATAATTAATTTATGGCTGCAATTTCCAGTGAATATTTCATTTCCAGCAGTGCGTTCTTCAGTGTTTCTTGGATATTTTGGCTTCTAAAAATTCCATATATCTTATAAAAATATTGTCAAATTGATTGGCGGTGTTTTTTTGACATTTTTTGAGCAAGTATAACTCATTGATTTCATATTTCAGTCTGCTACAATTTTCATTTTCAGATTTGCATATAGAATATTTGATAAAACCCTCAAAAGGGTTATTACAGTGGTATTAGAGTTCGAATTCTCAAAAGGCCTAGGGTTTCAATGGATAAATTATTTGCCGGGCAAGAAAGACTTGCGGAGACCATGGATTTTCTTGCCATGTTTCTCCAAAGGATGATTGAACCTAGGGTTCAAAGTGGTGAAGGAAGCTCGAGTGGAGCTAATAATGCCAAGCGACCTATGTGAACAACCCGAGGATTGAGTTGGAAGCCCACTTTCACCCCTAGAAAGGAAGCCAAACTGGAAGAAGAGGCAAGACTGACGGGAAGAAAAAATATTGCAGCGATCTATGAGGAGTATATGGCTTTTGTCCAGAGAGTTCCGTGATGCTATTTCCCTTGCCGAGTTCATGGGTTTGGATAGAGGAAGATCTAGGCCCGAGCCTAGGCATGCCATGCCACAAAAAGAGGATGAGGTGAAGAGCTTCCAAGTTGCAATGACGGAGGAAGAAGAAGAACTCAAAGAACGAGAGCAAGGGCAGACCGATATTTAGCATGAAGGTAAAGATTCTTTGCAAATAAATGATGTGTTTGTGGTTTCTAATGATTGCATGTGGCAGCAAGATGGTGAAAAAAAATCACAAGAGGTTCTTGACGTTAAGAATCAAGATGTTCCAGTTGAGAGGCATATGTTTCAAAAGGTCTCACCGGATACTTATGAGAGCTTTCAACTTGCTGGAATTTTCATAACAACAGTCAACAAAGGGCCATTTATGGGTGTACATGACTCCGACAAGCACCATGATCGTGTCCCATGCAAGTATCAACAAAATAGTGTTGAAGACAATGTAGAAAGAGCTTCATTTGTTGAATTTGAGGTGAAAAAGAAGGCCGATTCCAACTCAGAAATTCTGAGTCACAAGGATGTTTCGATCACTTCTCATCCGGCATGGGAAGGTTGATATGTGGTGAACAACCCAAGGTATGATGGAAATCACATTTCTTCTTCTTTTATATTGCCACCGTACTTATGTCATCATGGGAAAGTTGTAGAAGGTCACATGCTAAGTTTTGGTGATGTGGAGAGCTTGTGGGTTGACACATGTCATTTAGATATTTCCTTCAAGGATACATGGTTCCGGTTGACTTCTTGCATGGTAGAAAGGAAGTCCTTGATATTCCTATCCCATACACATGGTTAGAGGAAATTTTGATGAAGGATTATTTCAAAATCATTATGTATGCTAACAAGGTTGTGAAAGATTCTACCTTCCAAGGACAAGGAGCCACTAGTTTGCTTAATGGTGAATACACTCATGATTCTATTAATGAGTTCTTGGTGGCACAAGTGGGATTAAAGGTTGAAGGTTTCAAAGGACTCATTGTGAAGTTAGTGGATGGTCATTCTATGCAACATACCAAGTGGTTTCCTCAACTCCAAATTGCATTGGAACCATGTAAGGTATGTGTTGATTTCTATGTGATGGCTGATTTGGGTATTGTGCTTCGAGTTCAATGGTGGCATTTGTTGTGAGAACTCCCTCTCAACTATCAAAGCATGAAGAAAAACCTCATAGACAAAGATAAGAAGATCTCTTTGCAAGGTATGCTTCCAGAAACACTCCAAATTAATTTTTTGGTGGGAGAAGACATTTCATGTGAATCATATTTCTGTTCTTTATCTAAAATTACAACGGATTGGAAATCATTAATTTCAGTTGAGTATGCAAAAAATAAGTTTGCTCATGATGCCTTTGAAGGAAAAATGAGTGATGAGAAGTACAAGGTGATAAGCAAGAGGGATATGATTTGTAACATAAGTATGGAGAACATTATTTTCAGATCTCATTTCATCATACTTGCTGATTGGCACAAGAAGGCAGCCATAATGAAGGTTTGTTTTCAGAATTTTAAGGCATTATGGGTTACCATTGATGTACTTTCAGTTACGGTCACTTAAATTGGGAGTGATATGCAGATTTTCAGGTATAGATTGAGTAATTCGAGGAGGTTGGGTGCAAAGTTGATGGGCAGCCCGGAAATCAAGTTTGAGTGTTTCAAACACCCCACTTGAGGCAACCAAAAGATCTTGTACAACAAGGTAACCTTTCTGGTTCATCAATTTTGAGACACTTGTTTGTTGCTTCCTCATTTGTGTGATTATTGTGGAAGGATGGAAAATAGCATGGTGTGCATTTCAAAGTATCATAGGGCAACCCATTAGCATGATATAGGAGTGTCTCAAATGCATATTGTTTGGTTGTTTGGGGTCATGATTTGGGTTCCAAAGACTCAACCAATCATTGGAGAAGTTTGGGAAAATATTTCACCTTGCATTGAGGGTGGAATAAGCATGTTCAGGGCAGCCATTGGAGATGGTAATTTTCAGATTTTCAAAACTCTTCTAATCACCCTTGATGGATGTCCATTTGTTGTCACTTCATTGGATGATAGGATGCACATTTTCAGTCATGTGTTGGACAAATTGTGGGAATTATGGACATCGGTAAACATGTAGCCCAAAATATTTATTTTGGTATTCCAAGTATTTATTTTTGGGGCAAAGAAGGAGTGCAAGAATGTTCTGTTTGCTGATTTCAATCAAGAGCTTGTTGATCTTCATTTTCCAGCCCGTGTAAGACAACTTCTAGTATTCACAAATTTGATTTTTCCATTGAAATTTCAATTTGGTAGTTGTTATGTTATAGCTATTGGGCTGAGTTTGTAAAAATCAGAATTGGGGTTGCCATTTCCAGTTATGAACAGCAGTATGTTTTCATTTTTTGAGAGCATTCTATCATGGGAAAATGAGGAAGAAGGAAAGAAATTAGGTTGTGGTGAGTTATTTTCAGATTTGAGAATTCTGATTTTTGAGTGGAAAATGTGTGACTTCAACAGTTTGGGGCAACATGTTGGTAATTTGGGATAACCAATGCATGGTTGAGAGTTGTGCAAGAAAAGAAAGAGGATTGGCCATCATTTCCACAAGGCATAAGTGGATGAAGAGGGAGACACATCTTTTTTCTAATATGTTTGCTTTATGTGCAGGAATATCAAAGAAGAAGTAGTTAAAAATCATTTGGGATCCAGGTTCTTGCAATTGCTTGAGGACAAACAATTTTCGGAAGGGAGGATTGTAATGTCCCTTTTCCCAATTTGAGAGCTACTAATTAGTCTTCTTACCATTCCTTCTTCATGGCAAGGAAGTGAAGAAGACGGAGGATAATCTTGAGCCTCTATTTGCATTATTCTTCTAATATTTTATAATTTTTTTTAGATTTTTCCCCTCTTAATGAGGTCGGCTGGGTTTAATGCCTTTAATAAGGCTTAATGAAAGATTATAATGGTTCATTAAGAGGTCAGAATTTCTAATTGAGCTTTGGCGCCAAAAAGGAAGATATAAAAGGAGTCTAGAGGCATCATTTGGAGCTAGTCTTGGCACATTTTCATATACTTCGGCAAAGAGAGTAAGTTGCTCCTTGGTCATCCACTTGAGGACGAAAACACTCTTGTGAGGCCTCATTGAAGGATGAAAACCCTTCATGTGGCTTTGGTGAAGGACGAAAACCCTTCATCTTCATTAGGCATTGAAGAGGAAAGCTTATTGGAGAATTTACTTGATATTTCCAGTTGTTATTATATTTATTTTGGATAGTGCGACCTACCTAGGGTAGGGTTTGAAGACATTGAAGGAGAATTTGATAATTTTGAGTTTGTGATCAAATTTGCACTATTTTTAAAGGCCGAAATCTTGAGTTGCATGATTTTTGAGGGCTTCTATATCTATATTCTATATTTAATTTGTGGCTGCAATTTCCAGTGTGTATTCCAACAATGTGTTTTCAATATTTGTTGATTGTATTGGCTTCTAAAAAACCATAAAATCATTTAAAAATATTGACGAGTTGTGTGGGTGCGTTTTCATGATATTTTTGGCATCTTTTTGACCTAGTATAAGTCGTTGGTTTTATCTACAGTTTGTTGCAATTTTCAGTTTCAGATCTGCATATATAATATTTTGATAAAACCCTCAAAAGGGTTATTATAAAACCAACCTTCCTTCTATCCTGGACTTCCCATTTCAGCTTTTCCATAGTCAAGGTTTTGTACCGCTTTATAAAATTCCAAATGTCTGATCCTCAAGGAACTTTATCTTGAGTGAATATTTCTACTTGAGAGATCCAAATCCTTAGCCTGCGGAATTATACTCCATAATCTTTTTCCTTCCTCATAAATTCGTTAGAGCTATTTACACCCCACGGACTGGTTCAAATCTTTACTGTCCCTTAATCCCAAGCTCGATTTGTCTTAGGAAGACAAATCTCTTCCATGCTACCAAGTTGATTTTTTTTGTGGTTCTTTGATCCATTACACAAAAATTCTTGGAATTGCAATGATTCCTTTAGCCATTGAGTTTGGCATTTACAAAAGAGACATTATGTACGTTGGCAAAGCTTGTAGAGAGGATTTCATCAGTTGGGTCCTACCTGTCAGAGGTAGCCATTTTCCTTTCCAAGTAGATAACTTTTTAGCATTCTTTTTAACATTGGTTTCCAAACCTCTTGTCCCACTTTACCAAATATGATGAAATGTCCCTTTCAAGGGATTAGACCAATAACCAAAGAATTTAGATAAAACACCAAATGCTTCAAATCTGATTTTTATAGCAGCAGACTGAAATTAAAAAATCAACAAACTGAACTCTTCAAATAGCGGTATAAAATATATGCCAAACACCAAATATACTTCAAATAAACTTGCCACAAATTAGAGATATATTTTGTGCATCCAATAGAACCAAGAACAATGATAAATTTGAAACAACACACTGTTGGAAATTAATAAATGTCTAACAAAGAGCAACCACAAGAAAATTATAGAATATGGTCTAGAAACCCCCAAAAATCATGAAAAATGCAGATTCTAACCTTAGAAATTATGCCAAATCAGATTATGAACTGAAAATGCAAATATATGTTCACTAAACCCTCAAACCCTACACCAAGGTAGGTCGTTCCACATGTAGGAAGCCAATAACAATCTGAAAATGAATGTTCTCTCCTCAAATCTGCCTTAAACTTCAATACCAAGCAATGATGAAGGGTTTTCGTCCTTCACCAAACCACTAGAAGGGTTTTCGTCCTTCTAGGAAAGCCACACAAGAGGGTTTTCATCCTCAAGTGGAAGAACAAGGAGCAACAAGCTCTCAATGCTCAAGATAAGAAAATGCGCCAAAACTAGATGCTTAATGATGTCTTAAGACTCCTTTTATATTCCTCCATTGACGCCAAGGCTTGAAAAGGTAAGGCCGACCCCCAAGAGATTGTTTTTTTCCTTCATTAGCTTCCATTAATTTGCTTTAATTCAACCGACCTGCTATAAGAGGGAAAACATTAAAAGAAACTATTAAAAATTAGTAAAAACATATCAAACGGAAGCTCAATGTTCTCCTCCGTCTTCTTCACTTCTTTGCCATGGAGAAGAAATGGCAAGAAGCCCAAATAGTGGCTCTCAAGTGGGAAAAGGGGGCATTATAGTCCCCCCTTCCCAAGATTGCTTGTCCCCAAGCAATTGCAAACCCAATACATCCGCTGCCCCATCTTCTTCTTTCCCATCTTTTTAAAGTTCTTCATCCTCTAATGGTGAAGGTGGCATCCTTGATAAAGCATCCGCAACCACATTATGCTTCCCCTTCACATACTCAATATCAAAATCAAATGTTTGGAGTCTACTCACCCATTTTTGTTGCTCAGTCATTCAAATCCTTTTGATGGAGAAAGAATCTCAAGCTATTGTGGTTGGTTTTTACCACAAACCTTCCACAAATCAAGTATTGCCTAAACTTAATTAAGGCATGCATGATGGCAAGCATTTGTCTATCATAAACAAAAAACTTTTCTCATGATCTTTCAATTTCCGACTTTCAAAAGCAATGGGTTGCTGATTTTGCATCAAAACAACACCTATACCCTCACCGGAAGCATCACATTCAAGCACAAATGGTTTAGAAAAATCTGGAACAACAAGAATCGGACAAGAGCACATCACCTTTTTCAATTCTTCAAAAGCTATATGGGCTGATTTGGACCAGCTGAAAGCATCTTTCTTTGTTAGAGAAGCCAAAGGGGCTGCAATTTGTGAGAATCCCTTCACAAACTTCTGGTAGTATGAGCACAAACCCAAGAATCCTTTCAAGTGAGTAATGTTGGTTGGTGTTGGCCAATTCATGATTGCTTGAATCTTGCTTTGATCCACATGAACCCCACGTGCATTGATAACATGCCCCAAGTATAAAATCTCATCCATACCAAACTCACATTTAGAGTTTTTTTCATACAATGACTGTTGTTCCAAAATTTCCAGCACTATATCCAAGTGTTGGAGGTGCTCCTCCCATGATTTACTATAAATCAGAATATCATCAAAGAAAACCAACACAAATTTCCTTAATTGCTTACCAAAAATGTGGTTCATGCATGATTGGAAGGTGGCCGGGGCATTGGTCAATCCAAATGGCATGACAAGGAACTCGAAATGCCCAAAGTGACACCTAAAAGTGGTCTTGTGCACATCTTCTTCTCTAACTCTTATTTGATGATACCTGGATCTCAAATCAATTTTGGAGAAGTAGATTGCTCCATGTAGTTCATCTATGAGCTCATCAATCCTTGGAATGGGATACTTGTTCTTAATTGTTTTCTTATTGAGCACACGGTAGTCCACACACATTCTTAGAGTACCATCTTTTTTCTTGACCAGCACCACAGAAGAAGCATAGGGGCTGGAACTAGGCCTTATCAACCCCATTTCCAACAATTCTTTGATAGTTTTTTCAATTTCTTCTTTGTAAATCCGTGGGTGACGGTAGGGGGTGGTTATTACCGGTTTGGTACCCAGTTCTAACTCAATAACATGTTGGAATCCCCTATCTGGTGGCAGCCCATGTGGTAACTCATTGAAAACTTTAGCATGCCTATCAAGTATGGGCTGAATATCATCATGAAAAGTAGATTGAATGGAAATAGAAGAGTTAGCTCTTACCAAACAATGGGAAGCCCAAACAACCTGCCCCTTTTTAAAAGTTCTTTCCATACTCTTTGTTGTCACAACTTGTGGAGTTCCACCTTTCATTCCATGCAACACTACTTCTTTGCCTTCTACTTTAAATTTCAGCTCCATGTTTTGATAATTTTGAGAAAGCTCTCCTAGAGAATGTAACCATTGCACACCCAATACCAAATCAGATTCACCAATACTAATAACGTAGAAATAATCTCTTACCATGTGCCCTCCCAAAGTGAGTGTGAGTTGAGGTATCCTCTTTGTGCAAGGAAGTATGAAACCATCCGCAACCGTGACATTGAAACCCTTGAAGTTTTCAGCCTTCAACTTCAATTTCTTTATCAAGCTCTCATCTACAAAATTATGTGTGGCTCCACTATCAATCAAGACGGTTTACCTTTTGTCCTTGAAGATCACCCTTTTCACGAAATGGGTGATATCTAGGTGCCCCCGACAATGTAGCAAGAGTACCTTCTAGCTTCTTTGGGTCTTCTTCCTCCAAAACATCATTATGCCTAGCTTCATCAACCATGTTATCTTCATCTTCACAATCAGAAATTACTTCAATATAATGAACTTTACCTTTGCCTAAACAACGATGTCCCAGAGTCCATGGATCCTTGCATGAAAAGCACAAATTCTTCCTTCGTAGCTCGTTTCTAGCCTCCTTATCATGGCTGGTTTTAGGCAGATCCGTGTGAGTATTGGGCACCTTTTGGAGAGGTCTCTTTGGCTGGTCCAAAGGGATGCTTCTTGGCTGCTTGGTGGGTTGTCCCCCACTAAAATTCACTCTTGAAAGACTGCTGCTCACTGCAGATTTGGGGCAACACCTTCAAGATCAAGAGCCTTCATAATTGCCTCTTGTAGAGACAATGGATCAAAGGCATGAACCAAACCCTTGAGGGGTTTGATCAAACCCTCCACAAAAAGCATTATAAGTCTTCTTTCGAACACATCCGTGATCATGACGGAAAGTCTTTGAAATTCAGTCACATACTCATCTACCGTGCCTTGTTGTCTCAAATGTGCAAGCTCATGGAAATGCACCTCCGAATCCACTCTATCAAATCGATCAATGGTCTTTGGCAAAACTCATCATAGGCATGTATCTCTCTATGCTCTTGTGTCACAAGCTCATGGAATCACCATTCATGAGCAATTCCTTAAAGATGAAGTGTGGCAAATTTAATAGCATCCTCTATCATAGGCTTCAAAGACGAATATGTATTCAACTTTTGAATCCAAGCCCTAACGGTACCATTAGTTGATCCATCAAATGTAGAAAAAGGCATCTTACCCAATATATTTTGGACCTCTCTTTGTGGCATGTGATGTCTAGGCTTGGGCCTAGGTCTTCCTCTATTCACTCCTATGAATTCTGCAAGTGAAATAGCCTCACGAATCTCCCTTGGTAAGGCCATGTATTCCTCATAACTCATAGCAATATTCCGTCCACCCATAGGCCTTGCTTCTTCTTCCGGAATAACCTCCTCTCTAGGAAGGAAAGTGGGCTTCAAAATCGATCCTCGGACTGATCCCATAGGTCGCTTGGCATTATTAGCTCCAGTTGAGCTACCTTCACCACTTTGAACCCTAGGTTCAATGATCCTCTGGAGAGATAGGGAAAGAAAATCCATGGTGTCTGGAAGTCTTTTTTGGCCGGCAATTAATTTATCCACTTTAGCTTCTTGTGAATCATGTTTAGCCATGCTTCCTTCCTCCCTTGGTTGGTTTTCCTTGTCCGCTTTCTTCCTTCTTTGATAATGGATGAAACCCTTGTTGCCTTCTTCCATAAAACCCTTAGTCTTTTGAAGATCCGAGCTCTGATACCACTGAAATGTCCCTTTCAAGGGATTAGACCAATAACCAAGGAATTTAGACAAAACACCAAATGATTCAAATCTGATTTTTATAGTAGACTGAAATTAAAAAGTCAGCAAACTGAACTCTTCAAATAGCGGTATAAAATATATGCCAAACACCAAATATACTTCAAATAAACTTGCCACTAATTAGAGATCTTTTATGCATCCAATAGAACTAAGAACAATGATAAATCTGAAACAACACACTGTTGGAAATTAATAAATGTCCAGTGAAGAGCAGCCACAAGAAAATTATAGATTATGGGTCTAGAAACCCCCAAAAATCATGAAAATGCAGATTCCAGCCTTAGAAATTATGCCAAATCAGATTATGAACTGGAAATGCAAATATATGTCCACTAAACCCTCAAACCCTACACCAAGGTAGGTCGCTCCACATGTAGGAAGCCAATAACAATCTGAAAATGCATGTTCTCTCCTCAAATCTGCTTTAAACTTCAATACCAAGCAATAAAGAAGGGTTTTCGTCCTTCACCAAACCACTAGAAGGGTTTTCGTCTTTTTAGGAAAGCCAGACAAGAGGGTTTTCATCCTCGAGTGGAAGAACAAGGAGCAACAAGCTCTCAATGCTCAAGATAAGGAAAATGCACCAAAACTAAATATCAAATGATGTCTTAAGACTCATTTTATATTCTTCCATTGGCGCCAAAGCTTAAAAAGGTAAGGCTGACCCCCAAGAGATGTTCTTTTCCTTCATTCACTTCCATTAATATAGCCATTGTTGAAGTTCAACCAAATGTTGAAAGTGGTGAAAAATTCACAGATGAAGAATACATATTTTAAAGAAGCCCAACACTTTGAAGACATGAAGGGATCTAGTATAGATGAAGCTTAGTATGGATGGTTGTCCAATAATTCGGGAGTTTGGGGAGGCGGAATCCAAGAACTCGGGAATTTAGTTTGGGAGCTACACCTTTACAAAGGTTACAAAGCAACTTGATGGAGTTTTTCTTTGTCAAAGAGTTGTTTTCAAAGAGACAGCTTTTGAAGAATCCATGGTTTTGTTTGGTTTTGTCATTTTTGTATGCTTTTGCTTTCTGTTGTGTAAGCATTAATAGAAGATATTAGAATATAAGGATTATCTGTTATAATTAAGTCACTATTAGTTCTGAATTAAATAATGTTCTGTTGTTACCACTTCAACAATTTTGTAAATATCATTTGCATGATAAAATGACGGACACAATCTATGATGTGGGTATTCCGATTTCTCTTCATTATTTATTTGTTCACTTCTAACAGTTAAGATCTTACAAAAATGTTTGTGCTTTTCTAATTGCAGTAGACTGTTGTTCCTCAATAATTCCTAGATTTGAGATATCCATTGCCCATCCCTATTGTCTTTCTTATTCTTTTGTCCTCCATCAAGTGCTAGGATTTCTTGCCCATTAAATTCCACTCCTTAAGGGAATCTAGCAGGATAATTTCTTTGTTTGCCTTATTTCTAGTGCTCTTGAGTCTAGGGGATTGTGCCTTTGGTATCTCTGCAAACCCATGAGTTTTTCTTGTAGTTTTCATAATCTAACTTTATCTCCTCATTTATCAATGTTCCATCGCGTTCATTGAATTGTCATTGTTTCCTTGGACACTAGGAGGAGGGATTGGGGACTCTTCGAAAATGATACTATCAATACTCGCATTGCTTCCTTTAGTTTCTATGTTTCCTCCTCTTTGTTCTCACAAAATTTCCTATGGTTTCTCCATTGAAATTCCTTTTGGTGCCCCAGCTTATGTCTCTTTAAGTCTCTATTGCCAGACCCATTTATTCCTTTTGATAACAGGCATAAGAGGCTTCAAACTTATTTCTATTCAGATATTGATTACAGCTACTCACTTATGCCCTATGTTTTGGCACTTAGAGCCCGTGAATGGTAAACATTCATAGTCTAATGCCTACTTCCAAGTTCCTGCGGAGGTATACAATCTGACCGCTTGAAGAATAGGTTTTGCCAAATTGACATTCTAGCACGAGCTGATAATTTCCTATCCTTGGTGGCCTGACCAATTGGCTCTCCTATACATTTGGTTATTTTCTTAAAGATCCCTTCATCCCAGAATTCCAGTGGAAGTTTGTAAAGTCTTATCCATAAAGGAGTCTTTGAAATCAGTTCTTTTGAAGGATTTAAAAGAGGGGTCCATAATTTCATACATAATCCAAAATCATGAGAAACGACGAGCCCCCATAGAAGATTCGCTCCCTGTTCCCAGCAGATTGGAAGGTAAGTTGAAAAACTCCTCATGTAAGAAAACGGATATCTGGTCGTGGGAAGTCCTAATTCTGTCCAATCCATCTTTTGAGTTCTTCTCTGGCAGGTGATGCTCCGATAAATTTGCATATTAAAGCAGGCTGTGACAAATCCTCGCAAACACCTTCAAAATCAAGATCTGAAATCTTGATGTGAAGGATCTCTTCTGCGACTTTTTGCAATAATTTCTTTAATTAGTGAATTTCCACAAAATGATCTTGATTCTTTTGCTTGGCTGAAATATCCTTACTTTTTCCAATCTTCTCATCACGGACCTCTCTAGGATCCTCCAAAAGTGCCTCCTTTATCAAAGAGGTGGGAAGCATGTCCTGATCTTGAAGATTTGTTTGGATTTTTTTACTTGGCTTTTTGTCATTCCCAGCCTTTACAATAGCCCTGAACCTCTGCTTCCTTCCGACTTCTTCCCCCAATGGCAGGCTTTCGTGCATGAAAATAACGTTTGATCACTTGTCCTTCAAAACTATCACTCCCTCCTCTTCTTTTATGCTTTTTTGCTTGCTCATCTTTGCATTATATTAATATTCTGAACTGAAATTAGTAATTAGTTTTGACTCGTGCAGTAACTGATGCAAATGCCTCAAAAAATGTGATTAATTGCGATGTCAAAAGAAACAGTTAGATATAGTATCGGGTATGTGACCATACAACAAATATAAATTCGTAAAAATGTAAACACATAGAACACATATTGGTTTATTATATCAAACAAATATTATTGTTTATATCATACTAACAACATTACGATTTGCAAATTTTAGGACAAACTAGCAACTTTACATTTGACAAATGAAAACTTAGGTAAGAAAAATATTTCATCATTTGCATAGTAACATACAATAATAAAAATTAGTTTCTTATATATGTACTCAGCCTATTGGCAAACCACAATCACCTTTAGGTGATGTTGCTAGCTTTTATTGCTTCTTACCAATGTGTAAATATTCATATAACTCTTAATATACCTTTCTCATATTCCATTTATGGCTGCAATTCTTAACAAAACAGAACTTGAGAAGAGACGATGAATCTTGGGAGTTTGAGAAGACAAAAGGTTTGCACGACTAGTGGAACAAAGAGCTGGGAAAGAAAGGGTACTTGAGGCAGCCAAGAAATTACCCCTTCTAGATGAAGCTAGTGCAGACCCCTTTCATCGTGAGCAGACTGCAAAATTCTTTGAGACTTATACTGAGGCCCCTCGGGTGTTGCGAAGTCCTCATTTGGGAAGTGAGTCTAGCTTCTTGGATGAGTAGAGGAATTGTTATCGAGGAAATATGAGACAACTTGAATAATTGTTCATTGGTGAAGAGGAGGAAGTAGTGACTCCCATTAGATCTGCAGTTACAGGTGTGGTGGATGACAATCAAGAATTGGATATTTTTGGGTGCAGATAATTATGCCATTGCAGCTCTGTATGTGATAGTTGCTTAAAAAGTAGTCATTGTTGCCTAGGTCTTTGTACTCAACTTTGTGGTAATCTCCTTGTACATACCAACTTACGAAGAGTTACTTGGTCAGTGTTTGCTGATATTTCCCAAGGTTGACGTCAACTGAAAAAAAAACTCCTTTGTAGTCTAGACTAGAGGCTGAAAATGTAATATTGATATCAAAACAAAATTCGCCAATCAGGAAACAACCTCTTAGAGACCATAACATTTCCAGCAAACAGTTTTTTAGAGAAATGAAAAAGTAATGGTTATTGAATATAATTAAGCTTTCCTAGTCAAAAATTTATCTTATTTTTAGAAAGCAAGAATTAATACATTAGTTTAACTTTAAACAAATTAGAAATAGTTCAAATGTCACTATTGTAAGGAAGTTCAAAACCCCTTTCACATCCTAAAAATTATTTGGACCCGTTCTACCCAAGGGTGATAAGATGTGGTTATATGGTTTAGTGAGTTAATTTTATTATATATATATATATATATATATATATATATATATATATATATTTAATTGGTGATGTGGTGATGTATATAAGAGCTCCTCACAAATTGGTTTTAATGGGAATAGTGGCTGAAATGTAATTTACTCTTTGAAATTATATTACCATATAGAATAAAATATATTTACACTTGGCCTAAGTACATTAAATTTACTGATGTTGCTATTTATATAAATATAAGTAAATTATCAATTATTTTGGCATTTTACACAATCCCACAATTTATTGAGGATAAAAAGGCTCTGATTTATATTGAGAATAAAAAGGCTTGGATACCAAATGAAATGTATCAAATTTCCCCTAATCTACATTAGTTAAAAAAAAATCATCAACTTCACTGAATAAATAAATAAATTTCTAATCTATAGTGCTAAAAAAAAGATCCGATAAAGTAGGTTGTGGTTAACTCAATAACCAAGTTAAACCACCAAACCCTAGTTCCTTAAAAAGAGGTTGAGTTTAGTCCATGGTTTTAATTTCCACACTAATGGTTAAATCTAAAATTACAATATGTATATAAATAAATTAAATTGTTTTTATATCAACCAATTAAATTTTGTTGTGCATGTCCTAAATTCTATCACCTTCTATGTTATATAAAATTTTTACATATTTCATCAATGTAAATAATAAAATAAAATAAAACATTCACATGTATATTTATTTAAATAAGACCAAGATTTATCTCGTTTTTTATTAATTCTCAACAGGGATTACATAGTTTCAGAGAGAACTTATCTTAGCCAAGTGACAAGAAATTTGATAAAAAAAATTCAATGCAAATTCCATAACAGACACTAGACTATGGCCGCACTATTGAGAGGAAATGTTATGCACTCAGTGTATTTTCTTGTTGCCCTGGCCAAGAACCATCCGATGTGTACACCGTACTCTTGGTTAGGACACCTCTGGTGCCCCTCTCTCTTGCCCACTGCCTGTCTGCACCTTTGTCAACCTTGGAATTAAATCTTGGATCCAAATACATAGGCTTTCTCAAACTCCCTTGTAATTGTTTTCTCTCCAATCATAATTTATTCCCCCCCTTTTCTTCTCTTCCATATGCTTTTTTATAATATTTCATGGGTAGTTATGAACCGACGCAATGGTTCCACACCCTTTTACTTTAATTAATCATCTTTAATAAAATGCTCGGGTTATTCACTCCCACATTTATTTTTTTCAATAGTTTATTATAATACCTTTGTTATAAAGAATCTCAACTCAAACTTTTATTATTTAAATAAATCAACACGCCTTTAAGTAATTAAATCCTTGGAGATTTAGTCACATAACAAGCAGTAAGAGGGTTTTGGGAATGACTGCAAGCTGAATTCAGTTTCCTTTTTATTTCCCCTCTCTTGGAAAGGGTCTTTTTTAAGGGATTTTTGGATGGATAGGGACAGCTGCTAGGGTTTATGGCATACAACTAGGTTGGCAGCAATCAGTGTTCTTTGGAGGACAAGATGCCAAGCCATCTTTCAGGTGGATACCTATCCTCTCAGTATGGTGAAGTTAAACCTTTTCAAACAAGAGTTGGCTTTGATTGTACAAGTTAAGTTTGAGTGGTTTCAAAGAGATGTGATCTCTTTGCTCATTGGGCCACAGGCTTAGGTGCTTTCTTTCCTTGCCTATGTAGGGATAAATTCTTCTTGTTAGCATTGTGCTCAGCTGATGTAACTATTTGTTCCTGGAGTAATATAAGATGCATTATTTCGAAAAACAAAACAAAAACAATATCTTCCTCAAATATATGATGCATACTAGCTCACCATAACATAGCATTATAAGAGCCTAAATTTGTCCTCTATGTTTGAAGGTAAATGATTTGGGACATAAGTTTTCTAGAGAAAATATTCACAAATGATTTGGGCCGTAAGTTTTCTTTCTTCCTTGAATATATGATGTATACTGGCTCACCATAATGTAGCTTTATAAGAGCCGAAATTTGTCGTCCATGTTTGAAGGTAAATGATTCTGCTAAGCAATCACATATTTAGTGTCAAGTCCGTCAGTCTTTTTATTTTCTTATGTGATTTTGTATATATTTGTATTGGGAAGCTATATATTAATGGCCATAACAATGCCTGTATTTACCACATAGTTGCAGTTCAGGGCGGGATTCCCAAGACTCAGTACTTGCAAATGGAAGACTATGTTTCACAAGAAAATGTCATTTGGGTTGACACGGCTGATGGTTTGACCAATGCTTCACAACATTTTTCTTCAACTGAGATTGTTGGAATAGACTGTGAATGGAGACCCAATCTATTGGCAGGAGAGAAGATGAATAAGGTATCATTTGATTGTTGTCAATAGATCACCATCTTCCCCTTTTGCAAGAATGTGAGGTATGTTCCTCATTTTGATAGGTTCTTTGTGGGAAGTTGAATATGATTTGTGCATGTATACATTTTCTTTGTTTTTACATTTTCCATAAATTGTTAATTTTCAAGTACATGTTGCAGACAGAAACAATAGGCATAGCTGCAATGTTGACTTGGCATACTAAAGGTAGAGAACTGCCATTTAATCTGTGCCAATACAATTCTACCTTGTTTTGTAATACTTGAAATTCATGGAGATCTACTGGACCACTAGCCTGGGTTCAAAACATACTTGACCATTAGTATATATACTCATCTCCTGGGTGCTGGACATTTTGAGATAAGGTCTGCAATTATTTATCTTGCTAACAAGTCGTTTTTAATTTTTTCTTCAGAAGTTATTCTGGACTCTGTACTCTAACTGTCCTCTGAATCTTGCGTCTGCAACTTTAATTTCAAACAAATGTGATAGCCTTTCAGGTCACTTTCCTCTGATAGCGTCGTTACCATATGCATTGGTCTCTGACTTCTTGTACACTTCAAATTGAAGACATCTACAAACCTGAGACGTGGCTTTTAGTACAGATTTGTCAGTTTAAGAGCACATGTAAATAGATATGCTGAGCTCAAGGTGCCCTGTTTCTTATGTGAGGCTTGGCAATTTTTCTTTGTGAATTTTGTTGTTTGATAAAACAGATTTCTGCAGCATTACAATTGTTCTTGATCCTGGACAACGATGATTTCCATCATGCATATTATTCATAATTCCAATTGTGAGCACTGACCCAGATGGTATGAAATAACTCCTCAATCTATGGCACGTATTCATCCATTCTAACCTCTGGTTTCATGCAGTAAATTTTACAAAATGTCCTTTGTTTCCATCCTCTGCTCATCTGCCAATTTCATTCTAATATATTCTGCTGCATTCTAACTTGTTTCAAAAGTTGTTTCCATCTCTTTGTTTCTAATTGCAAATTCAAAACTCAAAAGCAAGAGCTTAAGTTTAGCTTCCCTGTGTTTAAAGTTGCAAAATTTGCAAACGTTAACCCCTTAAACAATATGAGGTGATATTTTCACCCAAGATGCGGATCCCTTCTCTCGGAATCTGCAGTGATAATCTCTTATTTTTCTTTGAAGTTTGGAGGCATTTTTACTAAGGTGTTTAAGGGCATTTTTTTTGTCCCTTTGAGGGCTTTTACCTCTAAAAATTGGCGGAAGTTATTCTTAGGCATCTGGAGCATTTTTCTGAGGCATTCAAGGAATTTTTAGCTGTGGAAATCCGGACATTTGTTCTAAAGGTCCACATGGTTGGAAGACTGGAGCCTGAAAAGTGCCCCTTCTGAATGAAGTAATTGTAGGCCCCTTCCAATTTGTGATGTCTGCAGAAGTTGTTGCGAATAGTGGAATGGTATTTAAGCCCTGCTTTGGCAAAGAGAAATTCGCATTTGAGAAGCAAGGCAAGTTTCCGCATTTGGAAGGGTTGAAGAATAGTTTATCATTGTAGAGAAGATAACGGTTTCTCCCATTCAGATTCTTGTTTAGAGAGAGGTGGATGATGATTTATATGTACAGCCTGAGGTCGTGGAAGAAATAGGAGACCAACCTACGAGAATTGCTCACGGTTCATAGGAGAGCATTGCCCAATCATGTATGACGGTGCTTGGTAGGGGACTCTAGCCTGGGAGTGTCAAGTTCCTTTTGGCTACACTTCAAGCAGTGCTTCTAAGGGGACTCTAAAATGCAAGTGTGTGACACTAGTCTGCTGGTGATGGAGAATCTCATAGGTGGACGGACATTGAAGACAAGAAAGGAAGGAGTCCTCGAATTATCACCACATGAGTTTCAACATGAGGATGTGAAGAGTAAACTGACAAAGAGTGATGGATTTGCCTCCTTCCAAGAGGCAAAATTTTTCAAATTTCTACGGCGACAAAAAGCTAAACCCTTGTCTAACATTACAAAACTTGTGACATCATTTGGACAACCGATGGCCAAACTGTCAAAGCATATTGGTTTTGTGCATTTTTCGGCAATCCTCAGAGGGGTAGCCATTGATTGTTACGCAAAGCATTCAACTCCAATATCCCATTTTGATGTGTGGGAAAAACCGAAGAAAGCATTCCAAGTGGAGCTCAAATTATTGTCGGACGACAATGAGACCGTTTTAGAAATTTACCGTAGCAAGCAAGAAAGAGCAAATCAATCCTCTCATATAATAAATGCCTAAAGTATTTGTTCAAAAAATTGGAGAAGTACCCAACCTCTGGTCTGAAAAAGTGGTGGTTCATTAAGGGAATTTCTTTAAAGTCGAAGAAGATGAAATTTGTGCCACCAATGGATCAAGAAGCGTATGACCACATAGTGGACATTGACAATGATGAAAAATGTGTGTCTAGGGTCGAGTAATGAGTGACTCAAATGATAACAATATAAAAGGGAAACCATCCTCGATGGAAGTACTTTGCAATGATATGATGTAGATGTTGAAAGACATCAAGAAGGTCTAGTGTGCAACCATTAGCACAAAAGGGCACGCTAGTGCCAATTTCCCAAATATTGTCTTCAACAACATTTGCCAAGTGACAGATTATTTAGACAAGAATTTCTCATTTAATATGAAAAAAAAGGCACACATGTCCCATTGTCATTGAGCGAAATTACAATTCCGAATCCGAAAAGAGCTGACAATGGAGGATACAAGAACCTTGAGACAAGAGAGTAATTATAACTAATGATAGAACAATCAAGGTGACAACAACAATAAGCCGCAATATGACTAGAAAGACAAATCAATTGTGCAATGTAGAAGTACTACATGTGGGGTCACTTTGGACATAATTGTTCAATCAAGCAAAATAACAGTAATGGAAGATTGCTATACCGATGGTAGAGACTAGAAAATCATGATGATGACAATTTCCCAAAGTGGTATGAAACAAGCACAATCTTGTTAATATCAAAGAATTGATGGCGGTGATCAAAGCAACGACAAAATTTTTTTAGTATTGTGACCCAATAATAGAGAAGTAGAGGCTTGTACATGATTGAACAAAATTGCCTTTTGGAAGAAGAGGCAAAATTCAAGAAGCCTTGAGAGACATCAACATCGGAACCATTTAACCATGACTTCATACTCTTGCCATCAATCAAAGAGAGATAGTGAAACATGTGTTGTAGACATTGGTGCTCGTTAGGGTGACTAACTTAAACCAAAGCATTCCTATTCTACATGATATCATTCCACCCCTACCTTGTTGATTTAGAAGACATTGATGGCGAACGAGTAGGCGGTCGACCCCACGGTCTTGATGATCAAGAAATGAGAGAAGTCTATAGAAGTTCATGTGGAGATATTGGGGAAACACTTACTAAGGTGATCATCCATGGATATTTGAGTGTGAATGTCATCCCAAAGAAGGCTTGGTAGAGACTTCGTAGACCCGTTCTATTGTCAACAATGTTTAGAATGCTTGGAGTGGATTATTATGACTGACATCTTTGGGTATGTTGGACATGTAAAAAGCTATGTTAGTGGGTACAACCCTAGAGGTACCATACCCGGTACATGTATGCAGACGGTATTGCCAGACATACCCAAGACATCCAAGGATGTACTTAGACGTGCCTGTGTATGTCTGGCCATACTCGGCGCATACCCAAGGGAAAAATGGTAGGTTTTTTTTTCATTCTTTTGTCAAAAAAGGTCAAATCCGGATTTTTAAACCTTAAGATAATCTCCCAAACCCAAAAAGACACTCCTAAACTCCTTTTAAACAACACATTAACCTCACATTACATGCTTCTCATTACACATTTACTCTCACCTTCATTTTTTTCTTTTCAATTGTTTAGGGCTTGTAACAAGTGCCAAAGAGCTCAAGGAGCTCGCAAACAAGATGTTTGGTGATTTAAGGTAAGTGTTTTGTGAAAAAAAATTAAATAGGTTTTTAGTTTGTAATTTGAATTTTTGTTTTTATTTTTTGTTATTGTTGTAACTTAGAATTCTAAACATTATTTCAACACTTAATTGTTTTCAGTAAATGCATTATGCAGCTATAGGGATTTGCTAGAATGGTTTCAAGTTCTAGTTCTGTTGACCAAAGTATACGAGGTATCCCATTCAAATACGATCCATGCTCGCACCTTTGGAAGCAGGTCACACTAATAGAACAGTTGCCAAGTGTAGGGGCCGTCATTTGGATTTGCTCAAAATGTAAAATGTAATTTAAGAGCTCGTATAGTCCAATGAAATACCATTTGTGTGGGGTTTTTGGCCAAGGAATCAAAGCATGTGGAGGGTTGGATGGAAAGCGATTACCACATGCAAAGAACAAGAAGATGTGGATGTAACTACCCTAAAATCTATGCAACCTATGGCTACAAAAGAAAGATCACGTAGTAAGACACTTGTTTCTTCATTTGTCAACTATGTTGCCAAGAAACGGAAACGGAAACGGGTACAAAACGCGGAAACAACAATTTTCAAAACACCTTGGATACGAAACGTTGCGGGAAATGTATGTACAATATATTATCAAAATATATATATATATATATATATATGCATAGTACTCATTTTAAAATTGTACTCCATAGACCATAAGAGATAATTATAATTGATAAAACACTCAAAAGGTATTTTGTAAAGCATGTGAAATAATAAATAATTACCAGGTTCGGCCGGATTTGTATGAAATCCGGTTCGAACCGTATTTTTTGAAGCTAACCGAATTAAATCCGGTTCGGTTCGGCCACGTTTTTGTAGGAATTTTTTTTTTTTCCTTTTTGGCATGTTTTTCCTTTTTGGCGAAAATTTCACAAAGAAAAAAATTTGCCATTTTTGGAAAGGGTCCGGGAATATGTAGCAGCAAAAACTTGCATGTGCCATAACTTTCATTATGTGGCTCCGTTTTAGGTGTCGTCTTCTCTAAAAGTGTATATTTTCTCGAGCTCTACGCATTAATGACAATATTTTTCTTATTTTCATAAAATCCATTTTTGAGACCTTTTTGGACCAAGCAACTTCTTGCAATCTTTTGAAAGAATCATTATGATGATGATGATTATGGTAGATGGATGCTTTTTTGTATGATTTGTCTATATATAATGATATAAGTATACAATAATATAAATTTATAATAATATAAGTATATATATTCCGAACCGGATTTTTTCGGAATTTTTCCGTATTTTTTCGAGAACTCCGAATTTTCGGATTTTTTTGCCCTTCCGAATTTAATCGGATTTCCGAACCTGGTAACTATGATGCAACACCTTATTTTCAAAAAAAAAAGGAAAACGAGTTTTTTAAGGCATTGCAGCCCACGGCAAGGGACGATCAATGGACGTTGAAACAAGGGTATCCACGTTTCCAATGGATGGCTAAAGATCCGGCAAATAGGTTGTTGATCCATGTGGTTGCCTATTTGCCCTTATGTCCACAATGTTTCTAAGGGCTATTGATTATAAGGGGGACGGTGAAGGATGCCCAATTCATTGCCAACATCCTCATAAATGTCCACGGAGGCGGTGGACGAGCCTCAAAAACATTGTTCAAGTTGTAACGCAGACAACGCAAAAAATTACAGTGTTGAACGGTTATTGGTCGAAGGCAAGAATGTAGGCACATATTTTGGATACCTTGGAGTCATGTACATTCCCTCAACTTCATGTTACAAGACTAGGCACAAAAATTGCTTGGCATCTAAGCAAGTCTTTGAGGAGGCGAGTGAGATCCAAATGTTCGTCAGCAACCACCACATGTCCTAAACCATCTTCTGGAGATTCTCAACATTGCAACTGTTAAAAGGTAACAATCTTTTTTATTGTTTTATAATTTATTTTAAATAAATTCATTAAATCAATTTTGTAAGTTTGTAATTTGTAGAATTTTATTTTTTTATTGTTTTACTTGCCTTAATTTTGTTTGTTTTAATTTCTTATTAGGATTGTTGAGACAAGATTTGAAACCTCACACACGCTCGTCGTTGAGACTTGTAGAAAGTGTGAGAGGCATTAAGCGGCTTGGTTATGACGTGACATTTGGGGTGTATGGAGGCGTGCAAACAAGTGAGAGGGCCTGTTGACTACATTGTTAATCCTCAATTACGGGTGGTGGCAATGAGTGTGGATTAATTGCTCAATTTTACCAAATCTAGTCATGCTCATAATTTGTTGATATGGATCATCCATGTTTCAATGAGATTTATGATGGAATCGACTCAATGATTGACAACCATTATGTCCATCATAATTGCCATAGAGCAAGATCCTACAAAGAATTTCTTCGTAGGAAGTGCAGTCAATGCATCTCATTGAAACGATGGAACAAAATGACTACCCTATTGCATCACAATCTTGTGTTTTGCCTCAACTCCAAATACTATAGCGCGGAGATCCTTTCTTTTCCTAGGAGAGTCCCACCATATAGGGATGTTGAGGTTAGTGAGGTGTATAAGGCGGCATTCACTAGATTTTTCCCAAATCTAGAAGTAGAAGACTTGGTTAGAGTAGAGTTTTTTTGAATTTCATATCTTTTAGGGATCACTCCATTAGTGCTCTTTGTGACAAATACAGGATGGACGCTTATTTGTGGTGGTACCTCTAGGGGCAAGCATACACCCACCTCATGCCACTTGCACGAAAAGTTTTATCACATGTAAGATTTTAATTTTGTAACTCTCTTTCTTTAAGTTTTTGAGTTTTTAATTTTATAAATTTTAATTTTGCATTGACTTTGTGGTTTGCCTCAATATGTTGCAAGTTCTTCTTCAACTGAGCGGAACTAGGGTACATACTCCTTTATCTAGTTAGTTAACCACAACAAATTGGGAGTGAAAAACGCAAAGGATTTGGTCTTTGTGCATTCTAATACTCACCTACTATCACACTAGAAGGATGAATACATGTAAGGGGCAACCAAGTGTTGGGATATAGACCTAGAGACTTTGGACTTAGATGCTTCCATTGGCAAGCTTTCATTGCTAGACCTGGAGCAAGAGGGTACTTTGCACAACCTGCATGGTGGAGCTAGCCGGAGCGACACTGTTGATGTTTGTGGTCCTACTCCTCATGTTCGTGGTTCGAATGAACCACATGATGGTGATGATGCTCTCGTTGAAGACATTGGAGGAGAGCCATTTGATTATGATTATAATTAGTATGTTGATTATCTTGATTTTTGTGTATACAATGATACATTGTAACATTTGAACAATGTACTTGTTCTAAGTTCTATCAATGAATATCATGACAAAATGCATTGAAGTATTAGTATGTTTTGTGGCTATTTCACTTATTTTGTTTATTATATGCATGCTTGTTTTGTTTATTCATATGCATAATATGTGGTTAATTTTCTTTATTTGGCTATATTTTTAAATATTTTTAACATTTTATATATATTTTGTATGACTGCACCCAAGTGCTGTACTTGCCCCCCAAAAAATTGTCGTACCAGCATACCACATCCTCGTACCTGTACCCGAACCATACCGTGTATTGGCTACCTAGGTAAAAAGAAGGGATTTCCAACCAATTCTTTATCATTGGTTTTGTGGCCATTTTCATTGTGTATACCGACCAGCTTGTGATGCCTTTCTTCTTGATGATGGTTCTGATTCGCCAATGTGAACAGTAAGTAAACAATGATTTCATAGTATTCTAGGCGAAGGACAGAAAATATATTATTTTTCAAGACTGATAGTCAATGAAGAACCAACCTTGTCAGATTCAAACGAGGAAAAAATCGAGCAAAGAGCCATAAATATGACAAGAGATGGGGTTCTTGAACCCCGAGAGTGTTTCAAAGATAAAGCCAAGTTGAACAATGAACTCTTGCACCAGAAGATGAAGGACTACGAGATCTTTTAACCTAGTTGTCTCATCCTCGACATCAAATTTGATCTGCTTGGTGATGCTTCACTGATAAATCAAGACTTGTTTTTACCACTCTGGACATCTCCACTTCTGCACACTTGTCATTTCCTCTGTGCTATACAAAGCATCAGGTTGAGGATGTCAAAGTCTTTGAAATCCTACACAAGTTTTTCAATATGTAAGAGATACGGTACCAAAGATGTGTGACTCGCTGACTATTAAAGTAATTTGGGTATAAAGGAAACCTGCAGGTGACAAGCATGGATGATGATTGCAATCCAGTTTTAAAGGCTGCATATTTCAAGATATGTTTGGGTTTTAAGGATATATTTGCATGGACCTAAAAGATTTGAAGGGCTGATGCTCGAGCTTTGTGTTCATAGAATTCCTTTGGTCTCGGACGTGCAAGCAGTACAAAGAAGACTATACAAAATGAATGCTAAACATGAAGAACAAGTGTAAGCGGAGATAGAGAAGATGCTGAATGTAGGAGTAATTTTTCAAAGTACAAGTGAATGGGTTTTGTCCATTGTGATTAGTCTTTAGTAGCCTATTGAGTTGCTCATTTTTTTGACTTCAAAATACTAAATGATGTTACTATTAAGGACCTGTTCCTGATTCCTTTCACCAACTCCATATTGGAAGAAGCAGTAGGGAATGAGATTTACTCTTTTCTAGATGACTTCTGTGACTGCAACAAGATTAGCATCTCAGAATGAGACAAATGAAGAGCTCCTTCGTAGTAGAGAACAGGATTTATGCATAAAACAAATTGTCTTTTGGACTGTGTAATATATCTGCAACCTTCTAGTGAATCATCTTGCAAATATTTGAGAAGTTAACGATGGGGAATTTTAAAGTCTGTCTCTATGATTGGTCCATCTATGGTCTCAAGGGGTCACACTTGAAAGTTTTGGCTGAGTGCATGTTATCAGGCCAGGAATGGACTGCCAACTTGGTGATGTAAAGAGGCCAAGTTGGCCCCTAATGCAATAAAATGTTCTTTTATGGTGCACATGGCAAGTTGCTGGATCACATTCTTTTGCATCTACGATAGCACAACATCCACAATCAATATCTTATCACTGTGTATTTTGTGCTCTGGGATAGTTGGTGGCAAAGCTCGTGGAGCTATTCCTAGTCATATGTCATGCTTGGAACTTATTATAAGGAGATAGGATTTTTTGCTTTTAACAAACTGATTATATATGTAAACACCTCTTTTGTCCAATGATGGCTATATGTTCCATAGAAGATGGAAGGCTCAAACATTCCAAGAGGTCAGGCATCTTTGACTACTGTAGGAGATGAAGGTATTGGTATTCCAACGGGGCCAAACGTCTCTAACTACTGAAGGAGATGGAGGCATTGTTATTCCAACAGGGCCAGGCATCTCTGATGACTGTGGAGATCAAATTATTAGTATTCTACCAAGTTTCAAAAAATGCAAGGATTGTACCTCTTCTCTAATGCTATACATTGCGAAGACATAGAAATGACATTGATACTCAATTTTTAACCATTCATTATGGATATGACATATCAAAGGAATAGTTGAGAAGGTATTGACTAGAGGATGTACATGTACATGTACTCGTACATGTACATATACATATATACATGTATTTGTATGTGTACATATATACATTTCTGGAATTCAAATGAAGACATAATAATGGTTGACAAATGCAATGCAGATGAACAAGAGATAATTTTTTGATCTACTTAAAAGAATTTTGACTCAACAATCTTCTGTAGCATTTTTTTGAAAGAAAATAACTATATTCACACAAAAAATAAGTAATTAAGAAATTGTAGTGTAGACTAATTAATTAATGCCTATGAAACAACAATGAATATGACAGAATATTAGATATACCAAGAACAATTCTCTGATGGATGATTCAACTCCCATATGTCGTGCATGTATTTATGCATGTCATGAAAAATATCAAACAAACATTGTGGCTTGACTCCAAAAACATCACATTTAATAAGTCTGACAATAATTAGTTACCGACAAATTTAATCCATGAATTTTTTATTTTATTGCAAAACTTCCTTTTTTCCATCTGCGTGCTGGGGTTGAAGAGATGTATACTCTTTAATGTTAACTAAGTTTTAAGGTTGAGAGAGTTATATTAATTAAAGTTTTTATGGTGAACTTGCCTAATCTAATATTTTAAACATAATCAATTACTGCAACAGTTTTACTCCGTGGCATTCAAAGGGCTACCTTTTTTGTGATGGGATCCACATGCTTGGAACTTAATTTTCAGCTATAAAAAGTTAGTTAATGTCATCATTGGAAAAGCTTCGAAAGTTTATACAGCCATTGACCTATCTACATGACTTTCAAGATCTAAATTTGGTTATATTTAGGTAAAATACCGTAGAACTATGATATTGATCATGATCCTCTGTGTATACATTTATTCTTATCAATTAGTTTTACTTATTTATTTATTTTCATATATCCCTGATGGCAGAAGCAATCGCAGAGAAAAAAATCTGTAATTTATTGAAAAGCAATTAGAAGAGTAATGATTGTGTTCTAAATCTTTGTAGCAAACTAATAGCTATTGTAATTCTTAGCAGAACACTAAAATATATGGTGGTAAAAGTTTGAAACTACAATCTTACAGGTTTCCATTATGCAAATCGCTACGGGGAAAAAAGTTTACATCATTGATTTGATAAAACTACACATTGAAAAGCGGGACGAATTGGACAACTGCCTCAGATATATTTTTCATTCTTCTAACATCTTGAAGTTAGGTATGAAACTTATCCTTGTTTTTGCATTTACTTTTCTTTAGTGAAGATCGATCTCAGTACTCCTTACTGGAAGAGTGTGTGTTTCATTCTTAACAAGACAAGATAAAAATTAATTTTTAATTTTCTGGCTGAAACTCTTGAAGGTTATGCTTTGCATAATGATTTGGGGCAGCTTTTGCAGTCATATGGTGATATGGCATGTTTTCATTACTGTGAACCTATTTTGGACCTGCAAGTATTTGGTAGCCACTCTAAAGGAGGCCTCTCTGGCCTTGCAAAGGTGATTGTCTTCAAAAATTATACTATGTCCACTCCAATTTATTATATTCAGATATTTTGAATTTGCAAATTTTATAAATGCAGATTATCTACATCCTCGCTTTCAGTTATATGGTGACTATTCATTTTTATCTTAAAGAATTACATACACTTTGTAGTTATTATCTCCATTTAACTAGACTGTTGATTCAATAATAGTATCAAAATGCAGGATAGTTCATTATGTTTGATCCTCAAGTTTGTTTAGATAATTTTTGCAATGATTTTGAAAGGAGTGTATTTTTTTGTGTAATTTTAAATTTCTATTTATTGGATAATATATAATGGTCTTAGACTCTTAATAGTTATGGTTCAGTTGGTGTATATGAGTTAGACAGTAGTTGTAAGTTAGTTGACAATTAGGAGTTGACAGTTCCAAAATCAGTTGTTGAAGAACACTTTATATGTAATTCAGTCTTGAATGTCAATGCATGAAGCATTGCTCTCTCGTTTTCTTTTTTTAATTTAAGGGTAAATATACTGAACCATTTCTATTCCCACTCCATATAGCAGTTATGCTTTTCTATAGACATATAGAGGAAAGAAGAGACTACAATAAGGTGCAGTGAACTACACAATTGGATTGAGAAATCAAGGGTCCTCTCTAATATATGGAGCACTCCTTAAAAAGGAGGGGTGAGCGTAGATATATAGGATATCTGGGCACTCTACCCCATATAGATAAATGGAATCCTAGGTTAGCGTTCAGGTTCGCATACAACTGGGCCGAAGGCCATTAATCATAGAAATTTGAGTCGGAGCCTGTGTGCCTTTGGAGAGACTTGAACCTGTGTCTTTCCTATAATAGCAAGACCGTCAACCAATTGAGTTACTCACCTTTGACAAGCATTGCTCCTTTTACTCTTTATATTCTCTTTCTATTTCATTCTTCCTTCATGGTACCAGAACTGATATAAATCCAAGGAGTAATTTGGGGACAACACTCTAAATGAGGTTTTAGAAGTATTATATGTCTTTGTGGAACTAATATTAAACTATATTCGAAATAAAAAATATAATAGAATTGAAACATAAGTTTTTAATTAATTTGTGCATTCTATACATGGCATAGTCTTGAGGGAGATGTATGCTTGATTATCTTCTACTATCTGATAATATCTGATGCCACAGATATGGTTACATATATTACAGTCTACAGAGCCGTGAAAGCTAAAGAACCGTTGTGGAAGTTGGAACGGCTACACTTCTATGTGTGACTTTTCACATTCCAATAGTTGAGCTTATTGACATAAAAAATTTAATGGTCAAAACATGGCCCGTGGGGTGCTGCAACGCACCCCAAGGGGAACCCTTCAAGGCATATTGGGGTTCCACCCCTTTAGAATGGAAAAGAACAGTGTTGTTTTGTAGCTGGTGTGAAACAAGGAGCTTTGCAACAAAGAGATTGTCATGGTTCTCAACTTCAAAGTATAAGGTTCACAAAATGGAGGAGCTTCACAACAACAGAATAGTTTTGCAATGAAGAAATGACCTTACTAAAGGAATTGCATCACAACGAAGAAATGAGTTTCACAAAGGAGGACATGCTTTACAACAAAGAAATTTGCGATAGGTTTGCAAAAGGCTCGTGAATCTCTCCCGGAGTCCCGAAAAGCATAGTTATCAAATCTGGCTCGATTTGCACAAAATCTGTGGCTGCATCTGCATTTTTCAGGTGGCCTGGATAAATTTCATCCTGGTTGGTCCTGTTATTTTCCAAAAAAAAAATTTGAAGTTTTTTTTGCAATAAGAAATACACCCTTTTATATCATTTAATATTAAATATATTAACATTTTATATTACATCATTAATGTTTTTCTCTGTTTTTATCAATTTTTGTATATTTATAAACTACGTTGCATGGATACGCCCAAGACCCCCTCGAATCCCCTCTGATACATATCGGAAATGGATACGATACGGATACGTTCCTGATACGTACGGGATATGTACAGACGTATCCGTGATGTATCCTGACGTATCCCGTACGTATCCTGCAGTAAATACATCTTTTTTAAGTTTTATTTCATTTTTTTTTTAATTTTTGACTTTTCTACTCCCTAAAACCGAACCCTAAACACTAAATGAATAAAATAATACACCCTCTCCCCCACAAAAAGTTATAAAAAGCACCCACCCCTCTCGTTTGAAATCACACAAACAATTTTGACATGATATTCATATATCATATGTATGGCAGCCACATGATCAATAAAAATGCAAAGTCTCAAGTATATTGAATGTTTTGAACATTGATTCAAGTTTTGTATTACTATTTCAGTTTTTTATGGACTAAAAAATGAGTAAAATGAGTAGATGTACATAAAATTTATATATATATATATATATATATAATTTTTTAATATATATGTACTGACGTATCCAAGACGTATCGTATCCAAGGGTTTTTAAAAATTGACGTATCCACGTATTGTATCCGTATCCAAACCGATACTCGTATCCGTATCCTGGCAACATAGTTTATAAATTATGCTGATATATAATATGTTGTGTATATTCTGCATCGAATTTTTCCGAGCTTTTTCAAGAGTTCCCAGATTTTCAGATTTTTTTGCCCTCCCAAATAGATCCAGATTCCTGAACTTGGTAACTATGCTGAAAAGATGCGACCAGGCCTTGGAGAGGTGGGCATCCATCTCCAAGGTACTTGTGCTGCTCGGATCAAGAACCCAAGGAAATGGGTCTATGGCGTTAAGGTCGAAGGTTGAATGAAGTAGTTCAAGTGGTTTGATAAATGAGTAGGTTTAAATTACATGGCTAGTAGCATGTTTGATTTAGTAATGTTTTTGTGGGTTTGCTGAAAGCCGCAAACTTGGATTCGAAATTATCTTTGTAATATTGTGTAGACGTATACCTAGACATCTCTGCTGTTGATGTTTGGATTTTGATGTAAAATGTTAATGCTTTTAAATACAATCCTTTTTAAAAATTATCAGAAAGAATAAGTCATAGTCCAAGTGATATCTTAGGAGACAGACAATTTATGACAGAGCCAAGGATTTAATGATCTGTAAAGAAGAAAGAGAGAGATTCAAGACAAGAGAGAGGTTGTTTGAAATCAAAGAGCAAAGACAGATGGTGGAAACATTATGATATAACAGCAGTCTGTATGAAGGTGCAAATTCTGTTCAGAATCAGAGTAATGTTCAGGATCGGATTTATCTGTGTAATATGAAGAGCAAGCAGTCAATCCAACATTTTCAGTAGTCTAAATGGTGAGGAAGAAAGAGAGAGACCCTGGACAAGAGAGAGGTTTTTTGAAATCAAAGATCAAAGATAGATGGTGGAAACATTATGTTATAACAGCAGTCTGTATGAAGCTGCAAATTCTGTTCAGAATCAGAGTAATGTTCAGGATCAGATTTATTTGTGAAGAAGAACTAGGTAGCCAGTACGCGGTATGGTATGTGTACGAGTACAAGGATACGGCACGCTGATATGACAATTTTTTTGGGGGGACGGGTATGGTACTTGGGTACAGCCGTACAATACATATAGAATATGTTAATATTATAAAAATTAACCAAATAAGCGAAATTCCAGCTTTACACATGCATAGAGTAAACAAACTATTAAATAAGTGAAATATACATAAGTGAAATAGGTACAAAAGTTAAAGAATATTGATAATTCAATGCATTTTGTCATGATATTCATTGTTCGAACTTATAAGCAATACATTGTTCAAATGTTACAATGTAAACACAAAAATGATGATACATCAACATTCTAATAGTCTAATTATAATCACAATCAAATGTCTCTTCCTCTTCTCCAATGTCTTCAACGAGTGCATCACCACCATCACGTACGTGGTTCATTAGAACCACAAGCATCAGGAGTACAACCAGAACCGTCAGCAATGCCACTCCTGTTAGCCCCACTTTGCAGGTCACGCAAAGTGCTCTCTAGGTCTGGGTCTAGCAATGAAAGTTGGGCAATCCAAGTTTGGAGTCTTTGGGTCTATATCCCAAGTCTTTGTTAGCCCTTGCTTGTACTCATTCTTCTTATGTGGTAGAAGGCGCAAGTTAGAATGCACGAAGACCAAATCCTCCGTCTTTTTTGCTCCCAACTTGCAGGTCACGCAAAGTACTCTCTAGGTCCAGGTCTAGCAATGAAAGTTGGGCAATGAAAGCATCCAAGTTTGGAGTCTTTGGGTCTATATCCCAAGTCTTTGTTGGCCCTTGCTTGTACTCATCCTTCTTATGTGGTAGAAGGCGCAAGTTAGAATGCACGAAGACCAAATCCTCCGCCTTTTTTGCTCCCAACTTGTTGCGGTTAACCAAGTGGATAAATGAGTATGTACCCCAATTCCTCTTAGCTGAAGAAGAACTTGCAACGTATTGAGGCAAGCCACAAAGTCAATGCAAAATTAAAATTTTAAATTTATAAAAGTAAAAAAGAAAGTTAAGAAATAAAAAAAATTAAATCTTACATTAGATAAATTTTTTATTGCAAGTGGCATAGGTAGGTGTATGCTTGTCCATGGAGATACCACCACGAATAAGTATCCATCTTGTATTTGTCACGAAGAGCGCTAATGGAGTGATCCCTGGAGGATATGAAATTCATGAACTCTGCTCTAACCATGTCTTCTACTTCTAGATTTGGGAAGATTCTAGCACATGCTGCCGTATACCCCTCACTAACTTCAACATCCCTATATGGTGGGAACCTCCTAGGCAAAGAATGGATTTTTGCACTATAGTATTTTGGAATCAAGGAAAAAGCAAGAAGACGTAATAGATTAGTTATTTTGTTCCACCTTTAATGAGATGTGACTGCACTTCCTTGAAAAAAGTCTCTGTAGGATCTTTCTCTTTGGCATTTATGATGGTCTTAATTGACTCAATCATTGAGTCAATTCTATCATAAATCTCACCCATATATGGATGATCCATATCAACAAATCTCAACATACTCACGATGGGTTTGGTAAAATTGAGCAAGTACTCCACATGATCCCACCACGCGTCATCAAGGATCAACAATTTCACAGTTCTAGCCCTCTCAATATTTGCTTGCCTCCATACACACCACAGGTCACTAATAACCATGCCACTCAATGCCGCTCACACCTTCACAAGTTGTCTCAAGACAAGCGTGTGCTAGGCAAATCGAGTCTCAACAACTTAATAAGAAATCAAAGCAAATAAAATAAAGACAAGTAAATTTAAAACATTCAAAAATCAAAATTCTACAAATTCCAAACTCATAAAATTAATTTAATGAATTTATAAAACTAAAATTTAAAACTAATAATTATTTGAAAAAAAAAGAATGTTATAGATTACCTTTAATAGCTGCAATATCGAGAATCTACGAAAGATGGCTTGGGACATGTGGTGGTTGCTAACGAACATTTGAATCTCACTTGCCTCCTCATAGACTTGTTTAATCCAAGCAACTTTTTTGCTCAATTTTTGTAACATTAAGTTGAGGGAATGAACCACACAAGGTGTCCAGAATATGTGTCCATACTTTGCCTCAACCAACAACGTTGTAGCTCTATAATTTTTTGCATTGTCTGTTACAACTTGGACAACGTTTTGAGGTCCCACCGCCTCAATAGATTCTATGAGGATATCAGCAACGAATTGGGCAGCCTTCATCTACCCCTCACAATCAATAGCCCTCAGAAACATTGCCCCTTTTGGACACACTACAACCACATTGATCAATGGCCTATTTGTTGTATTTTTCTATCCGTCAGAAATGATGGACACCCCTATTTCGAGCCATTGATTCTTGATGGGCAGCAATGCCTCTTCAACTTTCTTTCTTTCTTTTGACAATAAGGTGGTGCACACATTTTCATACACTGGGCTAATGTACCCTCTAGGGGCCTCATTAATACAACTCACCATGTCTTGCCAGTATGGTGATATAACAACATTAAATGGGACACCACATGCATAAATAAAATGCCCAATACCTTGGTCAGTTATGTCCCTGCTTTCATTCTAGAATGCCTTTTCCAATGGGCCTATATCTTTTGTTATTTTGTGAGAAAGAGGTGAATCCTCTTCCCCTTCGGTTGTAATAGGTGTAGACAAAAATGAGTGACTTGGGGCCACAACCTCAACAGAAGGAGAAACAGACGGCTTGCTATTTGATCTTCCTTTTTTTGCCATAGGATGCTTGGATTTTAGGGCAATTGTTGCATTTGCTTCCTCTTGCTCTTTGATGTATGCAAGGGTCTTTGCACGTGGCAACCCCTTTCCATCAAACTCTCCACATGTTGTAATTCCGTGGCCAATAGCCTCACACAAATGGGCTTTCACCCGATTGTAGGAGCTCTTAAATTGCATATTACATTGTGAGCAAACCCAAATAACTCCCCCTCCACTTGGTATTTGTTCTAGCTATGTGACATGCCTCCAATGGGGGAAATATGGATCGAATTTGTAAGGGAGACCTTTAATACCTTGACCCACAAAACTAGAACTTGCAGCCATTTAACCGCACAATGCATTTTTAAAAAATGAAAACAATTTATTGTTGAGAGAATGTTTAAAATTAAATGAAATCAAATGTTGTAAAATGAAACTTAAAACAATAACAAAAAAAATTACAAAATATTAAATACAATTATACAAATTAAAATACTTTAAAAAAATCACAAAATACTTATCTCAAATCACCAAACACCTTTGTTGCAAGCTCCTTGAACTCCTTAGCACTTATTGCAAGCTCCTTGAACTATATGGCACTTAAAATCAACCCTAAGCAGTTGAATTTAGAGAAAAAATGATGGTGAGAGTCAAGTATGCAAATAAGAGGAAAGTGCCATATTCGCATACAATAAAGCAACATGATTGATTATAGAGGGTAGATATGAGCACATTTTTTGGACCCCTTGTGCTCTCCACTTCCTTAATTTGATGCTCCAAAAGATTGGGAAAATCCCATGGATTGAGCAAATTTACACTGAGGCAAATGACATTCAGATGTTTATCACAAACCATCATATGTCACAGGCCATATTCAGGAGATTCTTAAGGTTGGAGTTGTTGAATGTTGTAGAAACAAGATTTGCCTCTCACACGCTTGTTTTGAGACAACTTGTGAGGGTGAGAGAGGCTTTAAGCAGTATGGTGATCAACAATGTTTGGACAATGTGGAGGCAGTCAAATATAGAGAAAGCTTCATCCTTCATTCCATAAGATCAGATTGCAGAGGAAAGAGGAAAAGAAGATTTCAGATTCAAAACAATTTTCCACTCGATCTAAACTTCAAGATTTTCTTATAAAAGTGGAAAATTCGAGCAATGGCAAATCAACTCCAGGTTCAACAGTGTTTAAGTGGCTCAGCGACAAGATTCCAAGGTTTCGGATCAGTTTCCATGTTTGCCAAATTGACTCCATACCCAATGGATGCTTTAGGCTACTGATCAGCCATCTAGTAGGTAGATGGCCCTTGTGAGTCGCCAAAAATGTTACCTATTTTTGCATCATTGCAAACATTGAGCAACTCAGATAAATGTGAACTTGGCAGTTGGATAGGTTTTAGTAATGAATATGAATAAAACAGGTGATTTCATGATCTTGGGCACTTCAGAATCATTTTGAACTACTCCCCTTCTTCTAGGTTTCAAATTTCTATACTTAGCCAAATTTCAGTGAAAAAAGGTCAAAATGGGAGAAATTGGTTTGAAGGGACTTCACTTCATATTTCTCTAACTACTTGGTTTAAAGAAAAATCTATAAAAATTGGAGAAATGTGAAAAAAGTATGTTTTTAGTGTGATGCAGGTTGGCGTGGTGTAGAAGGAACAAGGTTGCGGGGAACTTGCAAAACAATAAAACCCGCAATGCATGAGTTGGAGGCCGGGGAAAGTATGAATTGCGGAGATTGCAGGAGTTTCAGGCCCCGACGACCCACAAGGCACGAGTACCCCCACTTTTATACATCCGATCCCTATAGTTTAAAAGTAAAAAATAAAAATATAGAAGGGAGGGAAATTATTTTTTAATGATTGTGACCTGCGTTTTTTTTTACCCAGAGCCCGAGTTTTCCCAAAATGGGCAAAACGACACCTCCAAGTCCGCATGGTCATGAATTTTGACCAAAAGCTCCATTTTTCTAAAAATTTATATCACTGGAAACGTATTTTCAAGCCCTACAACATGGAGTCCCCTGATTTCAATTTTGATGGAGACAGGATAAAGAAAATGGCAAAGTACAATTCCAAGTTACCCAATTGCAAAAATTTAATGTTGTATCGTCATTTTCTTCTTCCAACAGGCAAAGTACATTGGGGAACGGGTTTTCAGAGGCACCCATGCCTTTTTCAGAGCAATTAATGAATTTTGTTGGTGGGTAAAGGGGGTATTTCGAGTTTCTCTTCTCTCATCACTTCTATATATTGTAACTTCTCATTTTTGAGAGCGGGGAATATTCATTGTAATGGAACTCTGTAAAAATGGTTGCAGAACACTTGTGAGTTGCAGGCCTCATGTTTGGACATCTTGCATGGTGATCCTTGCCTCTTCTCCTCTCTTGTAATGGATTGTGCATTCATGAAGCAATAAAATATTTGTTTTATGGCTCTCTTCTACCCTTTCTCTATTTTATTGCATTTTTCTTGCCTTCCATTACATCTGCGAGTGTTTTGTGCATCTCTTACTCTCCTTGCAGGTTTTCAAGTGTGTTGTGCTCCATGGGATTAGCGTTTTGAATGATGTTTTGGACTGTGGCACTCAAGTCTGCCCTCTTCTTACTCATTCTCTCCCATTTCCACTCACCTGAGAGTGTCTCCACCCCTCTTTCTGGTGCATCTCTAGTTTAGGTTTTTGTTTTATGCATCTCCTTCTCACCCTAGTCCCTTGGAGTTTTAGAGTATAGCTAGATAGTTGCATTTCAATTCCTAGGAGTAGTTTAGCATTAGGAATAGGTAAAGGAAGTTGGCCTTCTCCGGAGGTTTGTCTCAGTTCGCAGATCCCACAACTAAGAGACAGTCCCATGTTGCCTCATAATTCATAATCCTCAATGATCATATCTAGGGTGCAATTTTGAGCTCCAACAATATCTCTATCCACTCAGCTAAACGAAACAAGTTGGCATCTAAATAAGTTGAGGATTTGGTGTATGTGCATTCCAATTTGCGCCTCTTGTCACACAAGTCTGAAGAGTATGTTAGAGGGCCTCACAAACTTTGGGATCTTCTTCCAGAGACCATACACTTGGATGCCTTTGCAGCCATTCTTGCCCAACTTTCAATATTTGATGGCGAAGATGACATTCAAGGGAGTTCACAAGGAGTGGAGAGTGTTGCTCTCATGAGAGTGGAGCTAGCACAAGTGGCACGCAAGAACTTGATTTTGAGGAAAATCTAGATGATATATTCTAGATTTGTTTGTAATATGTATTCATGTTGACATGATATTCCTATATCATATGTATGGCAGCCACATGATGAATGAAATGTAAAATCTTAAGTATATTGTATGTTTTGAAAATTTGTACATTGATCCTAGTATATTTTTCAAGTTTTGTTTGTATTCATGTCGACATGATATTTGTATATCATATGTATGGCAGCCACATGATCATTGAAAATGTGAAGTCTTAAGTATATTGAATGTTTTGAACATTGATTCAAGTTTTGTATTACTATTTCAGTTTTTTATGTACTAAAAAATGAGTAAAACGATTATAGGTGTGTGTGTGTGTGTGTGTGTGTGTGTGTATATTTTTTTAATTTTTTAATATATATGTACGGACGTATCCAAGACGTATCGTACCCAAGGGTTTTTTAAAATTGACGTATCCGCGTATTGTACCTGTACCCGTATCTGTATCCTGGCAACGTAGATCAAAAGTATTCTTCTTCTTGTTATCAGCAGTTGAAGTCTGGCATTCTCTTTATCAGAATTGTAGAAGTTGGAAACCTAAAGAAAAATAATAGACCTTAGTACTTTGTTTGTCATAGAGCCCCAAAAGTTTAATGGTCAAAATTTAACATTTGGAAAAGTAGGATGACTGCCACATTTGACTACAAATTTGATTGATGTTCAGAAAGACAGCTCACTGGAGGGGAAGGAGGGTTTGATGATTTTGAAGAAGTTCAAGATCTCCAAATTAAACATGGAGAGGTCTTGATGCTCTTGAAACTCTCAGTGATGGTGCAATGTTGCCTGAAGTTTCTGGGTCAAACGTTAAATCAGACATCTGGAGTAGGTTGAAAGAAAAATACTAGACGTCCAATAGAGGAAGGGCCTTCTATTTGAAGAACCTCTTCTTCTCTCTCAAATTGGAAGAGTACAGACTTGCAACATTGTATGACCTGAGCAGACAGCTGATGTCTTTACATAACCACTTGGATCAGACAAGTTTTCCAAGTTTAGAGATAAGCTTTATGTTGTACTATGTATGACCATTCAGGGAAGGTATTAGAATATATGGAATTATCATAAGTTGTAACAGTTATGGTTTAGTTGGTAGCTATGAGTTGGTTGGTCTTTACAAGTTAGCTGACAGTTCCCAAATCAGTTGATGAAGAACACTTAATATGTAATGCAGTCTTGAACGTTAATGCATGAAGCATTGCTTCTGTCTATGCACTCGTCTTCTATGTTATTCTTCCTTTACTATTGTCCTAATACAGAGAAATTTGAAATTTCTGATTTAAATGTTTGTGCACTTATGATCTTATTTCTAAAAAGACCGCATTGGGGGGTTATTTGAATAAAGCATCACGGATGACTGACTGGGAGAATCGTCCCTTGAGCCCTAACCAGGTATGTAAATTTATTTCACTTGCCTGCTGGACATTTTAAAAATAAAGAGTCTCCATAGATAAGTGGATTTGACGTTCTTATCTATTTTGTCTTAGCTGCGTTATGCAGCCCTTGATGCAGCTGTCTTGATTTCTATATTCCATTTGATGTCGCATCAACTTTCTCCCCTTGGAGAGGGGGATAAGGTCCCCTCTGATTGGAAATCACATGTTGTAAGATTCAAAGAACTCTCATTCTATGCAAAGCTCTCTGTATTGGCATTGAACTTTCTTTCAGTGTCCTTCATTTTGAATTTTAGCATGCCAACGGTGCTTATTTTAGATGGCATGGAATCCTGATTATGAAATTCATCTTGGTATTGGCTATTTCAGAAATGCTTCAAAACCAACTCAAGTCACAAGCAGCGCCCCGCAAGCGAAGATCATAAATACCAATCAATTTCTTCAGAGGCAAATGAAATGGATGCTAAGATGGTATGCATTGAATTTTCCTTTTAGCTCAGCCTTCTCTTAATTAGAAGTTAGCTAAAAAATGATCGTATATTGCCTTAGTCATACAAAACAGAAAAATTTGAATATTTTGTTGCCAATAACTCGTTTGGGCATAATTTGTTTCTTGCCTAAACACTCATTCAGTTTGCATGCTATGCAGGTTTCCTCAATAGATTTGGTTGACAAAGATGAACTTACAGGCCCAGACCCAGAATCCAATATTATGGATGCTTTTTTACCTGAAGCAAATATGCATGCAAGTAGCAATATAGATGTGGCATACACATTAGAAGAGGAGCTAGTAAGTACTGGTTTGTAAGAAGCCATAATTAGTATAGTTAAGACATGTTGTACTGTCTGAAGTTGATAGCTTTGATTATAATCTTATGTCTCCTTCATCTTATGGCCATGATTTTGACTAAACAAAATGAGGAGAGCTCTCAGTACATCCATGGCTCACGTGGTTGGTTCTTAATTACACCATGTGAGCATAGAATTACAATGTTGTGGATGCTTTTGTGCCTGAAGGAGATATGCATGCAAATTGCAATATAGATGTGGTATGCAAATTAGAAGAGGAGCCAGTAAATATTGGTTTGTAAGAAAGCCATGATGAGTATAGTTGAGGCATTCTGTGCTGTCTGAAATTAATATCTTTAATTATAATTGTGTCCCTCATCTTCTATGCATGGTCCTGAGAAAACAAAATGAGGATTGCTTTATGTACATGTATGACACGTGATTGGATCTTGATTACATTGTGAGTACAGAAATCAAATTCAATTTGTATTTTTGTTTTTGTTGAAGCTAGCAACATCAAGAAATAACAGAATATATTAAATGATGCAAGATTGAAAATAATACCCAGAGCTGCAAAATATTTTCATCACTGAAATGTGAAATGTTTTAAAAATAGACTTTAGACTGTATTGGGTTCATTTGTAGTTTGGAATAGAATATTTTAACTTTGTCAAACAATGATTATATTTATTTTGTGCTTTTGGGTTCGCAGTTTGATAATAAAAGGTCCATTTTTGCTATACAAGAATGTTTGCAATAAACAATTAGACATTCTCTTAAAAGGGGTGCCCATAAGTGAATATGTTATGATTGAAAATAACTCTGTATTGTTAAGAAAGCTTTTAACTAAGTTAACCATGCTTGTGAAACTTCTTTGTCATTGTCAATGAATAGCTCAGTTCTATGATTTTGCACTTTTCTCCTTATCTTCGAAAACCATGACTAGGTCTACACAAGTTGCGAACTCTTGGGGTTGCCAATGCCTGGACTTTTGAAGGGCGAACTACAAAATTATGCTCAGACTCATCTACTTCCTCTTCCTACATACCGTGTGTCACAGATAATTGGACCAGGAAACAAGATGTTGTTTTACTGTACTTTGACTGTTGGAAGCATGGAGTTTTGTGGACGTCCGTGTTTCTCAAAAAGGGAAGCAGAAATTTCAGCAGCTATACATGCAATTACACACCTTTTCAAAGGTAAATTTCCGTTCCTTTTTAGTGCCAATATACTGTTGGAGAACTATATTTTCTACATCTTCATGTCCGGTATTCTTCTTCTTTTATTTTACAGGGGAAGATTGCAGTGAAAGGAATATTTGAAGTAGAGAGCTTATTAGTTAACTTCTATTTGGAGATCCTGCAGTGGCTGGCAGTGTGGATTTGATCCAAATAGGTTATTTTCTGAAATGTTGGAAACAATTGGCTCCAAAAGTTGCATACGAATCAAATTGTGCAATTGTTGGATTCTTTTAGATATCTTGATAATTCCCACCTTTTACCAGGCATAAGTAATGTACGGAGCTACGTGCTTTTCAATGTGATATGCATCCCAGGAATATTGTCCTGTATGAGGATTCCTTGTTGATACTCCTTGTTGCAATGATCTAGTAAATAGCATTTGGCATCAATCAAAATTGGAAATATCCTAAAACAAAACTGGTATTAAAAAAAGTCCCTTAATTTTAATGTGATTAAAGGTTTTTTAATATTAATATTGTTTTTAAGATTTCCCCAGGATAGGGCCAAGGTCGTTTCCTGGGTGACTTTGATGGATTGGATACCCCCTAGTTGTCGCTGCTTCGCTAAAGGAAGGTTTTGATATAGATATACGCTTACTCATCAAGTGTAAATCAGTTGTTTGTAATCTTCTATTTATTAAGGGCAGAGATGCCGATATCTATGTAATCATTGGTCTCCCAAACAAAAAAAAAAGATTTCTCCCAACATTTTAACTTTTAAACTTGTAGGATTTGAATTGGGTGTGATGCTGATGCACCTCATGTGGATTCACATGCTAACCAAATGTTAATAAATTACAATACGATACTTTGCATAGGCCACTTGAGCTGTAAAGGGGTGGCCAACCAATAGCTACCTAATTGTTGCACAATTATCTAATGTATTTAACTATCCTTTACCTTTTGCGCCTACCTCTCGTGAAAAATTAGGCAATCTTGCTTAATAGTTCAAGGACCGCCTGTATCTCATTTGTTTTGGTTGAAGGTAGAAACAATCTTAATTCATTGGAGGAAATTATGAATTACCAAAATATTTAAATTGACATTAATATGGGAAACATTAAGTAGACATATTAAAATTGAAAAGACATCACATCAATCAAGTGTACTTCAAATGACATTTTGGCGTTTCGCTCATGAAATATACATCCTATTGATGTTGGGATATCTTATCACCCCTGTTGACTTTTCAAGTCATCTTGTCAAGTTTGCCTAAAAAATTTATCGCCTTCTTGCAAGTTTTTTGCCCTTTTTGCCAAAAGATTATTTTTTTGAGATTTCGCAAAACTTGCTTGAGTACCGAAATTTCCTTTGTATTTCGAATTTTGGGTTTCGGGAAATAATCTGTATTTTGCATACAAATTGCTTCTCAAAACCCGAAATACAAAGGGAGTTAGACCATTTTGGGAATCAGGGGTTAAATTGCAATTTGCATGCAAATTGCAAATGGAGTTCTAAAACTCGACCCCCTAGGTGCTTTTCAGGTTTGGGAACCCGATTGCAACTTTACATGTAAAGTTACAACCAACTTTTGAAACCCGATTTGCGACCATGCAAGACCACATGTAAAGTTACAACCAACTTTTGAAACCCGATTTGCGACCATGCAAGACCATTTTGGGGTTTCAGAACCAGATTTGCAATTTGCAAGTTGACTTTCGAAACTTGAAATACAATAAAATGCAGACCATTTCGGGTTTCAAGTTTGATATCGCAGATTACATGTAATTTGTATATAGAGTCTTGAAACCCTAAACACGACAGAGTTGCAAAAGGAGGAGCTGGGTTTTGATGCCGAGTCAGCACATTAAATGCCACCTACCCACACGTGTCACCTACGTGGAAAGTAGTTCACCCTTTTCTATTTAAGGTCAATTTTTTACATGTCATTTTCACCTAACATTTTGTGCGCCGACTTGTTGACACTTCCCCAACTTTCGACCGTACCCCTTGCGTGGCTTTTTTTGCAATTTTCTCTTCGACACATTTGATATTTTGGTAAGTTTTAGATGTTTTATTGTTTTGCAAGGGTTTGGGTTGTCATTTTGGACATTTCTTTATCCATCTTTCCTGACATGATGGGTGTTCTTGTTGGTTTCGTTGTTGGTTTATTTCTAGATTTTTCTTCCTTATATCTTTGGTTTAATGGCCCCTTTTCACTTTTTCCTTCACTTGTGTTTTTGGTGAAGCTTAGGCTTCACAATCTCAATTACTTGTCAAACAAAGGAGTTTTCATCATTGATCATCAAATTGGGGGTTCACGCCTGCAAAGCAAGCCATGACTTTTGTTGAAGACCAAATTGAAAGTCGAGGGTTGCAAAACAAGCTCCAACCTTTGCCGCAGTTCAAATCAAGAGTTCACCCCTGTAAAGCAAGCCATGACTTCCACCTAGACCATCTCAGGTATTGAAGAATGAAAAACAAGTCTCCACTTCCGAATCGAGAATCAAGGCTTGTAAAACAAGGGTTGACTTCCGTGGTAGACCAAGTTAGAACTCTGAGGTTGCAAAGCAAGGCTCAGGTGCTGCCCTTGCATTTCAGAGGTTCCTAGTTGTTTTTCAGGGTCCTACTTCCGCCCTTTGTTTCAGAGGACTTCACAGAGTTTTTCAAAGGTTCTTCTTGAAGTAAATGTCTGAATCATCATCCAAGAGAAAAGGAAGGATGAAATATAGTTTCCAAGGGGTGGCTCCCCCTTCTAGCATCACATCAGACATTGACAATATCAGAGACACCGATCTCATCCACATCGATTTACCAAAGTTTTGGGGTAGAGTTAGAGCCCCATATATATTCCATAACCATAACAAGTAAACAAGTGCAAGCATAATTGATTCATATCACAATCATGATGCATAATAAACTAAACAAGGATCAAGATCAAATTTACCATACAATAACCATGAATAGATACATCAAAAATCCAATATCCATCCACAATGATCCATTATATTAACTCATTACAAAACACAGAAGCTAAATACACCATAAGTATCATCACAAAGTCATGCATACAAATCATACCAGCAACATAACTCTATTACAATCCATCTCGGATCTCAAAAACCTTGTAAAATCAATACATATATAGGGGTGGGGACTTTCCCTTCACCGCTCATGCACTCTCAAAATAGGCTGCATGCTCAAAATAGCCATGCACCTCTACAAAGATAACTAAAGAAGCATGCAAGCTTCACCTAATAATAGATTATCTATAATTAACTTCAGTTCTAATCCTATTATTAGCTCAAACTCTGCATGACTCTTGATCTTCCACATGTTCCCAAAATAGCCTTTGCATATCCTTGAAGTCTTCATGTCTTTATCCAATGCATGCTCTACACTCCAACCTATTTTCAACCATGTGCCATGCAAAAATGGCTAAGTCTCAAACTCTGTCTTTCCCGGGCATGAAAATTTAGGGAAAAGTTTATCAAAATTTCCATGTGCTCCTACATGCCCCACTTATTCCCCCATGCCACCCTATCTCATGTGCCTTTGATACTTAGGAAATGATTCACCCGGTCAACATCACCCCACACTAATATCATTATTGCCCCCGACAATGGGCACTCATACCTTATCTCTCCAAAGAATAAGAATGAAGAAGTAAATGATTTTCAAAAATGAAAGAATGTAAGAACACTTCAATAATCTAACCACTTTTCTTCTATAGGAAACAAAAAGTTCAGGGTACTCATTCTTAATGTCTGCTTCTATCTCATTCCAATCACTGAGTCCCTTCTTTTCCTTAGTAGGAATGTTGCTAAACACAACATGCATTTCATCCAACAGTCATATCATCGCCCTTGTGCTTCAAAACTATAATAACATTTTCCAACACTGAAACCATGTCCATCCATCCCGTCCATTCTTTGTGCTATCAATTTCCCAATTTCATTTATTCTCTCATTATGAGGATTTCAGGCTACTTTGAGCGCATCACGCTTCTTGCTACAAGTAATGTCAGCCTCTCCTCACATCCCAGAGTTTCATTTTTCTTTGCACAACAAGGACCTCATTCTCTTCATCAATGTCCTTGTTTTAATTATATGCTCTGGATCTTCACATACCTTCAATGCCAAGTCTTACTTTCTTCAATTCATCCTTGATGGTCTGCAGTAAAGCATCATATTCAACTATTCCTGGCGTGCTACCTGCTTCTTTGTCCTTTTTCTCTGCTGCAACTTGCTTCTTCCTCTGGTTTTATCTCCACATCTGATCCTTAGTCCTCTACGTACACTGCTAATTGTTTCTTAATCAAAAGTGGACACAGTCATGTAAAAAGTGCAAGGATGATTGATATGTCTTCTTGGTCTGTTCATCAATGTCTGGATGTGCATCTATAATGTCTTTCCCTAGGTCCGCCGCAAAATCAAAATCTCCTTTCTTTTCTCCTTATCCTTTTTCTGCCCCTCAGTCAACTTCTCTACTTGTTCCTTCAAACTCATATTATCTTCCATCATCAACCTTAGTGCAGTTGCCTTGTCTACATTCATGCGCGCCACTTTAGCTATCATCTTATTCAAGGCATTACTTGCCTGTTCATATGTAAATTCTGTTGGCCTAACTGTCCAGTGCACGACTTGTGCTTTCTTCTTCATCTTCCTCACACATGTGTCCTCCTTTACATCGAACTCATGCTTATCCATGTGAGTCTGCATGCTCCATGTTAATTTCTTCCTTGTGCATGTTTTCTACTGCCTAAGGATCCATTAACTCCCACCCATATAATTTCTCAGGCTCTAGAGTACTCTGAAACCTGGTGCAAATGATTTTAGAGGGTCATTCAATGTACCCAAGTGCAGGTGTCTTGTACATATCTCCACACTTATTCCTCCTTGAATGAAAACCCTTAGGAATGCTCAAAATCCAAACTCACCTTCAGCGCACACCCCATATGTTCACCAGTAGGCTCACCTGATGGTTCACTTATATTCTTCTCTTTCTCCTCTTCACCTAGTACCTCTTCATGTTTCTATGCCTCTATATCATGCTGCATCTCTTTGTAATAGGCCTCTCCTCTTACATCCACATCAAGAACATGAGTCTCCTTAATGATATGTGTGCTTTCATCTGAATTCTCCTCCTCACTCTCCTTAGTGGGCACATACTTGCGCTTCTTCTTCTCTATTTCAGGCTTAAGAGGAGAGGTTCCAGGTGATCTCCTCGACGGCTGTAAAGGTCTTGCGCCTGCACTTTGTGTTCCAGTTCTCCTTATTACCCTCCTAAAATCCTGGGCTTCTGCGCCCTCGCCTTTCTCCATCTCCACCACGCCCATCTACTCTCTCACTTCTCCACCTTCTTCTTGTCTGGGAGGTGTTACCTCATGTGCGTTCTCTTTTCCCCTACTAGTTGGTTGCCTCCTCGAGCCATGATCCAATCCTCCACTTTCTTCCTTTAGTTCTTCCTCCTCAATCTCTTCCTCATATGTGAGGGAGGATTAGGCTCATCATCCTATAAGTACCCACATGTGCTTCCCCCTAGGTAATTTAGGAACTTTGAACTCATTTTCAATATACTTCCCATCAACTAATTTGGGTTTGAGGTAAATGTATACCTTAATCGTGCCAAGCTTCCCAACTGCCAAACTCATTGAGCTAATATTTACATCATCCAAAATCAATTCCTCTATATACGCAGACTTACCTAGATACACATATGTCTTCTGGAGCGTATGATATTCATAGTCCACCTTGTCTGCATCAAACCTTAATCTGCACGCGCATTTTAAAATCTATTTACATAGAAGCTTGAAAATAGCATGTGGTGAAGGCATAAGGAAGCTTACACCAAGGACTCCACTTCCCATCCTTCATACTGAATTCGCCAATGTAAAAATGTTGGAATACTACAAACTAGGCTTGCTTATCCAACACAACAGGTAGGTCCTTTGGAATTCTCCACTCGTGCTCAAAATACTCACGCATGCGCCTATACCATAGTTCTAACCTCTACTTATATGGACCACTCATCGATCCATCACAAATATATTTAGCAAATCTAACTACAAGTGACCTTTTCTCCTCAGGAACTTACCAAATTTTTTTCCTTCAGCCCATCAGGCACCCCAATCTCCACAAACACAAGTGATAGAGAAATAACACCAAAAGTTATCTTGTCTCCTTGGTGTGCTTCTTCAATGATAGTTTCAGCAATGAAAGTATATAAATTGTACACAACTCCCTCATACATCTTCTTAGCAATATGGAGCCACTTCTTATTTACCTGGCTCCAGTGCTCCTGGTTATTCAACTTGGTGAGGAGGTGCGTAGCAACCCGAATCACATGGTGATCTTCTAGTTTTTTAATATCCATAGTGCACCTCCCTTTGCATATGATAATGCAGTAGAAGTTTACTTCTATGGCCTCATCATCATTGAGGTCACTGCCAATCTCAGTGCCCGAGATTCTCAAACCTGTCAAACTTCCAATCAAGGGCACGGTGAGTCGCATCCTCCGCCCTGTGAAATAGAAAAATTCCTCGTGGACTCGGGACATCAACCACTGATATAATTTTTCTAGTTTTCCAAAATATGGCAGCTCATACAGTTGCAGGACTCCAACATTCTTCAATAACTTCTGACCTGTGTCGTCATAGACAACCATATCATTTTCTATCTACAAATCTATTTTTGTTACTAGGGCCTTATCCAAATCATCCTTGCTATTTTTATTGCGGTGATTAGAGTCACTCAATTTACTTTGTCTAACATGTGACTCCTAATCTAATCCCATTATGATGCCTCCAGGATACTGCATTTCTGAGAACCGGGTCTCAAGTGTGTCATCCATTTCTATTTCCAATTCCTTCTACTTTTTGCCCCAAATAGTTTCTCTAGGTGCTCTCTTGGGTGCCATTGCGATGATTTAAAACACTTCTTACACTCTTTTCGATCCCTATGTATTTAAAATCTACATGCCCTATATATAACTTTGTTTCCTTCGAACCCTAGCTTCACAAATCTATTTCCCATGCCTTTACCTCGCTCAAACACCATTTTGATGGAGCTCTATCAACGGATGTGCAAAGATAACACTAGTTTGATGCTATGTAAATGCTCTTTCATGCACTTTTTCACTCAACTCGCTCTTTGAACTATAGCTCGAATACTTCAACATGCAAGGTGAAAATGACATCTCAAGCCCTCCTTATATAGTTTTTCTAACTTTTCTACATTAATTGCTCCTTATATACCACCGTACTCAACATTAAATGACGTTTCTTTTTAGGCCTTTCTTTTTCGCACTGATTTTTCCCACACCCCAGTCATAACCTTCTGGTGTGTCCACTACTTCTCAGCCAAACCTCCTTACGCGTGCCTTCCATGCGCCGAAGTACCTAAACCATTGTGCCTCATTCCAAGTAGTTTCCCATGTTGTTTCCTACCTCACGTTACATTGTGTATCCATCCTTCCACACATGGTCTTCAATCTGAGAACATTTCCTTTAAGTACCTACAATCCGAGCACCTATAACATCTTTATTCTATGCCTACCAATATTTGAAAAGATGTTCATATTCCAACTCATATATGTACTTATATAACACTTGTATATGCTCCACCCCACACTAAAAGTATGTGCGGTCCTCTGCTCATGAACTCAATAGATAGTAATCAGCTACTGGCGGGCAAGCATGCTTATTACAACAAAACACTGAACTAAATTGACAAAGCATAAAAACAATGAAAGGAAACACATTAAAATGAAATGCATTAAAGGGAAATCTAATCTAAGTGGAAATACTGCCTTATTACAAACACCAAGAAGACTTATTTATAGTAGGGCTTCAGTTTACTCCCATTGAAATAACCAGGAAATAAAGTGTTATCCGGTGCCTGTAACTGAAAAGCGCCTGATTCAAGTATCTTTGTTACAACAAATGGTCCCAACCAATGAACTTTCAATTTCCCTGGGTGGTGGACAAAATTTAAATCATACAGAAGAACCATTCTTGCAACCTCAAATGCCTTATTCCGAATATGCCTATCATGTCATGCCTTCTGTCTCATGTTTTTTGTCTTCTGGCTCCACCGAGCAATTTTGTGTCTCTCATCTAACTACATCAGTTTTTCTATGAGCTCTTCAACAAATTGTTCATCATCTAGTCCTCCCACGCATGTAATACGCAGAGAAGGTAACATAAATTCAATAGGCAATACAACCTCCATGCCAAACACCAATTGAAAGGGTGTGGCCTTATTCAACCTTTTGTAAGTATTCTTGTATGCCCAAAGTACAACAAATACTTTATCATCCCAAGTCTTTCCTTCTAACATCACATATTTTTGTCAATGTGTGTCCCAGAATCTTGTTGAAAGCCTTAACAGTACCATTGGCCTCTGGGTGATAGGGTGTTGTCTTGTGGTGTGCCACCATGAACTCAATCAAAATAATTCTAATGGTCTCATTTAAGAAATGAGTGCCCCTATCACTTATTAAACTCAACAACATCCATACTTGCTGATAAAGTTCTTCCCATATAAGAACCTTGTTGTTGTAATCCTTGTGTAGGTGTTGCTTTGTAATTGCTTTTTTAGATACCTTATAAGTTATAATATAGTGCGTGCTAGTCCTACGTACAGGTGGATAAATAAGACCCACAAAATCAATAATCCATTTCTCAAAAGGTTCATAATTTGCAATAGGCCTTAAAGGAATCTCATCTCTAGTTCTAGGCTTCCCAAGGCATTGAAAATGATCACACGCCTTGACATATTCCTTGAAATCTTTATACAAAGTTTCCCACCATAATCCAACCATCAAAATCTTGCACGTGATGGCATCTCCTGCATAATGACCTCCTGTAATTCCACCATGAGCTTCTTCCATTATTTCCTTGCGCTCATGCTCCAGTACACACCAACGCAAAACTTCATCATGACCAAGTTTGTACAAATCTCCACCTATCAACTGGTAAGGTGTCACGCATATTGCAAGTTGCTTCTTCTCTAATGTCTTCATTCCCTCAGGTGCATGTCCAGTGCAAAAAAAGACTGTAATATATTCCAACTCTATGGGCACATGGATTTAATATAAACAACTGTGCATCCGACATTGTGTCCTCAATGCTCTGCGCGTCCTCACCAGAATTAATTCTTGACAAATGATTAGGCCCTAAGTTACTTTTCCCTAGTTTGACAACCAATGTAAACTAAAACTCCTGAAATAGTAGTATCCACCTGTAAATGCGCCCTTGTAAAATAGGCTTGTTGACCAAATACTTAAGTGTCATATGATCTGTATAAAAGATAAATGGTGTCTCCAATAAGTATTGTCTGAACTTGTGCAACACAGATTATGGACAAAGCCTCGTGCTCAGTAGTTGTATAATTTTGCTCAGCTGGTGTCAACTTCCTGCTTGCAAAACAAATAGGGTGGTCTACAATAGCTTTTCCTTGTTGCACTAATTTCCATCCCAGAAGCATCCACATGAACATGGAATGGTTTGTCCCATGAAGGAAAGTGAAAAATAGGTGCAGTGGTCAACCTTTCCTTCAATGTTTCAAATGCATGTTGTTGCACATCATACCAATAGAATTTTCCTTTAGCCTTCAATAATTCCTCTAAGGGCGCAACAATCTTTGCATAACCTTTAATGAATTTCCTGTAATACCCTGTATGTCCCAGAAATCCATGCACTTCACTTTGATTGTTAGGTTCTTTCAAGCCCAAGATCACATCGACATTGGTTGGGTCCACCAACAATCCTTCCTTACAAATAATATGCCCCAACAAAGTGCCAAAAGGTGTTGCAAAGATGCACTTCTTAATATTTAGAGAGATGCTCAACTGCCTACACCTCTCAAACATAAGTCTTAAATTCTCACAATGGTCCTTAACCAAACCATATACTGTCCAATCATCTAGATACACATGTAAAAACTTATGAATGAAGTCCTGAAATGCTTGCACAACAATGCGCGAGAACACTGCTGGCACATTCTTCAGTCCAAAGGGCATCAATGTGTATGCAAAAATTCCCCATTCAGTGGTGAAATTTGTCTTTTCCTAATCTTCCTTTGCTATGTGCACTTGATGATATCCTAAAAACCCATCTGTAAAAGAGTAGATCTCACGCCCAACAACTCCTTCAAGGATCTCCTTTGTAAATGGGGTGGGAAAAGGATCAATAACACATGAAACATTCAACTCCCTATAATCCACACAAATCCTTATCCTCCCATCCATTTTAATTCTGATAACCACGAGACTTACCCATTCAAATCCCTCAATGGGATAAATTATACAAGACTTGAACATTTTATCAATTTCTTCTTTCACCTTGATGCACATATTAGGATTCATCCTAGATGGCCTCTTCCTAATCGGGTGCATGTACCTTCTTTAAGCTTGATTCTCATCTCACCTAAAGAAGGGTGTACTCATTTTAATTCATGATAGCCCCTCAAAAACAAGTCCTGAAAGTCACACAGAAGTTCAATAATCTTAGCCACTTCCTGCTCCGACCAGTAGTCACCAATAATCGCTTCCTTAGGTTATGCATCTGTTCCAATGTTAACCTTCTTTATTTTCATAGGCTCGTGATACACGCACGCCTTTTCATCTGATGTGTCCATTACCTCACAAGTACCTTCAATATGGTTAACATCCATGTTGTTGTCCTCATCATCCTCACCATCAATCATGCATACCAGTTTACCCTTTTCTTTTTATTCCCAGGCGTGGACCATTTCTTCTTCTTCAGTCTCTTCAAGGTCAAGGTGCACCTCTAAATCCAACTCTCCAAACATATCTAACATAAGTTCCTCAGCCTTTGTGATATCTCCCAAAGTAAGGTACTTCATAATCTGCAGTGCTTCATTAACCAGGTGGCTTAGTAGAAAAATAATAAAAAGTATGAATCATACCTGAGGTCATCTCCTGCCAATTAACTGTTGCTCTTGTTAACTCTGCATGAACATACCATGCATGTGCGCAACCACTTAGGGTGGCGTAGAACTTATGTACCCAGAGTGATGGTGGCAAGGCCTCCTACTTATCTATCTAAAGTCTCTCATAATTCTAAACGTGGTGCAAAGAAGGGGACTTCCCATGAAATTCACATATCTGTGAAGGTACATTGATCCTTAGAAACCTAGTAAAAAAGGTGATTATCACTTCTCGCCATTCCAATAGGTTGTCTCTGTGTGTAGTCCACCAACACTGTACTATCCTGCAGGAGTATATACTAAGCATATTTCTTCTATCAACCTCATCCTTCCATTGGGCTTCCATGGCGTGCAGAAATACATTAGGGTTTCCTTCACCAGTATACTGAGGTACCTGGTTATGACTCAAACGCCTAACCATGCACGACCTGATCATATGAGTAAATGTGTTCTTGATCTCTCGTCCAACTACTTCATATGTCCCATGCACCTAGTTTTCACAAGAAATACTTGTGGTATCCCTAACTAAATGAGCATCATCCCATCTATATCACCCCTTCCTTAAATGGCTCAGTTACCTCAGGGTCTCTGATTGTTCATAAATATATCCTTGTTCAAGTCTTCTTCACTCAAAGGCTCAACATACGGAATAGCCTTTGCATCTGTCAAAGGTATAATAATGCACTCTTCTTTGTTCTCAAAGCTAATGTACCCCTTGTTGAAGCATAAATCTGCATTATTCACATAACACCAGGGGAGCCCAAGTAACATAAGGAAACTATCTACTTCAGCAAGCTCCAACACTTCAAATTCCCTAGTGAACTTGGCTCCCTGAATTATAATAGTCACATCCTTTAGTACTCCAAGAGGCATCACCTTAGTTCTGTTTTCCATGTATAACATATTCGAAGAGGGCTGCAATGGTGGTCTTCTCCATCTGGTTCCATGCATCCAACATAAGTACATTAACCTCTACACCTATGTCTATCAAAATATTACTCAAGATCCATCCATGAACAACTTGCATTAATCAGAGTAATTTCCTTATCATATTCATGATTACGTGGGGGCAAATTCGCATGAAGGATCTACCTCTCACACTCCAGACCAACGCATGGTATTTTCTCTCTTAACCACTGTCCTACCAAGGGGATGATGTTCTCTTGACATAACATTTGACATACGTCCTTTAAATCATCCATGTCCTTCTGTGGAATTTCAACATTCTTTGTTCATTCCATCGTGCGCACATGTTCCTTCAAGCCCTAAATTTTTCCTTGCAAATCCCTGATAACATCCATAGTCTCCAAGGTAAACTTCTTTCTGATGTTCAACATCAAGGTACTTGGAATTAATCACTTATTGCTTTGTTATAGTCAACTTATACTTCTCTTCTTATGCGTGACATGTGGCCTCAATGCGTGTAGTAACTAACACAGGTTGTAATTCAGAATTCATCCCAACCTTCTGCATCCATTGATCTCCCTACTATAGTGTTGAAATCCTTAATCATTCCAACACCCTTATCTTGTTTGTGTTGCTTAATCATATGCTCATATAAGTCAGGAAATTCTTCAAACTTGTGTTGTTTTCCACAACATGAGAAAACCACATTCTGAGGGCACTCGCATTGATAATGATCAGGCGATCCACATGTAAAACAAGTTCCTCTAAGACATCCTCCTCTTCCACCGCTGCAACCTCGTCCTTTATATCCTCCATGAAATCCTCTATTTCTGTTATCCCCATTACTATGCCATTCATTATGTTGTTCTCCTTGTTCCTTAGATCCGCTTTCTACACTAGTCTAGCGCACACTAGTCTCAATGACCTCATGAATATGATCAATCACTCTGCAGTTAAAAGTTTCATGAGTATGGGTTTTACAAATCTTGTAATACATAGAGACATTCATCTGGATCGCGCGCTGCAAGAGAGGACATATACTCACATCATGATCCAAATGAAAAATCTCATAGTATCCAGCAACATGGTGCACACACTGAATTACGAGGGTATCTATCCTTAGTGTGTCCTTCAACCTCGCAATTTGTGCACCATATCCCACTACACGTCTCATGAGCTGAATTAGCAAGAGCTTCTCCAATTATTTTTCCATTGCTGCAATCTATGCGCTTCAAGAAACGAGCTTACTCCAGTGTCCACACTCCCAACTTCCTCAACACAGAGCTACTTCCAAAGCGTCACATGGATCTACAAAGGTCTTATGAGATAACACCCTTCTGAATGGAGTCAACAATCTACCAACAAACCACTGTGCATGTTGACTAGGATGTATATCATAAGACAATTTTGATAACAAAGTTTTAAAACAAATGTCATACTTCCAAATGCTTTCTAGAATAAGCCCTGCTTAATGTCCTTAAGTGTGCTGATACTTTTCTATTCAAACTTCAAAATATGCAACTCAGCCAAAAACATAGAGCGCAAAGCATCATAATCCACTACAATCTAGTGTGGATCATACTTTCTATACCAACTATGAGCGTACCCTTGGAGAGTAGTAACAAATTGACTTTCTTTTCTATCTGAGGATGTAATTCCTTTAATGAGCCATAATAACTCACACTTGTGTACATGTTTGCAACATCTTCAATACCTCTATATTGTGGCAATTGAAGAGACATCTCATAAAACACTTATTGCGGCTGATGAGGATACGGACCTTGTCCACCAAATCTAGAACCAAAACCCTCACCAGTATTTCCTCCACCACCAGAACCACCTGATCCACTTGATCCCGAGCCTCCTGATCCTCCTGAACCACCTCTCGTAGCAGGAAAAGGACCAGTGGATGTACTACCTTGTGTCCCAACAGTAGTACTAAACTAAACTCCAACAATATGTGAAGTTGTAGTACTTCCATAAGTATTCCCAATGCTCTGTGCACCCACACTCTATCTAGATGATGCACCAAAAAATATTCCTCCAATTGGTCCTCCAAACAATAAAGATGATATCACCTATGATGTCATAGATGTTTGTGTTGTCTGATGTACTTTTGTATTCAAAGGAAAATTATATCTACCTGAAGCTACTAGATTACCTACACTCACATGTTTATCAATAGTTACTTCTGGAACTCGAACACCAAGCGCAAGGGACTAGGTCACCAGGTGGGATCAGATGCATGCCCATGGTCCTCAATATTTCCTCATCAGACGCACTCTCATTAGAATCCATAGGGGATTCTCTACTGATATTTCCTAAGTGGGGGAGACCTTGATGCTTTGGATCATGTCTTCCACATGAGATTTAAATCCTTCATGAGACATCATCCTCACAACTCCACAGACTCTTCAATATCACTCTTCTTCACCAATTCCCTTCTCTCACACTTCATTATACTCTAAGCCATCATTTCTTCTCTTTCCATTGCTACTGCTAGGTCCACCATCTATCACCACACCTACTCCTGCCCCTGCACGCGGTGGTATGTTTAGCTAGCCATAGGGAGGTACTCTAAACTCAACACCACCATCAAGATCTTAATTGCCAAAGGAATAACGCAGAGGTAAGATCCTCTGGGCTCACACAAGAATTCAAACTCAGTAACTTCTAGACAAGAATACATAGAAATAAAGTATTCCAAAGTATAACTGTGCACAACACCAACCCACCAATGATCTACAACACACGTCCAAGGTTCATCTACATCAAAAAAATCCTGGTACTCTTCCTACATCCAAACCCTTGGTCTGTAACTCCAGCTCTTCTTTGATGCATATGCGGACAACCACTCGTACAAATTTATAGGAAAGCAACAAAAGAACGTCTCATAGAGCTCATGATATAAATGATCTTCCACCCGCTTGTGCGTATTGAAATCAGGTCGAGACCTATATCTTCACGTAAATTGTTCCTGTTTTTCAATCAACCAATATTCAATGGCCACAAGAGTCAATTGATACACCATCATCATGCAACATCATGGCAAAATATTTTGAAAAGAGGTCCCGATAATGGAACCAAAATGTAGTCTTTATTTTTACACCCAAAAGCCTAGGTGCACTGGCACATCACTCAGATAGATCTGAGTGCTCACCCAAAGCGTGCAAAGCTACCAGGTCCCTCTTTGTTACTGTCTTGCCAAGGTGTTAGCATGCATGAACATATATTCCATAACCATAACTAGTAAACAAGTGCAAGCATAATTGATTTATATCACAACCATGGTGTATAATAAACTAAACAAGGATCAAGATCAGATTTACCATACAATAACCATGAATAGATCATATATCCAACAATCAATATCTCATCCAAAAACACAGATCCATTATATTCACAAAGTCATCACAAACATACCAAAGCATGAATACTATTACAATCAAATTATCATCAAAGGTCATGCATGTACATAAATACATACATACATACATACATAACTCATAATTACTATACATATCATACATACATACATACCTATGTACTGTATGTATGTAATATGTATGTATGTATCAATACATATATATATGTGTGTGTGTGTGTGTGTGTGTGTGTGGGGTGGGGACTTTCCCTTCACCTCCCATGTGGGGACTCTCAAAATAGGCTACATGCTCAAAATAGCCATGCACCACTACAAAGATACCTAAAGAAGCATGCAAGATTCACCTAATAATAGATTATCTATAGTTAACTTCAGTTCTAATTCTATTATTAGCCCAGACTCTACATGACTCTTGATTTTCCACTTGTTCCCAAAATAGCCTTTGCATATCCTTGAAGTTTTCATGTCTTTATCCAAAGCGTGCTCAAAACTTGAACCTATCTTTATCCTGTAACATGCGAAACGGCTAAGTCTCAAACTTTGTCTTTCTAGGCACGAAACTTTAGAGCGCAATTCTGTCGATCTTCTGTGCCTACTTACACGCTTCCATCTTCCACGCCATTATCATATGCACCTTTGATCCTTATGCATCATTTCACAAGCCCAACACTTTCCGATGTCGAAGGATATACCTAGATTTCTCCTAGTTTTTCTCTCCAACACTGGCAGGATAATTCAAACACTTGTGCCAAAAGACTTAATAAGAGTTATCTATCGAAGACTAAGTCTTTAGTAACTAGATTTCCAAAAACCATCCCCCGTTCAGATTTCATACAAGAGGTGAATGAAATAATTACATTTTTGAGAAGAGTTAAAGGGCTTCCATCTTCAAAAGATTTCCAAGAATGGATGTACTTGTACATAGCCACTATGAATAAAAACTCTGATCTCATTCGATGGGCGGTACACATCAGCAACCCATACATACTCAGATGTTAGAGGTAAAAACTACAGGAAATTTTTATATGACTTCTTATCTTGTGTATGCTGCTGAGGGAATGAGAAATTATCTAGGATTGTCACCTGCTGGAGTAAGAAATGCATCACAAATTTATGAATTCTACCCTGAACTAACAATGAAGGGAGGGTTGAGCCACTTCAGGAGAGTAAACGATGAATTTTTCTTCGCTCTCATATGTATCTTTGATAAATAACTCTATAATCCAATAATAGCGGAAAGTGCTTGGAATGTAGTAAGGACTTGGTGATGCATTTTCCTACAATTCCCAACTTTTACCTATCTCAGAGTGTCAACAATTTCAGGTGGTCCCCAAAAATTTCTGAGGTTTCCCACAGATAAGTGGGTACTGATGGAGTTAGTTGGACAATTGATGCACCTCTACAAAATTCGACAAAGCATACATAAGGAAGAAATCCAATTCCTAATATCCTTGGGTCAATACACTTGCACATCCTCATATAAAACAAAGAATGTCAAGGGTGAGATGCAGAAAATGACATTGAAGACCTATCATCCACAAGTTAGCTTTGATTATTGGGGTGTGGTCGGTGTATTTGGACCAACTGGTGTCCACATACCACAATTGGAGGATATTTGGATAAATTACAAATATGAAAGTGCGATACGAGAAAGGGACTATCACATATTGACTCTTAACGATGTAGCCAGATATGGAATCACAGATGTAGCCAAAGGCATCATGGATGATGGAGAGGTTTTAGGTCCTGTTTATGATCAAACAAACATAAAGGATCAACCACTTCCATGGATCAATTGGTCACTTCATGAGTGCACTAGTTCTAGAGAGCGTGCAACTCATATTCTCAATCAGACCCCCAATGGTTGATATCAGTGGGAATCACACCAAAAGTGTCAGAACATGCCCCTATTGCAATACCACATGTAAAAAAATCGGTGGGCCACCTCACTTCTTCAAAAAAAGGAAAACCCACTTTCAAGCCTCGCAAAATTATAATTGTATATAGGGGGTCTGGTTCTTCTTCTAAGGTTCCTTCCTTAGAGGTCATTTACCTAAGTGTTTCCCCATCCACCACTCAAGTGTTGCAATCACCTCCTCCACCTCACCTTCTTTCTTCCCCATTGTTATCTCCTCCATCTGCTCCAAATCTCACTCTTCCTTTTCCCACATCTTCTATTTCTTCTCCCCTGTTTCCCCTACTCCCGTTTTCACCACTTCATCTCTTACCATGGCTCAAGTATTTTCCTCTCTTCCCTCTCTCTCATATGGGGATGCTTAGCTCTATGATCCCCTCTTGGGACTCCTCTTCCTCAATAGTCTTTTCCCACTTCCTCTCCTGTCACTCTTTTTGTTCCATTCATGCCTGCAGCCATCCTTAGCACTCCTTCCCCACTAGTAGTGAAGGGATCATTTACGTCCTCGAAAGAGGTTTAAAGTGTCAAATATTATCTACTCCTCAGAGAAGGGATCTTCGATGAGTCTTTGAAATTTTTTGAGTATAATGAGGCCATGGAGTTCTGTGTCTGGATGCTGTAGGAGACAATGTCAAATTTGACTGAAGGGAGAAATGAGGGAATCGACAAAATTGATGATATTTCTGATGAGTTTGATAAGATTCGTTGCAGCTTCCATGATGGGGATCTTCACGTGCTGCTAGCAGAAAAACTTGTGAATTTCAAGAGCCTAGTCAAGGAAGATACTAGAGTAACATAGTATTTTGGCCTTAAATCCATTAACAAGGTGGTATCGTATAAGAACTTCTTGAGCCAACTCCGGAAAAATATGAATCGAGTCAAGAAGTTGCCTAGAAAATTGAACAAACCAGTTGAATTTATCGAGGTCCTGAATCGCTATGTGTGCTGACATTGTTGGGTTTTTAAATGGCACTTTAACAAACCATAGTCAAGGGACAACAAGTCTGTCCTCTTTAATGGGAGAGGTTCCATGATTGAAAGCAAGCAACAAAACTTATATACAAATGTACAACTTTCAAAGTGTGGATTCCTGATACTTTGAAACGTTTTATGCCTAAAGATCATCAATACGAAAGAATAGAAGAACTAAGGAGATGAGAGAGGAAGAACATAACAATACTTTCAGGAAATATAGATAGCAGAGTATAACCTTATACGTATTGATAAAAGGAAATGCAAAATGGAATCATTCATGTTTATAACAGATATAATTTCACAGACACAAAGTTCCCAAAATCATATTAACAAGAACACAAAGTTTCTTATCATGCAAAGATGGATGATTCGCAAATTTGAACAAGGAAAGGAGGAAAAGTAGAGGAAGAAAGGGAAAAACTTCTGTAATGATTACTTTCAAATCTATTACATCTACAGAGTACCAGGATCCAACAACAAACAATGGCATAGAGAACTCGCTAAATAACTTCCAAAAACGGTTACATTTGGTTACAAAAAATGATGAAACTGATTCAAGAAACCGATGTCTGAACTTCTCTAATGCCTCGGCCGTTTCCATGCTTGGTGGTAAAAACAGATGCATCATATCACAACCGTTAACCCGCTTTGAATTGAAACATGGCCACGTGTCCCTTTACGAGTATATTATGTATTTTTGTGTTGTGGCTAAGTTCCTTTGTTTAGCGAAGGCTTTATGTCTGACCCAGGACACGTGGAGGCTTCCCGCTCATTTGGAGACTTTGTTTGGACCTGACCTTTGGAGGTGCGCTGATTGGACACGTGGAGAGATGGTGCACATTTGGGACCTACTTTTGGATTTGCCTCCTGAAAGAGCACCGAAGGGACACGTGGGGCTTTCCATTGGTTCTCCTTTCCTTAGCCGATTCAATAGCCGGTTCTGCCCCTTTTGACTTCTGTGGGACCCTAGACACGTGGAGAGCTGGAGCTTGTTTGGGAAACCACCTTTGGCTTTGACCCTTGAAGGTGCGTCGATGAGACACGTGGCGCTGTCTGCTGGCCTTAGAATTTTCAATGACCGATTTAACTTTTTGAGGCTCTGACCACGTGGAGGGTTGGCACTAATTTGGGGTTTGTCCCTTGGGTCTCACTTTTGAAGTTGTGCCGATGAGGCATGTGGAGGCTTCCGCAGACCCTCTTATAATTAGTCAAGTAAACGAACGACTTTGTCCCTTTTTCGGACCTTGGACACGTGGAGGGATGGCGTAAGTTTGGGGTCTCTCTTTGGGCCGCACCTTTTGAATTTATACCGACGAGGCACATGGCGCCTTCTATGGGTCCGTTGCTTTGCCCCGAGTCGACTGGCGTGCTAAGTCCGAAAACTTCGAGCCGTTTCTTCAATCTTCTCCTACGCGCTCTGATCTCCTTGGCCGACCTTTCCCCTTCATTGTTGGATTTGGAATGTGGGCTCACATGACTGAACCACCCCTTCCAATTTTCTTCTGTTCGGGGTCATGTTTGACCAATTTTGTCGGGGGGTGAAATTGGGATAACAAGCACCGACTCAAATTTTTTGAAACTTGACTTGAAAAATGAGGAGAATTTTGAGGGTGACAACAGACATGATGATAAGGAATTGCAAGAAATCATTGAACGATTTCTTGACTATAGGCATAAGCAAGTTGGAGAAGAGACAAAAGAAACCAACACAGATCAGGCAAAGGGTGACGTCAGCCCTAGATGAGCTTGGCTTCCATTTTCACACAATTTCCAACCACAGTCCACCATTTGAGTTGCAAGTTTGACTCGATCAAATTTGTACAACCACTTGGTTATTTTTGTGGGAGACTGTTTCACAATGTAAATACATCCTATTTTTAGTATGTAACAATTAAGAAGAGTGGCTATAATTTCTCAACCTTCTTAATCTATAAATAAGAGGATGCATTATGCAGGGGAATTTTGATCATTTGTATAAGGAGAATCTTCCATTTTGAGTACTTGTATACAAGCTTAAGCCTCAATATTATATATAGAACTGATACTTAGCCTTCATTCGCTTTAATGTGTTGTGTATTTCGATGGTTCATTTTTATACTTTCGAATGTTTATTTTCTAGTATTTGATGATCTAATTTACCTTCACATGAAGTTGTCTATTCTTTAGCAAAATTGTAAGTTGTGATTAATGAGACTTACTTGTGATAGTTATGGAATAAAGTAAATCCCTTATGTTATTATTAAGTTTTACCCTCATTTAAAGTATTTTGTTAAGGAAACATAATTGAAAGTTATGCACATCATTATTCTTCTGTTCTCATAAAAGCTGATATTTTGTTCTTTAAACTATTGGTGACAAGGAAAATTTTAAGGGTCCCTCGGAAAAAAAGCCTTAGAAAATATTTGGCAGATTTTGGAAAAACCACTTTCGCATTGATGGTGAATCACTGCAAAAGTCGGTTCATGTGGAAGGTGATTTTCCAACATCATTTTGGGAAGTTAGGTTGGGAAGAAGGAACAAATTTTGGCATGCTAGCGGTCGGCAGTATTTTTCATGCTACTGGTCGACAACATACAAGATGCTACTGACCGGTAGCATAAAGTATGCTACCAACCGACACTATCCAGTAGCATACTGGATGCTATCGGCCGATAGCAACCAGAATGCTACGAATCTGGTAGCATCCAATGACCATGCTACTATAATGGTTCTAGTAGCATATTGGATGCTACCGACCGGTAGCATATTGGATGCTACCAACCGGTAGCATTCTGGATGCTACCAACTGATAGAATACTAGATGCTTCAGACCGGTAGCATCCAATATGCTATTGGTCGGTAGCATACTACATGTTGCCGGTCTGTAGCATCCAGTATGCTACCGGCCAGTAATTCTGCATGTTGTTCAGCCGGGTAACATACATAGGTGCTACCGGCCGATAGCATTTTGCATGTTTCCATCCTAGTCATGAGCATTATGTTTGTTCCAGCCGGTAGCATACTATTATGCTACTGGCCGGTAGCATATTACATGCTCTTGACCAGGATCATTTTACATACTGCCAACCGGTAGCATATTGCATGCTACTGAGTGGTAGCATGCAAGTACATTGGGAATGTTGTCGGGGCGTGGTATGTGGTGGTATAAACACCTATAAATACACACACAATAGTCATTTTCACTTCACACAAACTAGAATACGCAACAGACGAGGAAAAAATATTAGCAAACAAGGCGATCCGCAACTGTAAAATCCAAATTCCAAAGGAAGAAACTAAAAATGGTATCTACAAGCAGGAATAAAGGATTTAATAACCTACTTCAATTTCTGAAAATGCCATGAAGAAAGACAATTTCCCAACTACCCCAGAGCCCAAAAAATATGTGAAATTTTTCATTCAAGAGCCCGATGTTTCCTCAACTGTACAAACTTCATGAAGATCCTACTGCATTTTCCCAATGGATTGAAGCCACTAGTTTCATAGGGCTTGTGTATATGCCCCGATTTCAGACAGACCAGAAACTACTCAACAATATTCTACCCACCTATGACACTTCCACTTTCACCTTTAATTATCAACTTCCATCTCATGTACATTCATTTGGGATGTCTCCTGAAGACATTGAGTGTCTGACAGGACTACCACACACGGATGTGGATCCTGTCACGACGAAGGTTGTTTTAACAGATGATGATTCCAAGTATTTGGAGTCTCACTTTCAATTATCCATTGATATAATTGCATTTTTTATTGCACGTAAGTTTATTTTTAATTTTACAATATTCTGATTTTTATTATTTTCAATTTTACAAATTTTCATTGTGATTTTTAATTGAGTATTAATAATTTTTGTCACATTGCATTTACAACTTCCCAAAACCATTCAAAAAGGGGAATTCAACTCAAATATTGCAGTCACCGTTTTCTACTAGCCGTGGTGTACTTCTTCCATCCCAAAATTATTTTATAAGGTCGTTATACAAATATTCCGTGGTGGGCTTTGGCTTACATCATTCTCACCCTAAGTGGGTAGAAATATGACTGGTGTAGTTTCTTATCCTCGAGGATAAGAACTGATTTGGCTAACATTCATTTGAATGAGAATGTTACTATCAATTCAAAAAAAAATTATTCTTGGATTATATTATAAATCTGTATAATTTAGGTGGCACAACTCCTCCCACAACAATGCATACAAAGCTATCGACTTTGTCGTTAACAGTTGAAGAGCAAGAGGTGAGTCATAATTCTTGATTATTTGGTTTTGAATTATCATTCTTTATTTTTATAATATTTATCTATTATGTTTTACATTAATAAGAAGTTTAACTATTGAATTACAATAGAAGATAGCTGTTGCGGTTGTATCACGAATGGAAGTTTCCATCAGAGGTCATTTCCCACCAAGTTCAGGAGATACAATTACTGTTTCAGACGATCATAAAATAGAGGAAACACCTCTACACTCTGTTAAATGAATGAGGGGTTCCATAAATTGTCAAACTGATACATCCACCATTCCACGGGAGTTAATAGTAGGTATTTTAATTTCTGATGTATATGTGTTTCAATTTGTTTGATACTAAAAGTAATTAATTATTTTAAACTTGTAGTCTTATATATGTTTCAATATTTCTTGGAAATTTTATTCCTTTGCTGCAGAAACCTACAATAGCACAACATTATATCATTGGGCTCATGGTAGCCCAATTAAAAATGTATATGAATTTGATCAATCACAGGATGTAGAAATATCATCGGTACCTCAAGGCCATGTTGTGGCTCCAGGTATGAATCTCATTTTTGTATTTTTTTGCTTATATTTTTTAAAACCAAAATTCAACAAGCTCATAAATCGTTAACTCTTAATTATGTTTTAGATCACACCTACCAGTTCAACTCCCAAAATTTCCAGTCTACTTCTTTACAACAACCACATCAACTACAACATGCCTCATTTGCATCTCAGCTGGAATCCTTTCAACAAAGTAATTTTTTATAATATTATACGAAATAACATTATATTTATCATTATTTTGTTCTTATTATGTTTGTCTTTTGAATTTTGTCATGTTATTTACAAAATTACAATTGATTGTTGCAGGGCCTCCACATCCAATTAAAAATTCATCTTCTACTATGAAGAGGAAGATGCCACCTCCGCCACCTCCACCACAAAATATCAGGACCAGGTTCAGTGGCAAGAGTAATCCATTTATTTCTCCAGCTTCAAGCAGGGGCACCCTTAATTTTTCTACTGAGTTTCCAATGTTTTCGTTGGGAAATGTTCCTAGTGCACGGGGTGTTTCGGTTTTAAACAAAATTGATTTGGATGAGGAATATCTTGGGATTGAAAGCAGACTTTAGGCCCATGAAACTTTCAATCCCCAAGATATGATTCATGGGGCAATACAAATTTCTCTAATAAGAGTGGATAGATCAAACACACCTTCTCTAGTACATACTGCCTTAAGTGATGACCGAAAAACTAACTTTGCACTCTTTTGGTATGAGAATTGTGAAGCCAATGTTGATGTTTTATTGAAGGATATTGAACAATTAAAATTGTAGTTTAGGGCTTTTTTGCTAAAGAATTAAAATAATTAAAGGATATATAATTATAATTCGTTTCAAATGAGCCAACAAATTGATGTTTTGTTGAATCACGGTTTTGTTCTGTATCTTTTGAAAATAATTATGATGATGAAGTGCTTGACATAATGTTGAATATAATTGAGAATTTAAATGCAAAAGCACAAGCCTACCACAATATGTGGTCGAGAGACAAGGGCTTTGTAGTTATTGCAAATGCGGAATAAGATAATGCATTGATAAGTCTTACTAAAATTTTAAGTATTGTTTAATTTTTTTTTAAACTTTATTAATTATTTTTCTCTTTTGAAATGTAGTCAAAGTATGAAAATTTGAAGAATGAGGCTACAGTGCTTGACGTGCATTTAAAAAGTGCTAGGAAAAGTTTAAATGCAACAATTGAATTGAAGCAGAAGCTTGTTAAATTAAATAAGCAGAATAATACCTTAAGGAGGATAATAAAGGAGCATGGACTAGATCTAGAAATATTGTTGAAGAAAAAATAGAACAAGATATAACGATATTGTCTGTTGGTGATGCAACAAATCCAGAACGAGAAGTTATTTCAAATATTGAAGCTGCAACGAAGGATCTTGTTCAGTCGATTGTAGTGAAAGAAAGTTCTATTACACAGGAGACAAAAACAAAAACAAAAGAATCTTATTAAGGATAAAGCTGCAAAAAAATTGTGAAATTGTATTTGTTGTTTTAAAATCTTGTTGTAAAACTGTTTCATATTCAAAGTTTAGATATATTTATTATTTAATCAAAATATCGAGTTTCAAATTTCACTCGATGTGGCGTTTTACTTTAGTTATATTTGTGCATAAGTTCTTCAAAGTGATTTAATGTGATTATTATTCTCAATTTTGTCTGGTATAAGTACTACATAATACATTATTGATTATTAAAAAAATCAAATTATCTTAAAATATTAGCAAATAAAAATTATATGGTGTTGTTTTTGTACTATATTCATGCGTAAGTTCTACCTAAAATGGAATGATATTATTTGTGTTTTGAATACAACAGAAAAAATAAGAATAACATTTCTGCATTAAAACTCTAAACAATTTGCAACATTGAAAATATTATTTAATAATGAACACGCGTATAACAAAAATTACAATATACATACTTATAATCTGATATGAAATTTTCTTTCTAGAATTAAAATGTACATTCATTCTTCTTTACTCAATATCAGCTAGCTCAAACTGAAACATATCTTGAAAAATTTGGTTCCCAACGCTGTTATCTAATCTTTTGCTGCGATTTTCAGTCACAATTTCATTTTTATCCACAGTTCCTGTATTAGAATTACTGACCCCTCTCCTATGTGGAAGAGAATTCGATACTACCATTACCCATTCATAAGGAAACATATCCACATCATATCATGAAACATATAATCTCAAGAAAGTCTCAAGATTTTTATCTAGTCTGTTCCGATATTTTGATTTTATAAATGTTAGTGCATTGAAAACTCTTTCGTCTTCAACTAATCCTAATATCATTTTTTGACATAATTCATACAATCGAAAATATTCACTAATACTTTCACAAAGGATGGTACTAGGATACAAATTTTTCCATGGAAGTGTAATTGCTCCTTTTTCTATTGGCTCACTCGGTAATTCAAATTATTCTCATTACCTGGCCAAAATCAGTTGATTGTAATGCAAGTGATTCCTTTTGAAGAATACCATTAATCTAAAATCCATTACATTCAACTGATTGTCCAAAATTCTTAATGATAGTACCCATATGTCTTTTAAATGAATCAACTACAACTTGCCTCCTACAGGATTCCAAAAGTTAGGATTGACCACTCCCATGGCCTCAAGAATCTCACCTTTTTAAAAACGATCTCTGATCTTACTGGATAAGCATTGTGAAATTTTCTACAATTTTTTTCTTGTTTCAGATATAAGAGCATCATATAAATTATGTGTAACATGCACTTCTTGAAGCTATGATCCAACAATATCCACTCTTTTTTTGAATGTGTGCATTTTAATCTCCTTCCCGTTAACAAAGATACAAAGATGACCACATATATTGAATCTGAAGTAGCTATTAGGATCCTTTAAATTTTTCAGAGTTTGTCTGTTACTAAATACATGTCCTTGAAAGCATTCATCAGAGTTGTATAACATATCTAGAGTCTGAGACACCCTTTTCCTAAACCTAATGAAGTCCGCTATATAGATGTTTCTTTCTTGAGCAACCTTTGTTCTGCAATTCATTTCATGTAACATTGGAAGAAACCTGGAAAGTGTAAATAATGTTTCCAAATCTGTTAGACGGTAAAGCAAAGCTTTTACCCTGTCAAATTGCCTACAGTTCTTAAATATGAAACCAACTAATGATGGATATTCCTCAAAAACTCTACATGTAGGCTCATACATAGAAATCCATCTTATATCAACATATTTAAGAAGTTTCTTACCATCTGTGACCCCAAATGAAAACTTCTGAAACTCTAGAAATATTTTTAGACTACTTGACATATAGGCATGCAGTTCACAGATAAGCTCTTCAAATTTTTCAACACATTCAAATGTGCTTACTATCATGTATGCAAGATTCATCTTGTGAGCCATTAATGAATATGAATCATATAAGGAGCAACAAATGTTTGGAGACACACACATAGACCATTTCTATAACCCTGCATCATTGATGCACTATCAACACCAACACAAATAAACTTTGTAGCTGAAGAATAATTATCCATTCCTGCTATGTCCTTCAAATTAGATATAACCAATTTGAAAAGATTTTCAACATTGCAATTTTCTTGAATTTTATGAACAGATATCAGATGAGGTGTCCTTATGTGGTTTTGGAAATTATATACATGCATAAAAACCCAAGAAATGTTGTCAACAATTGTAACCTAATCAATGGAAAGGGAGTTGAAACTTGCATTCTTTACTTTTTCTTTCAAATATTCTTGTTCAATCATCGCCAAAAATCTCACCATCTCCCAAACAATACTCTATAACTAATGTAAATGTGGAAGGTTTGGAAACTCATTGAACTTGAACAATTTCTTATATTCTGAAAAAGATGAAATTGGTCCGCCCCTTTTAAGAATAAAGAATACGGTTGAAAATTAGGTAGTTTTTGCCTTCAGATTTTCATTTGTAGCTATTCCAAAATATGCATTAATGGTTCCTCCTTTCTTTTGAAATTTCTGATATTGTTTCATCTTATTGTCATACTCCTCCTTATATCTTACATGCATGCACTCTTTTTTAGTTTTCCATCTATGAGTCTTTCATTATTTTTCCATCATTTTCAGTGACTGTGTAATATACTTTGCCACAATGTTTCTCTATAGTGTCCAATTTAAGTTGCATTCTATGTTCTTTACCCAATTTCCAACCACAAATAGTACATCTACATTATTTGGGAGTATCACTGCCATTATTTGGCTATATAGGTTCAATGAATGGGTATTTTGCTACCCAATCTACCTGAAAAGACCTTCCTATTGTCTAGGATGTTTTCTTCTTTCTCAAAGATTTATTTTTTGAAGGGTCTTGTCATTATCATCTTCTACTAGAATATTTTGATTTGAACATTCATCTATTAAACGCATTTGGAAATTAGGACAATCTTCTAGCTTTGGCATGTCTGGGTCAATTCTATCATTCATCTAATGAAATAATTATTTCTTTAGGGTTTATGTTTTGGTTTACTATTTCATGTTGAATACAATTAACAATAGGGGTTTCTGTATTCAAAAACAAAAAATGTTTGACTATTACAAAGATATTAAAAAATTAAACTGAACTGATGAAAAAGAGGAAAAAGGTTATGATAATCTGTTATAACTTACTAGTACCCGTGTTAATGTTTCCAGTGGATGCATGTTGGGTCTTCATTTTTTTTGTTGGCTGAAAAAAATTTAATATGCTACTTTTCTTTTTAGTTTATCTGCCTTTTGTTGATTTTTCATAGAATCCATTGTACCTATCCATGAGAAATTTTAAAATAGATCAGTTTAATCAAAATCTAAACAATATTTTAAAATTTGTAATCACAACCAAATTCAAAATGAAAATTATGCTACTGGCCAGGAGGACGTTGCATGCTACCAATAGGTAGCATTCGACATGCTAATGGCGTGTAACAGACAATATGCTACCGGATGACAACATGCAGTATGTTAACTAGTTGGCATATGCTGTATGCTATAGGCTAGTAACATATGATGTGCATACTATCTGGTAGCTACAATGCAACCAACCGGTAGCATATTGTATGCTACTGGGTGATTGCATGCAGAGACTAGAACAATATGTAAATTTTTGGTAGCATACACAGTATAATACTACCAGTAGGTAGAATTCTAGATATGATAATGATAGGTTGCATATTATATGCTATCGGCCGGTTGCATACTATATGCTACTAGCCAGTAGCATTATGTATCCTACCGGCCGTTAGCATGGAGTATGCAACCGACAGGTAGAAAATTTATGCACTTAAAATGCTACAGAAAAAATTAAAGTACCTTGAAATCATAAAGGAAATATCTGATGAGTCAGGATCGGTCATTGGGTCGATGATGATCTTTAAAGCAGAAAGGAGTTACGAGGTGAGTAATATTTGATAATCACATTTTTATAGATGGGGATTCGGGAAGTTAGATGTTTGGAACTATGAATAATGAATTATAAATACTTAAATAGTATATATATGAGGAAAATTTGGCATATTTTAATTTCGGCATAAGGGCGATTTGAATGATAACAATCAGCTATTGGTGTAAATACCTTGGCGAACCGAACCCTAAAATTAAATAGTACCCAGAACATTTTGGCAACTCAGTCCTTATTCCTACCTGAAAAATTAACCAATTTCAAATTTTGAAAATTGGAATATTCGTGAATTAACGAATATTCACCACTAAAATTTTCCATGATTGGTGCATCTCCATTTTTCATTATTTTTAGTTATCTCCCTCCACTTTTCTCCAAAGAGTTGGATAATATAGTTTGTTTTCAACATTGTAGGTTTTGTAGCCTAATTTTCTATTAGATGCACATAGTTTAGAAGGAAATCGACCTTCTCTAGAGGTTCATCCAAAGGAACAAGGTCCCACACCTTGGGGATGTTCCCATGTTACACCGAATCATCTAACGATTCAATGGGTACACGATCAAAGTCACAACAATGTTTAGCACACTCGGTGGGACCTAGAAAGCTAAGAGTTGGTACTTCTCTTAGCGTTTCCATTAATCAAAGGTATCTTGCAACTCCATCTCTCTAAGTTTCTGGATCCAGTACATGTGCTTATATGAAGGATTCAAACAAGCGTCTCTTCACAGAAAGGAAACCAGTGAACTAATGAACTCTCTTTGTCTCCTCTAAGGAGAAGAAAAAAAGAGGTTTCATCATCTTCTTGCAAAGTGCAGTCAACACCTCTATTTGGAAGATTCCCTCTACCAAGGAGAGATCAACCATTCATCATAATGATAGTAAGGAATGACGTTTTTCACACATGGTAGCAGTCCTCTAGTGATCGCTTAATGTGATGTTATACCCGTAATAGCTCCTAAAAGTTTTTCCTTATTTACCGGTGAAGGCAATGCCACTCCTTTAGAATACATTCAAGATGATGCTAACGTCTTTTCGATCCACAACATCATGGAAGATATTGTGGCGGTCAGGCTTCTTACCACTTCCTTGAAGAGGAAAGCACTTCAATGGTTTCGGTTCTACAACCCGACATTATACATAACTGGTATGAATTAGGAGAAAAGCTCTGTAAACAATTTGAAGACAAGAGCGATCATCTGTCTCTCATGGAGCAGTTGACTACTGTCAAAAGAGCTCCTCAAGAGTTCATGAGAGATTTCAATTTTTCGGTTCCAAAATACATGGAATGGGATTCCACCACTAATCAAGCCTTCCCCCAATAACACATTCTTGTATTACTTATGAGCTTTGAACAATGATGTTGTGGTTATGATCCGATAAAAGTATGGAACAAATATATCGTAATCCTATGATATTGACATATGAGCTAAGAATTTTCTAATCCAGGTAGGAAAATAAGCTCCAAGGCCACCAATGCCTTTGTTTCCTTATTTTTCCACTATTCAGCCAGCCATTGCTCCTCTCCTTTGAGTGTCCAACCAATACCTCCCTCTAATGAGATCTATGAGGTCAAATCTTTGCTTCAGATTTTTGGCAATGATTTGGTTGCTCTCAAAAGGAAACAGTCTCAATACAACCATCCTTACCAACCTCAAAATCAACCATATCAGCCTAATCGCCAGTCTTTCCAAAGTAATGCCCAGATTCAAAATCAGATTGCTAATGTCAAACACCTGAATACCAAGAACCCCCTTACACCCAACTCTTCTAGAGCTATTGTTCTTGTGCAAAATAATATTGTTCAAGATTATGAGTGGTGTTATCCATGCTTCTAACCAAACAACCGGAACATGTGTCCTAATGGAGTGCTTAGCCAAACACTCATGTTACAAAGCATATCCACAATCACGGAGCAACAAGCATAAGCTTCTCCCTGAGAAGATGCAAGTCAACTACAGATGTAAGGGGAATCAACCTTGTTGAATTAGAAAGAAGAGGTTTTTTGTGGATTTAATGTGGAAACTACAGCGGTAGTGTCTAATACGTGATTAAAAAATGAAATAGAATGGGAACCACCCAAGGTTAATCAAGCATCTACTTCCAAACATCATCCGTAGGAAGAAATAAGCAAAGATGTAGTAGGTAAATCATCAAGGGCCCATAGAGAAAAGAAAATCAACCCAACACTACAATTCTAAACACCCAACTTCCAAAGGGGGATGTAGTAAAAATGAAAACTCCGTCTAAGGTAGGGAGTATTCCTTTCAACATTATTGAACAAATGAAGAAGGCGAACCTCAATGTCACTAAGTGGGAGGATTTTTCCATTCCTTCACAGAGAAATATGTTGCAAGAAGCTTTAAAAAGTTTTGGTATACCGAGCGAACCAATGAAGCACATGTCATCTACTTGTTGATGTAAAGCCTAAGAAAATTTGTTGATGTAATATACAACAATGACCAGGGGAGTTGTTCAACTAGATGGAACTGTTATTCAAACCATTGGGATGAGTAAGGATTTGAATCTTATCATTCATGAATGCCCAAGTTTATCAATTACTCAAGACATATCTATTATTGATCTTTCTCCCTTCTTCGCCATATGCCTCTTTAGATATTTCACCACCAAGATGGATGGGTATCTGTCTACTAACTGGTCACACATGCTCCTTGGAACCAGGTATGGGTCTAAGGTGACTATAAGGGCTTATCCAATATGTAAAGATCATGTCGAGCCCTATACCCCTAGTGCCATCAACATGAATTGCACCTTTCACAATCAGGAAGAAGACAATGAAGATCATGAATTGGCCACTCATGTTGAAAAAAATCATGACATATTACTTCATCACTGGGGAGTTGAACTTTAGTTTGATCCATATGCCCAAGAATTGGAAGAGACAAGATTAGGAAATTATTGCATCCATGATGAAGAAGCTACGATACCCAGTCTTCTTAAATCCCAATATGATCTTGAAGGATTATAAAAACTATTCTTCAATGGATCGAGAATTAGAAATGGTGTTGGTGTCAATGTCATGTTGATTTCCCTGCAAGATAAGAAATACTTCTCATCTTTCTGACTTCAGTTCACTTACACTAATAATTTATCCGAATACGAAGAACTGGTACATGGAATTCAACTGGATCAAAAAAGAGGAATCAAGGCATTGACTATTTTTGGGGATAGAGAGATTTTTGTGCATCAGGTCAGAGCTTGGAGTGTGGCAAAGAACAATCTATTGAGATCCTACAAGAATAAGGTACGGTACTTGATTGAAATACTTTAAATATTTTGGCATTCATGTAGTCCCCAGGAATCAAAATCAAAATGCAAATGGGCTTTCAACAGTGGGATCTCAATATGATATCCCTATCAAAGTTATGAAGGAAGGAAGAGAGTTCTTCAAGCTGGTTGTTAGACCAGTAGTACCAAATGATGCAAGTAATTGGAAATTTTTTTACAGCAACCAACATATCATTCTCTTTATTCAAGAAGAGGTCGAGTTTTCATCGAAAACCAGTCCAGGGGTAATAAGCTTTCAAAGGGTTTGGTCACTCTCAAATTTATCTTCAATTCAAATGATCAATTTAAAAGAGAAAAAACTAACATGATTATCAAAGAAGATGATTTTGAACAGGTCCAGGTTATAAAAGATAGATTTTTGAAAATTGGAAAGATATGCACACCAGTTGAAAGACAAGATTTTTTCATCCTTTTCCAATAATACAATGATATTTTTTCTTAGAGTTATGAAGATATAAGGGGATTCGATCTAGGCCTCACCCAACACACTATCGAACTTGACCCGAATGTCAAACTAGTCAGAAAAAAAAGAGACTGATCAATCCTAAAATTGAACCACTCATGAGAAAAGAGCTTTCCAAACTCATTGAGGCTAGTATTATTTTCCCAATCAAGCAGTCCCCCTGGGTGACCAATCTGGTTCCAGTTAGGAAAAAGAACATGGAAATCAGATTGTACATAGATTTCAGGGATCTCAATCGGGATTCCCTGAAGGATCACTACCCTCTCCCATCTATGGAGTATATTCTCTAAAAAGTGGTGTGAGAAAAAATATTTTCATTGTTCGATGGGTATTCGGGTTATAACCAGTTATTGGTCAACGAATCGGATCAGTTCAAAACGAATTTCACCACAAAGTGGGGCACATTTTCATACAATAATATGTCGTTCAGAATTTCCAACACTGATGCCACTTTCCAATTAGTTATGGACATGGCCTTCGAGGGGATTATAAATGATATGATCCTTATTTATCTAGATGATATAACCGTGTATTCTAAGCATGAACAAGATGACATGGATCATCTAAAAAAGGTTTTTGATAGATGCAAGGAATTCAGAGTTTCATTGAAATTGAAAAATATGTATTTTGTTGTCCATGAAGGGAAATTATTAGGACATATCGTCTTGGGGGAAGGAATTTCAATTGACTCAAAGATAATATGTGTTATCTTGGAACTTTCTCTTCTAAGCCATAAAAAGGGTATCCAAAGTTTCTTGGGGAATATCAATTTTGGAAAGAGGTTTATACCTCAATTTACGACTTTGGCCAAGCCACTCACAACTATGCTAAAAAAGAACATACCATTCAGCTGGACTAAATAGGGTAAGAGTGACTTTGAGGATATCAAAGAGGCCATTTCCAAGCCCCCCATGTTGGTAAATCCTGATTATGAAAAGGACTTCATCTTTTATGCCTTTACAGGATTAGAAAGCATCTTGTTATTCTAACGTAGTAGAATTATGATCAGATGAAGCAACTGATTTCTTTCTTCAGCTAATCCCTCAAAGATTACAAAGTCAAGTACTCCTTTGTAGAGAAGAAATTCTTTTGTTGTTGTAAGGGCATTAAATAAATCCAAGCACATGTTATCCAACAACATGATCCAATTAATGGTAAAACATCCAAAAGTTAAGGATTTCTTGTTGAATAAGGACATAAACAAGAAAATGGATGGATGGATTACAAAGGTCATGGAGTACGATGTTCACATAAAGGTCACTAAGTTGGTCAGAGATAAGGGCTTATGTCAACATCTTGCTTCTGATGTAGAAGCAAGGGAAGAATATGATGACGTGCTACACAATTGTCATCTAGAAGAGAGTCACATTCCTGTAAATTAGATGTATAACATGAAGATATTTTTGCAATCAGGTGAGTATCCTCCAAATCTAGACAGAAATAAAAGGAGGAGCTTCAGGCTTTAGTCCATCCCTTGCATTCTCTTAGAAAATGTATTCTTTTGAAGGGATTTAAATGGAGTTATTATCAAGAGTATAAACCCAAATCAAATTGATAAGCGACTGGAAGAATTTCATAATGGGTTATCAGGAGATCATTACTCATCAAGGACAACTGCCATGAAATTCATGAGGGTTGGTTACTACTAGCCCGACCTATTTAGAGATACCCATATATGGGTAAGGAAATGTAAAGAATGTGCCATTTTTACCGAAAAACAAAAGCTAGCCACTCTTTCGCTTCATCTAATCTAGGCAGACCAACATTTCGTGCAATGGGGAGTGGATTTTATTGGGATGATAAATTGCCTGTGTAGTGATGGTCATAGATGGGTGCTAACTGCAAGTGACTATTTCACCCGATGGATGGAGGTGGTGTCATTAAAGGAAGGTAATGAGAAATTCATTTTGGAATTTCTTGAAGGTATCATGACAAGATTTGGCGTACCGTTTATTGTCATTTCAGATCATGCCAAGGCATTCAAAGGCACGAAGATTAGTGAATGGGATGTAAAAAATGGTGTTTATTTAAAATTTTTATCAAACTATTACCCACAAGGTAATGGTTTGGCCGAGTCCAACAACAAGAATCTAATATGAATTATCAAGAGGATAATGAAAAGTAACCAGTGAACTTGGCACACACAACTCAATACTGCTCTTTGGGCATATATGATTACTCCAAAAAGGGCTATTGGTAATTCTCCCTTTATGCTAGTGTATGGGAGGGAAGTAAAGCTTCCTTTATCTTTGGAGTTACCATATCTTGAATTAGAACAACATTTGGAAATGATGGAAAGGGATGTTATGACATTGTGTTTCACTGAACTTATGGAATTGGAAGAAACACGAAACCAAGCAATAAAGACTCTTGAGTTGCATCAAGATGAGACAGAAAACTTTTGACAAGAAAGCAGCTCACAGGTATTTTCAGGAAGGAGACATATTTCTTTGATGAGATGCGGAAAAGGCCAAGCCAGGAATGCATGTAAATTTTGATTCCCTCAGGAGTGGGACATACTTGATCACCAATTGTAAAGAGGTAAATTCATTTTTCCTATCTAGGCTTGATGGAGAAACACTGCCTATCTCAGTTAATGGGATACACCTTAAAGCTTACTATTGCCTTATTGTAAAAAATTTCCCTTTTTGCTAAAATATTATTTATTCGAGATTTCACAAAATTTTCCTACGTACCAAAATTTCCTTTGTATTTTTGATTTCAGACTTTGGTAACCAATCTGCATTTTGCATGCAAATTCCTTCCCAAAACCCAAAACCCGAAATACAAAGGGAGTTAGACCATTTTGAGAGGTCAAATATCAATTTGCATGTAAATTGCAAGTTGAGTTCTGAAACTTGACCCACATGTGATTTTCGGGTTTCAGAACTCAATTGCAACGTTACATGTAAAGTTATACTGAAACCCGACTTCTGACCATGAGAGACCATTTCGGGTTTCATAACCCAATTTTCAATTTACATGCAAATTGCAAGTCAACTTCTAAAACTCAAAAAACAAAGAAATGAAGACCATTGCGGGTTTCGTTTTTAATATCGTAGATTACATGTAATTTGTATATTGAGTCCCAAATCCTGAAACTCGACAGAGTTGCAAAGAGGGAGCCAAGTTCTGATGTTGATTCAACACATTAAATGCCACCTACCCACATGTGTCACCTACATGGTAATTAATTCACCCTTTTCTATTTAAGGTCGAATTTTTACATGTCATTTTCACTTGACATTTTGTACAGTGATTTGCTGAAGTTTCCCCAACTTTCAACAGTACCCCTTGCATGGATTTTAGAGTGATTTTAATGATTTTATCTTTGAACCACTTGATATTTTGGTAAGTTCTATATGTTTTATTGTTTTGCAAGTATTTGGGTTGTTATTTTGGTCATTTATCTATCCATCTTTTCTTGACATGTTGCGTGTTCTTGTTGATTTCATTTTTGATTTATTTCTAGGGTTTTCTTCCTTATATATTTGCTTTAATGTCCTTTTTTCTCTTTTTCCTTCACTTGTGTTTTTGGTGAAGCTTAGGCTTCAAAATCTCAATTACTTGTCAAACAAAGGATTTTTCGTCATCAATCATCAAATCAGGAGTTCACGCATGCAAAGCAAACCACAAGTTCTGCAAGAGACAAATCATGAGTGGAGGGTTGCAAAACAAGCCCCAACCTCTGCCACAGTTCAAATTGGGAGTTCACACCTACAAAGCAAGCCATGACCTCTGCCAAAACCATTTTGGGTATTGAAGGTTGAAAAACAAGTCTCCACTTCCGAATTGAGAATCGAGGCTTGTAAAACAAGGGTTGACTTCCGCAGTAGACCAAGTCGGAACTTTGAGGTTGCAAAGCAGGGCTTAGGTTCCACCCATGCATTTCCAAGGTTCTTAGTTGTTTTTCAGGGTCCTACTTCCACCCTTAGTTTCAAAGGCCTTCATGGAGGTTTTCATAGGTTTTTCCTGAAGAAAATGTTTGAATCATGATCCAAGGGAAACAGAAGGATGAAATACAAATTCCAAGGGGTGGCTCCCCCTTCTAGCATCACACCATGATAGGTATTTGGAGAGATTATACACATATTTCAATATATTCAGAGAGCCAAACACAAAAATAATTTATTATATCTCAAACTTGATTACATATATGTAGGAATAAGTCTCCTATAAATAAGAAGATGTCCCCATTAACGAGACTCTACAAATCACTCAATAATTCATATTTATGAGGTTTGTTATAACCTCACTAACTTTGTATGAACCTATTTATGGTGGGTATTATAACAATGTAAAGACTCATATTAAAATATACTAATTACCCAAATAATGTGAGCACTATGTTTTTCCTTCAGGGAATTATGCAAGAAACACAATGCTGCTCACTGAATAGAAATTGAAAAGAGGGAAAAGTGAAAATGGAACATTGAAACCATGTTCCACCCCCTCAATGTGAACATTTCACTTATTCAACACAGAACATGAACACTAAAATAGAATCACATTGCACATAACTGAAATCAACTGAAACTCGGAAAAGAAAACAAACTCACACACACATTGTCACCACAGCTTCGTGTGGCCCTGTCGTTGGTGACTGACGAGAGGTCATTTTCCGACCTCCAACGTTTGTTGCCTCCGTCCTCCAGTGATAGGCTACTAACTCAACCAAATGTGATCATGAAGCTCAAAAAATAACCTCCACAATTTGGACGTCGCGTACAAGCAAACATACATCCAATTATTCAACAATAAGACGATTTTTTTTTATTTTTACAACTTTTGACGACTCGGAAATTCGATGATTATTGACTTGACTTAATGACAGACTTAAATATATTAACAATTGAAGGAATCAACATAAAAATGACTCTAGACTCATTTTACTTGTATTTTTGACAAATTTGAAAATATGACTTGTTTACAAGTAGACAATACTAAATGATTTAAATATTTGACTCAAAAAATGACTTTATGGCACTTGACACACAATGAGACTATTTTTGACACTTCGAAGACATAAAATAATAGAGACTCTGAAAACGACAAAACTATTTTAACTTATAACAAACATTTTAAATGACTCGTTTAATAAGCTAATAAATATAGCTTTTCACTATTTGACATCACCATAATATTGACACAAATAATAAACTTTATCACTATAATATTGACACAAATAATAAACTTTAGCAAAATGGACACTTTTTAAATATCCTAAACACTATTAACTAAAACCTTAAACACTATGGACACATTAATGACTTAAACATATTGAAAGACTAAGACAAACACTACATTGGCTGACTGACACTAACCGACTTGACATCACGAGGCGAGGAATAATGTAGATGGCGGTTGGACAAAATTCAAGCGGTGGACTTCGGAGGGTGAGCAGCGGCGACGCGGGTGGTTGAAGGTATCTACGGGCTCTTGCATCTTCATCCATAAATGTAATTTCAGAAACAACAGGTAAAGAGATAGAATCGATACTGCTCAATCTAGATGAAACTTATGCCCATAACACTTCCCCTTCAGCTCATCTTTTCTGTGGTCGTGCTTGATAATCCCGAACAAGACCGCCCGAAAGAAGGATGTGAAGATTTTGCTCCATTTTTGCAGTGATGTCCTTATGATCATTACGCATCATAGTTAGACGATCTCAATCAAGATTCAAACCGAACAACTGGAATATCAATATCGTCCGGTGGAAAGCCATGGGTGTCGAAGAGGTTTCCTGTGAGACCAGGTCCATTAGGCTCCGCACAAAGCCGAGCTATAATTGCATTCATTTCTTGTTCGAGGCGTGGAACAGCGGAGCTGTACACGGTAGACATACGTGTGAGACGAAGGGAACATGCACTGAATGGATAGTGAGCAAGTGGGGGTCGCTTTTGTCTCTGATCAATGTTAGATACATGCAAGGTGAACACATGTACGAATAAATCAGAATTTTGCAGATTTGTATGGACTTGAACGTTGGATGATTTGATTAGAACGCAGGTGTAGATTATACAGTCCACAAGAAGACTATACCATGAAGAGCGTCACAAATGGCATTGACAGGCCATGCGAGCTATCAAACATCCTCCTTCGAGTTCGACGAGACAAGAATGGAGTGGGACGTGCTAGATGCCAAGGGCTGGGAAAAGTATTTTAATCAAATCAGTTACTGAGATGCCACAATAAACAACCACTCTTCTCAAGTTATATACCAGATCCTTCCTAAAGATTAGAACTTGCATGCAAGGTTCAAAACTGAACAAAAGGTTCAATGTAGAAGCCAAATGTCGTGAGCCAATATACATGAAAACCACATTGCAAAATGCTGTACGCTAATCAGGGAGACTTAAAAGCGTATCTAGATGCAGATATATAAAAAAAGACTTTCATATGCAGGGGCAAAAATAGCAGTGGATCTGCCGCTTACAATTCTCAGAATTCCATTGTGTTCTCCATATCGCGGTGATACCATGATAGGTATTTGGAGAGCTTATACACAGATTTCACCATATGTAGAGAGCCAAACACAGAAAAATAATTTATTGTATCTCAGACTTGATTACATATATGTAGGAATAAGCCTCCTATAAATAAGGAGATGTCCCCATTAACCAGACTCCAAATATCACTCAACAATTCCTATTTACGAGGTTTGTTATAACCTCACTAACTTTGTACGAACCTAATTATGGTGGGTATTATAACAATATAACAACTCATATTAAAATATACTATTTACTCAAATAATGTGAGCAATACATAAATAAATTCCTAACACATCAATCATTGACAATATTAGAGACATCGATCTCGGCCACATCAATTTACCAGAGTTTTGGGGTAGAGTTAGATCCCCATCCAAGACTACCTAGATCAGAAGTATTTATGATAGTGGAATTGCCCTAGCTGCCGCTTTTCCACCTTCAATACAATGCCCTGAATTTGTACTCACAGCTGCAACACATTATGATAGAGACTCCCGAACATTAAAAGATGTTGATGGAACAATTGTAATCAGACTGAATATTGACTACTTTGAATATTTTCTAAAACTTCATGATGTCGAAGGATATGCCGCAATTTCTCCCAATTTTATTCTTCATCACTGGCAGGATAATTCAGACGCTTGCTCCAAAATACTTAATAAGAGTTGTCTGTCGAAGCCAAAGCCTTCAGTAACTAGATTTCCAAAGACCATCCCTCATTCATATTTCATACAAGAGGTGAACGACATAATTACATTATTGAGCAGAGTTATAGGGCTCTCGTCTTCAAAAGATTTCCAAGAATGGATGTACTTGTACATTGCCACTATTCATAAAAACTTTGATCTGATTCGATGGGCGGAACACATAAACGACTCCATACAAAATTAGATGTTAGATGTCCAAACTACATGTAATTTTTATATGACTTCTTATCTTTTGTATATTAGTGTGGGAATTAGAAATTATCCAGGATTGTCACCTTTTGGAACAAGAAATGCATCGCAACTTTATGACTTCTAGCCTCAACTAACAATGAAGGGAGGGTCAAGCCTCTTCAGGAGAGTAAACAATGCATTTTTCTTCTCTCTCATATGTATCTTTGATAAATAACTCTATAATCAAAGAATATCAGACAATGCTTAAAATGTAGTAAGGACTTAGGGATGTATTTTCCTTCAATTTGCAACTTTAACCTATCTCGGAGTGGGAGAATTTTTAGGTGGTCCCAATAAATTGCTAAGGTTCCCTACATACAAGTGGGTATTTATGGAGTTAGATCGATAACTGCTCCACCTCCACAAAATTCAAATAAACAGGCATAAGGCAGGAATCAAGTTCCCAATAACCTTGAGTCGATACAATTGCACATGCTCATATAAAGCAAAGAATGTTGAGGGTGAGATGCAGCAAATGACATTGAAGACCTATCATATGCAAGTTAGCTTTGATTATTGGGGTGTGGCTAGTGGCCTCGGACCAACTGATGTCCACATACCACAATTGGAGGATATTTGGATAAATTTCAGAGATGAAATCATGGTATGGAAAAGGGACTATCACAGATTGATTCTTGAAGAGGTAGTCAGATATGGAATTGCATATGTACCCGAAGGCATCCTTGATGATGGAGAGGTTTCAAACCATGTTTATGATCAAATAAATGTGAAGTATCAACCAATACCATGGATCAATTGGTCACTTTAGGAGTGTACTAGTTCTAGAGAGTGTGCAACACATATTATCAATCAGGGTTGATGTCATTGGGAATCACACCAAAAGTGTCATAGTAGGTTCCTATTGCAACAACACAAGTACAACAATCGGTGGGCCACCCCACTTCTTCAAGAGGAAGGAAACCCACTCCCAAGCCTTGCAAAATCAGAATTGTACATGCAAGATGGAACTTTTCCCCCGAATATTTCCCATACCGAGAAACAAGCCCTTATCCCTTGTATATCCCATTATACCCTCCTACGAGGCACCCTCTATCGTCGTGGCTACGACGGAAATCAGTTGCATTGTCTTGATGTGATCGAGTTAGTCTAAGTAATTAAAAAAGTGTATGGAGGCGTTTGTGGAGCACACAGAAGCGGGATGGTCCTTGCTAAGAAACTATTGATAGTAGGTTACTACTAGTCTCTGATGGAAGTAGAATGTTGCAACTTTTTCAAGAGATGTGAACTTTGTCAAAAATATGGAAACTTGATACATTCACCAGCACAGGATTTGCAGCCCATCACAACACCCTAGCCGTTTTCAAAATGGGAAATTGATCTCATAGGGAAGCTCACTCCAACTTCCTTAGATGGCCACACTCATATCATCACCGCCACCAAGTACTTCACCAAATGGGTAGAGGATATACCTCTCACTTGTGTAACTGATGCACATATCTCCAAGTCCATAATGAACCATCTCATTTTCTGTTATGACATCCCCTTTTCCATTGTAGCAGACAATGGTAAATACTTTAAGAACACGATGGTCAAAGCGTTATGCTAACGCTTCCAAATCCGACTCAAGTGGTCAACCCCCTATGACCCTCAAGGTAATGGCCAAGTTGAAGCCACTAATAAGATGGTTAGCAAAACTAGTCGTAATTAGCACCTTTAGATCCATCCCGCCCTCTGGGCCTATCAAACCTCCATCCACACCTCTACTGGTGCTACTCCTTATTCATTAGTCTTTGGCACTGAGGCCATTATACCCTTGGAAGTTGAGCTTCCCTCCCTAAGAATATCTCTTTAGGACTATCTAGACAAAGATGAAGACAACAGGGTAGCTCGGCTAGCAGAGTTAGAACTACTAGATGAGAAGCATATGAGAACACTCAATCATTTGAAGTTTTATCATAACCGAGTGTTACGTGGATACATCATACGGATCATACCTCATCAATTTGAGGTAGGAGATCTTGTTTTAAAAGAAAACCAGTTTAACAAAGCTAAGGTCAAAGATTTGAGAACTAAGAACCATATGTTGTGGTCAAGTATAATATAAATTGGCTCACTCATATGGTGAGGAATTACACTAACCAATGAACGCAATTCATCTCAAGTGGTTCTATGCTTGAATATGAGGTTCCTCAGAAAAGAAAGAAAAAACAAGCAAAAAAATAAAAAAATAAAGAAAAAGTAAAAAGAAAATAGGTCGTCCAACTGTGAAAACCACATAATTGTGGCACATTGGGCAAGTCCTTGGGTGAAAACCGGCTTTCGACGCTTACGGAGGATTTTTTGTTCACAAGAAACTCTCACATCAGGACGGATAACAATCACTTTTATCTAGGGATATTTTTCCTAAAGGTCTAGGGATCGTCTTACACCTGTATTTTAGGGCCTTAATTTGGCTAATCTATTCTTGTATCTATGTGAAGGAATCATATTTATATATTCTCATCTAACGTTGGGGGCACTTTCACACTTTCATCGTCTTGCACATAACACATGGAATTCTGCCCTTGTACATCCCCTCTATCACTGGGGGCATCCACGCTTCTTTGGTTTGTTGTACATAGCTTCGGAAAATATTTCAAAAAACACAAAAACATTCAAATATGTTAGAAAAACCCTAAACATCTGAAAAATCCCTTTTAGGGACAAAACCAAAAAAACAATGTGAACAGTAGCCTTGAAAATTGTCTTTGTGATAACACCAAAAACATAGAAAACATTTCAAAGCTTTCCCAAAGAAACAAAGTAGTGTTTAATTACTTTTAGTTGTCGGTTTTCAGAGTTTTGCTTGCATTATATTTCCATGTTGTGTTCTCTAAATTGGATTCATTTTCTTAGTTTAAAGTGTTACTTTAATTTTTTCTACATAGGCATTTGATGTATTTTATCCTGCATACTTGTATATAATTGTGTTGTGTTAATTAGATTTGATTAAAGTTGCATTTTTTGTTTGTGTTGTATAGTTTGTTGTCATCATAACATCATATCATCTATCATCACATCTATACATCATATACATCTTAAATAAAATGTTGAACTACATACTCATGATCGCGTTGACTAAGCTATCATCACATAGTATCATCAATGGGGGCAAGAGGGGTTGCGCTAATCACATTATCCCTCCAACCCAATGCCATAAAATAAAACATGGACAATCATAAGTATCACATGAAAACAACATGATATAATCTATTCTTATCTCATACACAACATGTGATAAGTAGAACATGAAACATTTCATCAAAACATGTGATATCATCTATATGTTATCTCATAAATCAAATAACATGTGATACAATCATAAAGCATCAAAACATAAATCCATAAGCATCATAATCATATGACATGTCAAAATCAAATGTCCATGAACAAAGTGTCTTGATACATCTGGATACAAAGGAATGCCATCATGTGCATAGGTGAAAAATGTGCCTTCATCAAGAGGCATAATAAAAAATAATAATACATGTACATCGATAAAAAATGAGCCTTCATATCGAGGCATCTATCATAAATATATACATTATACATCAACTCAAATAGAGTCATGTATGACTCGATCCCTCATGGGGAATAGTCTGTCCTGAGGTGGTGGTGGAGGACCCATAACTCATAGAACCTACTGGCCTGATTGTTTCCCTGTCTAATGCCCTGACAGCTGCTCAACTGATCTAGCTGATACCAATGGTCTTTTTGATCTCGCAGATCTACTCAACTATTGATTATAGCTAGGTATTCTCTATCCCTCTCGAACAACCTCATAATATAATTATCTATAATAAGAAGCCCTGCCATTTTCTGTTGCCAAATCCATATGCATGCGTGGTGTCACTACAACTCCATTAGTGTGTCAGAATGAGGCTACCTCTACAGAAAGTCTAGCAATATCAACCTTTCTCACTATCCTCTCAGCATGGAGCTAATATCGCTCCACTATGACTACCTATAGCTGTGTCCCAGTGGCAACTGGTCTCTCTCTAATTGGATCTTATATCTTATATTGTATTAGTTGTACCTGCTTCCAACCGGTCTCGCTCACCCTGGAGTTGTGCCATGTGCGCCACTACCAAGTCCCTCTCAATAATAATCTTGTCTCTCTCTACGGAGACCTGCAGCTGGACTACTATGACCTATAGCTTCTAGTACAACGTAGCTAGCTCACCTGTACGTTGTGAGATCTACTCTCATCCCCCACCTATGGGACTCTATGGTGGATTCTCCCATCTGTCTCCTCTACCTCCTCCTGGGCTGTGTGGTAGAGTAAAAGTATGAGCCTTTTGTCAAGGCTACTGTACATGGGCCTATGGAAGTACTGGCTATAGTGGAACATATAACCTCACCTGCATACCCATTTGATCCATCGGGATATGAACATGTACATGTGGTTATACAGGAACCTTCCTAGGTACTCTTTGTGCTTGCATGTGGCCCTGTGCCTTCTGGTGGCCTTGTCCCTGTCCCTGTCCTTTGTCCACCTCCATCACCCCCATCATCTCCATTTTCATCATATCCATCATCATCATCACTATCATCATCCTCCTTACTATCTTGTTGAGCCCCATGTTGTCCTCTCCCTCTACAAGGAGGCTGCTTTGGAGGTGACACACTCCTGCATCCCATGTAACCTGTGGAATAGTTAAGCCATCTAGGAAGAATTGTATGGTACCATGCCACATAGGCATTGTATATCATCCTAGATGATCATCTTGGATCTCTGATCTCTCATAGAGGATTCCATACTAGTGGAACCATCTGCTCAAAGCTATCTCTAGCTCCACTGTGTCTAATCTGAGGGCCAATATCAAAGGTCTCCCTAGCTCGTCTTCCATACCACATCTCAGGTTGGGCACATCCTGTACTGCCCCAAATTTTCATTGTACTTTGTCAATCTTGTAGTACTCCCTGATATATCTGTGGCTTCCAAACATAAAGTGCTCAACCATAGCAAGACTGAGCTCCACTCCATCCTCTGGCCACTGATAATGTCTATAAGGCCTCTAAGTGATCATATGTTGTTGAATATCATCTAAATCATGACGATAAAAGTATGTATCTCCCATATGACCTCAAACATCATCACCAACAGGAGCCCAACCAAAAATTTATAGATCATCAGGAGCTTGATCTCGCAATGCTCCTGCAGGGTGACTAATAACTATATGGTCCCAGGCCCATATCTGTAAAAGGGTCGCTAGAGCCACCGTCTTCTAACGGTAGTAAGAAATCAAATGAAGATCCCAATATAAATGTGCCAATATGCACTAACCCTAATAATAGCGCTCTCCTCTGAGTAGACCTCAGATCATGGTAATCAGACCTAAAGGGAATGATGTGCCCATCTTGTCAGTGACCAGAATTTTACTGACAAGATCCATGAGATAGACTGACATGCAATGTAATCTTGGATCCACAATACACTGATGCATATGAAATCACATACCTCATCGAGGTATCTCATCATGACCAAAAATCTCAATCAAGTTGTCAGTAAGTTGTGTCGCATCCATCTCATACTCAATCAAACTACCTATGATCAGGACTTGTAGGATCCTCCAAAAATCCTCCAATGTAATCGTCATCTCACCGGTAGGAATCATGAAACACTGACTCTCATTGTGCCACTGCTTGGCTAAAGTTTTGATAAGGCTATGATCCACGGTAATATGAGGCATGTGTGCCACAAAGCTAAGTCATGTCACATATAGAGTGATATCTAAACACTTCCTCTCGCGTCATGAGAGGGTAGCATCCAAGTTGGCCAAATGGCCATATCAAATACGCACCTGCAAAATAGGTGGCTATCTCTACAAAATCAAACAAAACACTTGTTAGATTTTCTTCCTATCTAACTTCGACTAATACTTAGCCTATTCATCACTATGTTATTATAAGACATTTTTCTATATTATTTTTCTAAGACATTTTCCTATGTTCTTCTAAGACATTTCCTACATTCTTCTACATTCCTCCAAACACCTATTATTTTTATTCTAAGTGTTCAAAAACACATTTTTGACACATACGCACCCCTTGTAACATATGCACGCACAACAACACATGCACCTATGTTTTGGCACATGCGCTTGCATATTAGCATATGTGCGCACAACCCTTTTCTCCCCTTCTTCTGATGCATACGTGCCCTCCAAGATGCATAACACACCTTTTAGTGTGCACTACACACACTTGTTTTAACCCCTTCAGATGCATACACACCCTTTTTAATGCATGCACGTACACATCATATTATTTTTCAACACATGCACGTATGCACACCCATTTTCCAGTGCATATGCATGCCCCGATAACATATGCACTCCCCTAAGGTGCATGCATGTTATTATCGCCCCCCCTAAATGCTAATAAATGTAATTAAATGACAAAATTGACAAAGACGGATAAGGTACTCACGTAGGGGCCATCACCAGGAATCCACACTTACTCTCAAACAGTGTTATATTGCCTCGTACGCCTCTAAACTACACCATCTCTCCTCAGGGTCAGAGCAAATGTAAATAGTATATCAACATAGGGTTGGTATCAAATGAATTACTCACGATGATTTTATCACCCCCAGGAGGAGTATATGTGGTTATTTTGACCAACCGTGATGCATTCTCACCACCACGATGGCCAAAATGTGTGATTTAGCCACCGTGATCATTCTAACTTCCTCTATTACCCATCGTGATGATTATTTTTATTAAATAATTATTTTTGACCCGTTTTCTTCCCACCGGGGCATATTTTTTCTACCCGATGACCCTTTATTTTCCCTGGGGAATTTCCTATGATTTTAGGTGATCTTCCACTTTCTAAATTCTTCTAACTGATCAAAAAATATTAAAATTGCAAAAATCATAATTTCCAAAAAAAATTAAAAAATCTTTCAAAAAATTGTAAAAATTAAAAAATGGACAAAATTTAGTAGACATCTCATATGCGGTTGAAATTTTTGTCACACACATGGTATTCATCTCATATATTTCTTGTGTTTTCAAACCAAATGAATCATTGATCATCTGGATCTACAATCATTTACAAATCTAGACTACTTGCTTCTTCTGTACTCTGGGGCACAATGAGTTTCCCGGTACTATTTCGTAGCGCACAATGCTTTTCATTGGACCCAAGTGTCCTCCATCAATTCCCCTCACATGTATCCTTTCTTGGGGAATCACTTTTAACCCTTTTCATTAATCATGAACATCTAGGAACTAAAGCTTGATAACAAAAAAATTTGTGCAACTGTCTTGAACATTGTTGGTTTGAGTATGTGTGTTTGTACTTGTTTCAATGTTAGATTAGCTTATTTACTTCTCGTATTGCATTGCATTTTGTATGTTGCATGGAGTTGGTATTTTAGCAATGGAAAATTGTTCATATTATGGCTTTTCATGTCATTCTACACTTCTGTCGTATGCTTATATTTTTAATAAGGACCAATGATGAAGATTTCTAGCAATGTGATGAAATAAATATTGTTTTACATGATACTAGATCGCTGATAGATCAATATCCCTTCCTCGTTATTTTTTTCTTCTATCTCTATTTCTTCTTTCTTCTCTATTCTACTATTTCACTTAGGGCACCTTGTCCCTACTTATTCTTCCTTCTTCTTTTCGATCGTCGATCAACCTCTTCCATCACCCCATCGACACTCAAGGGGGCATCCTTCACTCTACTAATTTTTCTTCCACTCCTTCAAAAATTTGTATTTGTTTGTGCTTGTCTACTTTCTTTGAAGTGGTGTAGCTTACGCCACCCCAAAGAGGGGAAAATGTAGACACCTATAGTTTGATCAAAGCAACTTTATTACTAAACTTTCACTAACTATTCCATTCCCCATTGTTTAACTACACTAGGATAGTTGGATAACCCACCTAACTCTCTCTGAACCCCTAAATCATACTAGTACCCCTCTAAATGGATTCCACAGGTCTTTCCCCATTAATTAGGCCACTTAGGGTTAATTAAGCCACCTTTGACTTTCTAAAAAGGCACTTACCTTTCTAAAAGTGCATGTCACTTTCCAAATGCATTTTCATTTGCATTTCACCTTTTGGGATTTTGTCCCACATGCATCCAAAACCTCCCTTTCTTGAAAATAGAAATCTATAAATAGACCTCTACCCCTCTCACTTCTCCCTAAGAACACTTCTCCTTCTTTAGGCTAAACTATAGTATTTTTGCTAGGATTTAGAGCATTCTTCATTATTATTGAGCTATCATTATCTATTGCATTTTCCAACTCAAGCTTGAGTAAATGAGAAGAACCATATGGCCTTGTAGTCATTAATGGTGAGCTCTCACTCTCAAACCCTTGAGAATTAAACAATCAAAAACTGATTGTTAGGATCTTCATAGGTTCATATTTTATATCTTTCAAAGAGTAGAGAGTAATATACATGTTAGTTTGATGTTTTTGTAAAAGTTATAATGCATACTTAGCATAAGTGTGTATTAATCTAGTATAAAAAAAATGGATCTTACATCATGGGAGGACTAAGTTGTTATTGCAGTCTAAGAGTGATGGTGTAGTGTCTTGGGCCTAATATAAATATAAATAATTACAAGTATCACAAGGATCAATCAAGACAAGAAAGAAAGTGACAAGCCTAGACCTAGAAAAGAGAAAATAAGATACAATTGAATTAGAAAGGAACCATCTTTCATCATGATTCAAATAAAGGAAGTGGTGACTAGAGTCCTATGATCATAGTTCCTAGCAAGATGAGAGTAAGAAGAATTAAATCATGGGCATGTTGACTATAGAAGAGAAACTAAAACAAAGATAAAAAAGAATAGAGTTAAAACGATATTAATATGACCTTGAAGTACACTCTGGAGAGAATACATGAGCCTTTGGGTTTATGAATTCAAGAATATGATATGCAATTGGAAGGATAGATGAGTTATGATGTGTACCACATGCACTTATGCAAAGGATTCAAATAAGGGATTCTTCACTGAAAGGAAACCAATGAACTATTGAACTCTCTGTCTCCTCCAAGGAAAATAAAAGGAGAGGCTTCATCATCTTTTTACAGAGCACAATCAACACCTTCATTTGGAATATTCCCTCTGCCAAGGAGATATCAACCACCCATTGTAATGGCAGTACGGAATCATTTATTTCCCACTTTAAATGGTGGAAGTCCTCTGGTACTCGCTTAACGAACTGTTATACCCCAAACAAATCTTAAAAGTCTGTCATTCTTTATTGGTGAAGGAAATGTCACTCTTATAGAACACATTCAGGAGGTTGCTAACGTATGTTTGGTCCATAACATCACAGAAGATACTGTAGTAGTCAAGCTTCTTACCAATTTCCTGAAGGGAAAATCAATTCAATGGTTTCGTGGTCTATAACCCAACACTATACATAACTGGGATGAACTAGGAGAAAAGATTTGTAAACAATTTGAGAACAAGAGTGACCATATTTCTCTCATGGAGTAGTTGACTACTATAAAAAGAGATCCTCGAGATTTCATGGAAGATTTCAATTTTTGGTTCCAAAAGACATGGAATAGGATTCCACCATTGATCAAGCCTTCCCAAAATAATGCATTCTTGTATTACTTGTGGGATTTGAACAATGATGTTAAGGTTATGATCCAATCAATGGGTGTAACAACTCTATCGGACTCCTATGATATTGTCATATGAGATGATAATTGTCTTATCCAAGAAGGAATAATAGCTCCAAGGCCACCAATTCCTTTTTTTCTCAAGTTTTCCACTAATAAACTAGCCATTAATCATTTCCCTTTAGTGTCCAACCAATCAGCTCAACCAGTACCTCCCTCCAATGATCTCTATGAGGTAAAATATTTACTTTAGAGTTTTGGCAATGAGTTGGTTGTTCTCAAAAGGTAGTAGTCTCAATATAATTGTCCTTACCAACCTTTGAATCAACCATATTAGGCTAATTGAAAACCTTTCTAGATTAATGCCCAAATTCAAAATCAGATCACTAATGTCAAACCCTTTAATACCAAGAACCCCCTTGCTACCAAATTTTCTAGAGGTATTGTTCTTATGTAAAATAATTTTGTTCAAGATTATGAGTGGTGTTATCCATGTTCCCAACTACACAACCAGAACATGTGTCCCAATGGAGTGCTTAGCCAAACACTCACGATCCAAATCATATCCACAACCACAGAGAAAAAATCAAAATCTTCTTCATAGGAATACACAATTCAACTACAGATGCAAGGGGAGTCAACCTTGTTCAATTGGAAAGAAGAAGACTTTTGTGGATTTAATGTGGAATCTGTGGCAATAGTGTCTAATACGTGATCAAACAAAAGGGAAATATAAGGGGAACAACCCAAGGTTAATCAAACATATACTTCACAACCTCGTCCACAGGGAGAAATAAGAAAATATGTAGTGGGTAAATCATCAGGGACCCATGTCAGTCAAGTTGTGAGAAAAGAAAATCAAACCTTCACTATAATGCCAAATTCCCAACTTCCCAAGGAGAATGTAGCAACACTAAACACATCGTCTAAGGTGGGGAATATTTCTTTCAGCATTTTTGAAAAAATGATGAAGATGAACCTCAATGTCACTATGTGGGAGGTGCTTGATATTCATTCATAGAGAAATTTTCTACAAGAATATTTGAAATGTTTATGTACACTGAGTGAAATAGCGAAGTAATGAAGCAACGAAGCACATGCCATCTACTTCTAATAATTTGTGCCAACCTGAGGGGAGAAATGTTGCTAAATCTGGAAAACCACCGCTCTTCTACGTCTCTTTGATTATTGGTAAGCATATGGTGCATAACTGTATGATTGAATCTAGAGCTAGTAGCTCCATGATGCTCAAGAAAATTGTTGATGTACTCGGTATTCAATATACACCAGTGACCAGAGGAATTTTTCAATTAGATGGAAATATTGTTCAAACCATTGGGATGATTAAGGATTAGAATCTTACCATTCATGCATGCCCAATTCTATCAACTACTCAAGACATATATGTTGTTGATAGTCCTCCCTTTTTCGACCTATGCCTCTCTAAAGATCTCAATTCTAAGATGGGCAGGTATTTATCTACTGACTGGTCACACATGCTCCTCAGAACTAGGTATGGAATAAGGTGACTATAAGGGCTGATCCAATCTGTAAAGATCATGTCAATCTCTATACCCATAGTGTCATCAACATGAATTGCACCTTACACAATCAGGAAGAAGACGGTGAAGATCTGTAACACCCCACCCCAGGACACTAGAAACCTGACCAAAGTTGCTAAAAAAATTTGGTAATTTTTTTTTAAGATGAAAGATTAATACTAACACTTGCTTCACCGTTTCCCGTTAATAATTAATTTATATTAATTTAATTTACCCAAAATCAAATAAACAGTAGCCTAATAACAACTTAATTATTTTATTCTATTAAATGTTTACTAGGGTTACAAACTTAAGTCTACCCCTTTTTACTATAATTAATTTTCCTCCTTTGTATTAATTTTCCCACACACACCACAAAAGTTATTTTCCCCTTCCTACTTTAAATCCCATGACTAAAAGAAAAGTGTTTAGGATCACTTACGGACCTTAGGATTGAACAAATCTTGGCCCTTGATCTCCTCTTGCGCTAAAGTTGACCTAACTCAACTTTATTTTCTCTTTCCTTTTCATTTGCTTTTCATTTTGTTTTCTTTTTGCTGTGCAGTGCTTTCATGAAGTTTTTTTTTTTCTTTTGAAGAGAAGGATCTCTTTTCTTGTTTTTATGTTATTAAATTTTTTTATAGGCTTCAATGAGCTCAAATTTGGTATATCTCTTATAATCCACATTGTTGTTTTATTATTACTATTATTATTTTAATAGAGCAATCTCCCTGAATATATATATATAATAAACAAAAAATAAACAAAAAATAAATAAATGTTATTTGAAAGCCCCCGGATGATTGAAGAAGTCACGGATTTCATAACCAGGAAGGGGTGGCAGTTTGGAGGGGAGAGTGTGGGGTTGGGGTTTGGCTGCGTGGAGAGGGTGTGGGGAGAGGGGTGTGGGAAGGAGCTGCGTGGAGGATGGGGACGGTGGTGAGTGTGTAGGTGTGGGGGAGAGGTCGGCCCTCCCCAAATTCCAAAACTTTGCTTAATAAATTTTAAGCCTTCACCGAATCTTTTCATAGTCCCCTTTCTTTAGTTTCTTTATTTATATTGACTTTAAAACCTTAAAACTTTCTTCACCAAATTCTTTTAGTATTAATTCAATTTGTTGTTTTGTTTACTTTCACACCTCACCGTAATTTACTTTCTTATAATCATTATTATATTTTAATTTAAATTTATGTTTAGTAATATATATTACATATATAATATATATTTATGTATATATATTTATAATAATAAATTAATTTATATTTCTTATTATTTTATATTTACTATTATCCTATATATATTATATATACAAGATGGAAATAAATATAATAAAATTTAGAATATTACGAATACAATATATAACTAAAATAGTATATATAAAATGATGAAAAACTTATAAGAACATTTCATAGTTAATTTTTTATATACAATTATATTAAACATATTTTCAATATATTTATATTACATATTAAGAAAAAAAAGAGTTATATATATATATAGGAACAAATCTAGGTTCAAATAATTTATTTCTTTATGTGAAAAGAAAGCAGGTGGCAATGTATTTCAAATAAGAGAAAAGGCTTGTAATATGTCAAAGAAGTTGCTACAAGGAATACATATTTTAAAATTGATTTTAAAATGTAAGCACCCATTAAGTTTTCTCATGAAAAGAAGAGTGCAAAGTAATTTCATCTCTTTGTATAATGCCACTAAACTTTGCAAGAAGAGACCTATTACAAGGCTAACATTATTTCCAATAAAACTACTTTCTTTTCAATACGGACTTCCATCAATTACATATCAAATGGATCATTCATTTTACAACATTTCTTTCCAAGGAGCTTGAGATCACAATCACACCATGATTCCAAAAATATTAGAATACATAAGAGATGAACATACAAGTCTTATTTCCAAGATTAAAGAAAGGTTAAAACTACAATTGTGACAATAGTTTACAAGTGATTCCAAATCACAAGGATGATACTTTACAAGACAAATAACTTCTCAAATAGCCACATTCATGAGTTTACAATGAGATTGGTGTCCACACAAAGGGAGAAGGAGACAACGAGAAACCAAGATGACAAGAGACTCCAAATATCTTCCACTTGAGCGTCAAATTTTGAATGCTTTCAAAGAACCAACACAAGGAGAAAAGCTTGTTTAACCACCCAATCTTTAGGCATCATTACATGTCTTTTCAAGGTTGGAAGACATGCTAGCCTCCACCAGGCCCATGGGAGAGAGAGCTAGATTCCACAAATCTTGCACAAGATAAAGGGAGACACAACAACAGTATATTTTCACAATCAAGACACTCCAAACACTAAGAGAACACCAAATATTGGCAAAGAAAGAAAAGAGGAGAAACCATATTCTCCCTTCAAAAATGGGGAAGAGAAGAAGAAATCTCTAAGTATCAAAAGTGTAGTCCAACATTGGATACACGTAAAAAATAATCTTTACAACCTCCTTATTCCTCCAAAGTCATCAAACCCTCCTTATTTCTCCACCCATTCACCAAAATCCTTCTTGGGAGGATTTTCAAACCCATTGGGTTTCCTCAACAAGAATGGGTAAGGGGGTTCAAATTATATGAAACACTTTACCCACCTCAAACCATATGAGGGGAGTAAAAAGGAACCTACATGGCTTGCCCATTGAGCCATGAGGTTTGAGAGGGAAACTCCCTCTCTCTTCCCCCAAAGAACTCTAACATCCATCAACCATATGATGGATGGAGCAAAAATAAATACAGCAACCATACTTAAGAAACAAACCATACAAGCAACTAAACAAACATTCCAACTATAAGCAAGCTAAGCTCTAGCAAAAACATCCAACATAAAATGAGCTCAAGAGCCTACCTCCAAGAGCTCTCCAAAACAAGATTTCCAACTTTCTTCCTCAAACAATACTAGCTCCAAAATCCTCAAGCACCAAGCTAATGCTCCAAAAAAACTGAGCCAAAAAAAAAGTTCTTTTTCTCCTCCATGAGGGAGAATTTGAAGAGAAGCCAATCCATTTCCTCACCAATGAGGGGGTGACATATGTCACCCATCTCTTCCCTCCAAGTCAAAGATTCCAAAATAAAAAGAAGAAAAGATAAATTCACTTTTAACACTCCCTTCCCAAAATACCCAAAAATGAAAATAAAACAAGATTGTGCAACTTTCTACAAAACACACATACCAATCCATCTTACATGGATGGTGACCAAAGAGAGGCAAAATGGGAGGGAAAATCCCATTATGCCTTGAAATTAAGCCCCCCTACCTATTAGGTAGGGTCCAAGGGCCCATTTTCATGCTAAGTGAACTTGTAAACTAAAAAGGGGTCACTTAAAATGCCTAAAATAGCTAAATTTTGGGTTTGGCACATTTGGGCACAAGTGTAGAGGATGTGGGGCCCACCCAAGGGTTCACATATGACCCTAATCTCCTCTAATTAAATACATCATTAACCAAACACAAAACTTAATGCAAGTGGGGGGCATTAAGTCCCCAAAACAAGTTTACCAACAAACTGAACATCCTAACCAAGATTAATATTACAAGACATATTGCGTTACAAATGAGGGTCACTCATGGCGCCCAAAATATGAAATATAATACTAAGGCCTCATACAATAAACACGGTTAGGACTTAGCCCTGTGGGCCGCTTGTATAAAATTTACATAGCTGCCCTGAAACCCACATTCTCCTGTGACATGTCACCTGCACACTCATTGCACACATTAAACGTACATGTCCAACACAAGAGTAAACTAGTTACTCACTAAGCGAATCAATTCAAACATGTAAATTAATGATATCACAATCATCAACGTGGAATGCACAATCTCACATAATTTTTTTCATACTTTAGGTATTGTAATACATAAAAATGTCATATCACCATGCCATCATGTATCCTCATCAGCAAATCGAATACTTCATGAAATCAAGATATGTGACTAAACTAATTATCCAACATATAACAATTAGGCCAAAATCGCATAGAAAAGTGTTAGTGTCCACAATCTCAAATAAAATGTGTCAATCTACTAATCTAGTCAAATTGGCGCTACACACGCCAAATTACCATACATGCCCATGAAGGCAAACCAACATATCATAATGTCCAAAAATATGTCAAAATCCATGTTAAGTCACAACTATGGGTTAAGAATTTAGCAGATAATTGAGGCTAGAAAATGTGGGCACTACAAGATCATGAATCCACTGTGCTCCTATCGAAGAAATTCCAGACATCTTACTTGATTACTGGGGAGCTGAACTTTATTTTGATTCATATACCCAAGAATTGGAACACACATGATTGGTAACTTATTACATCCATGAGGAAGGAGCAATGAAAGCCAATCTTCTCAAATCCCAAGATGATCTTGAAGGATTATGACAACTCTTCTTTGATGGATCAAGAAGCAGAAATGGTGTTGGTGTCGGTGTCATGTTGATTTCCTTGCAAGGTAAGAAATACTTGTCATCTATATAACTTCAGTTTAGTTACACTAATAATGTAGCCGAATACGAGACATTGGTACATGGAATTCAGCTGGCTCAAAAAAGTGGAATCAAGGCATTGAATGTTTTTTAGGATACTGATATTTTTGTGCATCAGGTCAGATCTCAGAGTGTGGAAAAGAACAATATGTTCATATCCTACAATAATAAGGTATGGGACTTGATCGAATACTTTGAATATTTTGGCATGCACATAGTCCCCAGGAATCAAAATCAAGATGCAAATAAGATTTCAACAGTGGGATCTCAATATGATATCCCTGTCAAATTTATGAAGGAAGGAAGAGAGTTCATCAAGTTGGTTGTAAGACTAGTAGTACCAGATAATGTAAGTAATTGGAAAGTTTTTGAAAAAGACCAATGGATCATTGTCTTTCTTAAAGAAGAGCCCGAGTTTTCATCGAAAAACCAGTCTAAGTTGCAAGAAGTTTATAATGATCAAATCATTCAATTGAAGGGTAATAAGTTGCCAAAGGGTCTGATCACTCTCGAATCTATCTTAAATTCAAATGATCGGTCTAAAAGAGAAAAACTAAAATGATTATTAAAGAAGCTTATTTTGAACAGGTCTAGGTTGTAGAAGATGGATTTTTGAAAATTGGAAAGATATGCACACAAGTTGAAAGAGAGCCTTTTGTTATCCTTTGCTAAGAATACAATGATATTTTTTCTTGGAGTTACGAAGATCTCAGGGGATTACTTCCAGGCCTAGCCCAACACACCATCGAACTTGACTTGAATGCCAATCCAGTCAGAAAAAAGAAAGGACCGGTCAATCCTAAAATTGAACCATTTATAAGAAATGAGTTTTCCAAACTCATCAAGGCTAGTATTATTTTCCCAATCAATCACTCCTCCTGGGTGGCCAATCCAGTTCTAGTTAGGAAAAAGAATGGGTAAATCAAACTGTGAGTAGATTTCAAAGATCTCAATTGGGCTTCCCTTAAGGATCATTGTGTTCTCCCATCTATGGAGAAGTTTCTCCAAATAGTGATGGGAGAATAAATATTTTTATTTCTCGATGGCTATTTGGGTTATAACCAGATACTGGTCAAAGAATCAGATCACTTCAAAACATCTTTCACCACTAAGTGGGCCATATTTTCCTACAATAAGATGTCATTCAGATTGTCTAATACCGGAACCAATTTTGAACGGGATATGGACATGGCCTTCAAGGGACTTATAAATGCTATGATCCTTGTTAATATAGATGATATAACTGTGTATTCCAAACATGCACAAGACCACATGGATAATCTAATACTGGTTTTTGATAGATGCAGAGAATTTAGGGTTTCCTTGAACCCGAAAAAATGTATTTTTGTTGTCTATGAAGGAAAATTGTTAGGAAATATCATCTTGATAGAAGGAATTTAAATTAACCGTGAGATAATACGTACTATCTTGGAACTTTCTCTTCCAATCCATAAAAAGGGTCTCTAAAGTTTCTTGGGGACTATCAAATTTTTAAAGAACTTTATACCTCAATTTTCCACTTTGGCCAAGCCACTCACAGCTATGCTGAAAAATAACATACCATTCAGCTAGAGTAAAGAGGGTAAAATTATCTTCAAGAATATCAAAAAGGCCATTTCCTAGGCCCCCACATTGATAAATCCTGATTATGAAAAAGAAATTCATACGTTATGCCTTCACGGGATTAGAAAGCATCTTTGATATTCTAACTCAACAGAATGATGATCAGATGGAGCAACCAATTTCTTTCTTCAGCCAACCCCTCAAAGATTATGAACCCAAGTAATCCTTTATAGAGAAGAAAGTTTTTGATATTATATGAGCATTAAAGAAATTCAAACACATGTTATCCAACAACAGGATCCAATCAATGGTATCATATCTAGGAGTTAAATATTTCTTGTTGAATAAGGACATAAACGAGAAAAGGGCTGGATGGATTACAAAGTTCATGGAGTATGACGTTAACATAAAGCTCACTAATTTGGTCAGAGGTAAGGCCCTGTGTCAGCATATTGCTTCTAATTTAGAAGCAATGGAAGAATGCGATCATGTGTTACATGACTGTCATCTAGAAGAGACTCGTGTTCTTGGAAATTAGATGTCTCACATGAAGATATTTTTGCAATCATGTGAGTATCCTCCAAATCTAGAAAAAAATCAAAGGAAGAGCTTTAAGATTTATTCCATCCCTTACATTCTTATATATAATGTACTCTTTTGAAGGGATTCAAATGGAGTTCTTATCAAGTATATAAACCCATATCAAATTGATAATCTTCTAGAAGAATTTCATAATGGGTTATGAGGAGGTCATTACTCGGCAAAGAAAACTACCACAAAAATAACGAGGGCCGGTTACTACTGGCCCGACCTGTTTATAGATACCCATATATGGGAAAGGAAATGTAAAGAATGTGCCCTTTTATGAGAAAACAGAAGTTATCCACTCTTCCTATTCATCCCATCCAAATAGAACAACCTTTCATGTAATGGGGCTTGGATTTTATTGGGATGATAAATCCCTTGTCTATTGATGGTCATAGATGGGTGCTAATTGTAACTAACTATTTCACCTAGTGGATGGAGGTGGTGGAATTGAAGGAAGGAAATGAGAAATTCATTTGGAATTTCTTGAAGGTGCCATGCCAAGATTTGGTGTACCCTTTGTTGTCATTTCAAATAATGCCAAGGCATTCATAGGAAAGAAGATTAATGAATGGGTTGTAAAAATTGGTGTTTATTCAAAAAATTCATCAAACTATTACCCATGAGGTAATGGTTTGGCCGAGTCCAGGAATAAGAATCTGATATGAATTATCAAGAGGAAAATGGTAAGTAACTGGAGAATTTGGCACATGTAACTCAAGATTGCTCTTTGGGCAGAAAGGATTACTCCAAAAAGGGCTATTAGTAATTCTCCCTTTATGCTAGTGTATGGGAGGGAAATAAAGCTTCCTTTATCTTTGGAGTTACCATATTTGGAACTAGCAAAACATATGGAAATGTGGAGAGTGATCCTATGACAACTCGTTTCACTAAACTTATGGAATTGGAAGAAACCCAAAACCAAGTATCGAAGACTCTTGAGCTTCATCATTCCCAGAAAATGGAAAATTTTGACTGGAAAACAACTCATTGATCTTTTCAAGAAGGATACCTAGTTCTTTAATGGGATATGAACAGGGCAAAGCTAGGAATGCATGTAAAATTTAATGCCCTCTAGAGTGGGCCATACTTGATCACCAACTCCAAAGAGGCAAATAAATTTTACCTATCTAGGATCGATGGAGGAGCACTCCTTATCCCAGTTAATGGGATACACCCAAAAGCTTGGTATTGAGGTATTTTCACCTTGTACAATGATAGCCTAGATTCCTTTCCTCCACGTGCTTTTGCACATTTTTCTTTCTTGTTTTTGCTTCCTAGTCTTACTTTTTTTTCGTTTTTATTTTTTTGATAGTCTTTAAGTTATGTATATTCTTGAGGTTTAAGTGAGTCATGTGCCCAATGAATTTCTTAAGGCTATTGAACTAATTATTAACAAGAAAGCATTCCCTGGAGGTTTCCAAAAATGTTGACTTTTCAAGTCACTTTGCCAAGTTTGGATTAAAATTTTATCACCTCCTTGCAATTTTCTTTCCCTTTTTGCCAATTTTTTGTTTTTCAAGATTTCACAAAATTTTCGTAAGTACCAAAATTTCCTTTGTATTTCAGATTTTGGGTTTCGGGAATCAATTTGTATTTTTCATGAAAATTCCTTCCCAAAACCTTAAACCTAGAATGAAAAGGGAGTTAGACCATTTCAGGAATTGGGGGTTAAATTGCAATTTGCATGAAAATTGCAAGTTGAGTTCTAAAACCCGACCCCCAGGTGTTTTTTGGGTTTCAGAACCCGATTGCAACTTTACATGTAAAGTTGCAACCAACTTATGAAACCCGAATTCTGACCATGCAAAATCATTTTGGGTTCCAAAACCCAAGTTACAATTTACATGCAAATTGCAAGTCAACTTCTGAAACCCAAAATACAAAGAAATGCATACCATTTATAGTTTCAGGTTGATATCGTAGATTACATGTAATTTATATATAGAGTCCTGAATCCTGAAACCCGATGAATTTATAAAGAGAGAGCCAAGTTCTGGCGCCAAATCAAAACTGTAGACACCTAAAATATGCTTACACTTAGCATTTCATCCAATTCAACCAATTGACAACACTTTTTTAATCAACCGTTCTTCGTTCCACTCTTGGATGCCCATTCACGACACCTTGTCAGTCGTATTCCTCCTATATTCAACTTATTTGACTAATATCTCTCTTATTAGCTAAAAATTCCTCCTTTTGACCATTCAGAACCTCCCTAGTCCTCTCTAGACCACTTCTATTGGCTTCGTAGGCTATCTATCAGTTATAATTGGTTATGCAGACCCATCCCAACTCTCAGTGAGTCTCTAATCACTTGCTAATCAAGTTTAACTAGCCTATTTAATTAGCCTAAACCAAGCTTAACTAAGCCTAAAGCATGTTTATCCTAATCTAATCTAAAAGTCTTTAGTCCCACATGCACCAAAATCTCAAACTCTTCCATTTGGAAAACTATAAATAGAAGGGTCACCCCTACCTCTAAAAACTTACAACTTCACTCACAAGTCCATCTCTCTCATATTTGGAGATATAGGCATTAGAAATCATTTGTGATAGCTTTAAGTTATAGAACATTTGGATCTTGGCCATACTCCATTGTTGAGAGCTCCCCCATCTTGCATCCATCCACTCCATAATCCAGGTTTTGAGTAATATGGAGAGAACCATTGGCCTTGAAGCCATTAATGGTTAGAATTCATTCTTGAAAGCTTGAGTTTCATATCAAACATCACAACTTTGATTGCTAAGTTGATCTTTTTAGGTTCAATTTCTTAATTAAGTAATCTAAAGAGTAGAGAGTAGTATACATGTTAGTTTTTGATGTTTTTGTTGAAGTTATAATGCTTGCATATTAGTTTCCCTTGTTTAGCTCTTATCTTATGGTGCATGGATGAGTTAGAAAATCTTTGAGGTTCTTTAGCCTCATTCCATAGCTTTTGCAAAACCTTTCAATTGCATATATTTGGCATGCCCGGTGGGACATTCTTATGTCCATCCTCCATTAATGGAGGTCTTTTCAAGCTATTTCTTTTCAAAATTTCTAACCAATTTCAAGCTTTTTTTGGATCAAATCAGCTTGTCAGTTCCATCATTTTTGTTTTTAACACTAGGCTAAATGATCCTTCATTTGCATGTATATTTTGTGGGTTTGATATAGAAATAGGCTTCTTTGACTAACCTTTAACCTGTTTGCTTTTGAAAATTTTCAAATTCTGTGATTTTTATAAGTTTTATAGGGGGTGCACGTAGGTGTCATTCTGGGCGTGTCTGCGTTGAAACATGGGCGTACATGTCAGTAAAGGGGCACGTATGTGTCAAACTACATTCACCACCAATCTTCCGGAGGCCATAACTTTTGCTCCCGAGCTCGAAACGACTCCATTTTTGTTGCATTGGAAAGGTATTGAAGAGAACTACACAATGGAATCATAAAATCAGGATTTTGAATTACTTAAAATTTATGGTTTACATTATTAGGTAAATACTCATTTTCTAACGTATCTTAAAGTCTAAAAAATTGTTTTCTTGGCCATTCTAACACTTTGAAAGGTTTTGTGACACTAATTAGTTGTTTGTAGGGTTATTTTGGTCTTGTTTTTGACTAACTTAGTTAAGTGTTTCATTTCTTAGTTGATAGAGGTTTTTTGAAGTGTGTATGCTCTTCCCTCGCACCTTCTAGGTGATCTTGGGAACCAAAAACACTTTCAAAACCCTCTTATTGCTTTCAAAAACAATTACTTTACGCTTCCTAATGGATGAACATTTCAAAGTTGGTTAAAATAAAAATCTATCTTTTACAAGGCACACTTAAAATGATTTTTTCATAAAACTTATTTTATTGGAGTTTTCGCGTTGTGTATGCTCTTCCTTCGTCGCCTTTTTGGTGATCTTAGGAATCAAAAGCAACACACAAACTCTCTTTTGATATCATGATATTTTGTGGAAAACTACTAATCTTGGTATGTAGGACCAAAATCGCATGTCAAATAAAGGTGTCAAAACAAAAAAACAAAAAAATTCTAATACATGTGTTCTTGGAGGTGTCCAAATGGTGTGCCACTTAAAACCACATTTAAATTAAAAAGATAAAAAACACACCATATTCAAAACATTGTATTACAGGTTTCAGAAAAGGGTACGTATCTATCGGATCAACTAGAACATAACCCCTTTGGCATAACATCTTAAGCTACATTAATGGGGGTGGTACCAGGAACCCTACAGTAATCCACCAGTGAGTAACCTCGTGGATGAAACAGGAAGTGCCTCCGCTTACCCACTTGACTAGTTTTCCTTGTGAGTTAGCGTTACAAAGTTGTCTGTATCGTGACCCTGGATAAGAGTACACGATGGATGCATTTAGTGCCCACTGTACTTGAAGGGGGGAAAAGCCAAGATACTCCCAAATTAGTCATTGTGACTTTTTTGGTAAATCGTGCCCGCTCTTAGATAAATTTGTAACACCTAGTTGAGAGATCTTGTTAAGGAGGCCATTCTATCTTGGAGCCCACTTTACTAGTCCATTATCATGTCTTGGTCATCACGAAGTGATAACTTGTTTGGATTCAAAACCTTGTTTTTTGAACAAGGAAAAGAATCCACTTAAGTTAGATCTAAGTGCCTTTCATCATGAAATTAGACAACGTTTCACTTAGCTTAGCTTCTTTCTCACCTTCAGACGAGGCAAAGCTCTACCCAAGTGGCACTTAGTTTATTTTTCATCTTTTGATCTACACCTTTGCATTCTTGTTTCCCATTTGGGACAAGATAAGGCATCTTTCGGGAGTGTTGTCATAGATAGTGTTCACCACTTTTTTGTCCATTTACACTCATCCATGTTTGCGGCTGAGTTGTTAAACATCTAAAGTGCATGGATGCATCCTCATATCTTTGATGGCCACTTGATCTTGATTTCAAGATCATCATCATAGTTAGGATTGATTCATCATTTGATCTCCCTTTGATGTGTTACCTCATTTCACATTGTCTCAACACAATTAAGATACTTATGTCATGTTTTTCGTAAATGTGATCTAAGTATCTGCATTGTGGCGTTACGCTGCACACATTTTAGCACATCCTTAGTATACTTTGACTTAGTTTTTCTTCAAACATTGTCCAAAATCTTGAAGAGTGTCGCTTACTTTGTTTGTGTCATTTTGATACCACTTTGGCACTAATATCTCACTTCTTCGTGAATCTTGATAGAACGTGTCCAATGGCTTACATTTGTAAACCTCACCCTTTAACATTTTGGCCTTGTTGGTTGTTGAACTTATCGTGGTATCCTTTGATTGGGAGTCACATCTACCCTTTGTTAATATTTACACCTTGTTCATTTCGAGCTTGACGTAAATATTGACATTGTGTTGATCATCTTTGCATCGAACTATCACTTTGCACACAAATTTGCATAGGGTGTATTTCCTTGTTGATTGGATTTGTGTTTCACACTTGCATGATTGTTCCTTGTGATTATTCATCTGGAAAAATTATTTTCTAGGACAATCCTTTTTTATCTCATTGAGATTGCATCATCACAATGTCTATTTTCCTTAGACCTTCTTCAAAAAATCACGCATGCATCTCCATACTTACAAAATGTCTAGTTGGTTTCCATTATGCTTCCCTGAATCAACATGTCACTTCCTTCCCTTTGAAGGAGTTCCATCACACTATCTAGATATAGAAATTTGTTCTTAAACGACACCAACAATGACTGACTATTATGCAGTTTCTCACATTTACTACAATACAGAACCTAGGTTTAGCAATTCAAATCAAAAGATTCCCATTACAACTAAACCTCATTTGGTTCTTCATGCTAGAGGACCCACTTAGGGTACCCTGTTCCCCACCTTCAGCTCATAGTTGGTGGTATGGTTTGGATGCTTCTGATCCAAATTATTATTCAGGTTCCCCCCACTCTTCTTCTTCTGATTCAGATCCAAACTACCATTCAGATTCCCACTCTTCTTCTGAAGATTCAGATCCCAACTATTGTTCGGATACCCCTAGATCAAATCTTGAATCACGGTCCTCCCTTCCTTCGAAGGACCTTTACTATCAAATCACCTCAATGATGTCTTCCTCCTTTGAAGACTCGTGTGACTCCAAGTTCCATTGATCAAACATCTAATTCGGTTCTTGAGTCACGGTCCTCCCTTTCTTCATAGGACCTCCTTCATCAGTCATCTCAACGACCTCTTCCTCCATCAAAGAGTTCCACAACTCGGGTTCCCTCTAGTCAATCATCTAATTCAACTCCTACGTCACAACTTAATGGATGGCTATGTGGTCCTACTTTCTCTCCTACATTACATCATCTTCTAGAAAAATGACATAGGTCCAAATCCAAATCGTCCATTCATGAGATGCCTACCACCAATCCTACTTCCTCTCTTGAGTCATCTTCTTTTGTCAATCAATCTTCCCCCTTATCAGACCTATTTCTTCTATTCAACCTTCTATGACTAAAGAAAAACAACCTCTAATGATTGATTTCTCTCAGAATGAAGAAACAATCAGAGTACATGATGATATCCCTTTAGAGGATTGCAAACAAGGATTATTTCTAGAACTTGATACGCTCACGTATTGGGGAAAAGAAGTTGATTCCTTTTATCAGAACATAGAGGAAAATCCTAAGGTCATGGAACTTGATTCTTCTTCTATTCCATCTTCACCTTCTTCTAAGCATGATGAGATGTCAGGGTCTAGCATTGAGCCATGGCCTATCTTCTCATTACCAAATCATTCATTATCTATCACCATTCCTTAATCAAAATCTCACCTTGGGTCACTACTGAGTACCCCATTTTCTTATTCTATTCTGGAGCCACCCCCGGGTAGTCCTCCATTTTCTACTTGTGGGTCACCTCCTTGGTAGCCCTTCATTCCCTTCTATTCTTGGGCCACATCCTAGTAACCCTTCATCCTCTTCTATCTATGGGAACCCTCCGAGTAGTCCCTCCTCATCTATACTTGGGCCACACCCTAGTAGCCCTTCGTCATCTTCTTCTATTCTTGGGTCATGTCCTCATAGCCTAATTTCTTCCATCTTAGGGCCATATTCTAGTAGCCCTTCATCATCTTCTATTAGTGGCTCACCTCCTAGTAGCCCATCCTCTTCAATTCTTGGACCGTATCCTTTTCATCCATCACATCATTTCTTCTACCAATGGATTTGGAAATCCCGTAGTCATTTCTCTCATTCCTATCCTCAATCATAAACATTCACTCTTTCTTCCACTTCTCGGGATCAGACAAGTCACGTGTCAGCTTATAAAAAACCCAAATAGGTTCATTATCAAGCTCAGATCAAAACTTCCGAGAGTTCCAAAGCTCCTAACAAATCAAATGATCTTAAGGTTAAAAAGTAAATGTGATTCAAGAATGCACATTAATGTAACCATCAAGTATGACATAAATTGCATAAACCTCTGGATAGGGAACTCGAGATCCCACATACGAAATCCATGTTTCAGGATAAATTACAGTCATTTGTCGAGTATGAGCTCACCTCAATCATCGAGATCGGAGAAAACATGACTCTTGATAAACAAATCAGCACCTAGTCTCCCTTATCAAGGAAGTCACAAACATTATTGTTGGATCTTACCACATGGAGTGACTTTGTTGGTCCCAAATTTCCAAAAAAATATCAAAAATCTAAAAATCAAAACAATGTCAAAATACAAAAACATATGAGAAAACACAACAAAAACCAAAGGTATAAAGATCAAACATTGTAATCAGGTATTGCATACACATGGATGTTTCTTTCTTCCCTTTCTTTCTCTTCTTCTGCAAGTCTTCCTACCATTTTCATCCCTTCAGTGATATTTTGGTTAGCCTATTTGCACACATTTTGTGACATTTATCTCTATGGTATCTGTTTGACCTTGGTCTTTCATCACCTTGGTAAATTAAAGAATGAATGACCTCTTAGAGATCCTATCACATTCAACATCTAATAAACTTGTTGCGAAGAACTTTTGGACATATTTGTTGACACTAGCCAATGTCGTCATCACAATTCACTTCCATTTCCTTCCATCAAGCCATCAGTGGTTCTTAACCCCTTGTCAAAAAAGAGAGATGAAATACGTTTTTCAGAAAGTAAAAGAATCAAAATCAATCAAAAAATCAAAATCTAAAAGCTAAAAGCAAAATCAAATTGATATATTACTCTCTCTTGGGGTATTTCCAATAATCTCTATTGGGGCTATGGATGCCTAACTGGCAGTAGAGAAATGTTGCGATTAGAATCAAATGCATCTCCATCGGGGCTATGGACGCCTGGCTGGCAGCAGAGCAATGTATGGCTATCCTTCCACCATCCATTCACAAATCACCTATCACCTATCAAAATAAATCATTCCTACACATTGGCTAGGGTGTCTTCACTTGTTGTCTATTAAATCTTCCCTTCAAGAGGTAATAAATTCCACATGCACACACTGGATCTCTATGAGTAGGCAGGATTAGTATGTTACCAAGTGTCTTTTTTGGACCTTGTTCAAACTCTTACTTTAGTCCTTATCTCGTCTCACGATTTTTGCCTTTGGCTAATCACTTTATTCATCGTGAGGCTTCTAAGATACATTCATATCATTCACATCATTCTTCTACTTCGTTCAGAACATCCATGTGTATAAGATTACTTTTTTTCCATGTTTTCAGACACCTTTGTCCCCTTTCACAAAAACAATCTTCTCCTTCCTTTCTATCATGTGATTTTAGGCCAACTTACGTTGGGGGCATCCTTGCTTCTTCCCAACACTTCATTGGTTTATGTTCATCATCATGTTGAACCTATCCATAATGGCCTTGGGTCCCACTTCTACCTGTGAAGAGTTTGCCTTTGAATACTCCCACCTAATCTCTGGGGCATTTTTGCATCTTCACCTTTCTCATACACATGGCCTTATGCCCTTGTACATCCCATCTATCGCTAGGGGAATCCATGCTTCCTTGTCTTCTTGTACATAGTTTCAGAAAACTTTCAAAATCACGAAAACATTCAAATATGTTAGAAAAATCACAAAAACATTCAAATATGTTAGAAAAAATAAAAAAAACATTCAAATATGTTTAAAAACTTCTAAAAATATAAAAATAATCCTACAAAATGTTGCTCTTTAGTTCTCACTTGTTCATGTGCACAACTCGTGGATCATCTTGATCTACCTCCATCAACAAAAGCTAGGCTGCTTACTTTGTCTGTACTTTGGGGCACAATGAGTTGCCTGGTACTGTTTCGTAGTGCACATTACTTTTTCATCGGACCCAAGTGTCCTCCATTATTCCCCTCGCATGTATCCTTGCTTGGGGCACTGCTTTTAACCCTTGTCATTAACTCACATAGGTCGGAAACTGAAGCTCGATAACAAAAAAATTACATTATGTTTCTCTGTTAGGTTTGGCTTGTTTACTTTCTCGTATTGCATTACATTATGTATGTTGCATGGAGTTAGGCATCTTTTACTTTCTCGTATTGCATTTGCATTTTGTATGTTGCATGGAGTTGGTGTTTTTAGCAATGGACATTTTTTTGTATATGGATTTTCATGTCATACTACACTTTTGTTCATTCTTTTTAATAAGGACCGATGATGAAGATCACTAGCAATATAATGAAAAATAAAGTTGTTTAAAAGGCACTGGATGGATGTTAGCTCATTCCCCTCTTCCTCATACTCTTTTTTCTTCTATATCCCCTTTCTTCTTCTTCACACTATTATTTCTTCTGTTCTCTTTCTTGTCATCTTTTCGATCGTCAATCGAGTTCTTCCATCACCCTATTGACAATCGAGGGGGCATCCTCCATTCTACTCATTTTTCTTCTATCCCTTCAAAATTTTCTACTTGTTTATGCTTGTCTACTTTCTTTGAAGTGACGTCGCTTACGTCACCCCAAAGAGGGGAAAATGTAGACACCTAAAATATGCTTACACTTAGCATTTCATCCAATTCAACCAATTAACGACACTTCGTTAATTCAACCCTTCTTTGCTCCACTCTCGGATGCCCATTTACATGACACCTTCTAAGTCGTATTCCTCCTATAATCAGCTTATTTGGCTAATATCTCTCTTATTAGCTAAACATTCCTCCTTTCGACCATTCAGAACCTCCCTAGTTCTCTCTACACCACTTCTATTGGCTTTGTAGGCTATCTATCAGTCACAATTGGTTATCCAGACCCCTCCCAACTCTCAATGAGTCTCTAATCACTTGCTAATCAAGTTTAACTAGCCTAAACCCTAGTTAACTAGCCTAAACCAAGCTTAACTAAGCCTAAAGCATGTTTATCCTAATCTAATCATAAAATGCTTATTTTTGAGCTTTAGTCCCACATGCACCCAAATTCCAAACTCTTCCATTTGGAAAACTATAAATAGAAGGGTCACCCCTCCCTTTCAAACTTACAACTTCACTCACAAGTCCTTCTCTCACAAGCACTTTGGAGATATTGGCATTAGACCTCATTTGTTGATAGCTTTAAGCTATAGAACATTTGATCTTGGCCATACTCCATTGTTGAGAGCTCCTCCATCTCACATCCATCCATTCCATAATCCAGGTTTTGAGTAAATAGGAGATCTAACCATTGGCCTTGTAGCCATTAATGGAGAGACCCCATTCTTCACTATGCTTGAAGTTTCATAAACAATCACATTTTTGATTGCTTAAGTTGATCTAACTAGGTTCAATTTCTTAATTAAGTTTCTAAAGAGTAGAGAGTAGCTTTATATGCTAGGTTTTGATGTTTTTGTCAAAGTTATACATGCATTCATGTAGTTTCTTGTTTAGCTCTTATCTTATGGTGCATGGTTGAGTTTAATCAAGCTTTGAGGTTCTTTAACCTCATCCCATAGCTTTGCAAGTAGGCTAAATCATCATTGATCATGCATATTTTGTGGGTTTGAACTAAAAATAGGCTTCTTTGGCTAAGCTTTAACATGTTTGCTTTTCATAATCAACAACTTCAAATATTATCTCTTTTTGCAATGGAAACACCAGCTAGTTTGGATAGTGAAGACATATAAAATGAAAAGGTCAAAGTGTTGCGACAATACAAGAGCCATGTTAAAAGGAGGTGTTACATATCGTGGCCATAGAAATGATAAGATGGTGTTAAAAATAGCCTAACACTATTTTGAATGTTATGCTTTAAAAATTAAAATAGTTTCCTTTACGTGTAATTTTATGTGAAAGGGGAGATATGGCTATATTTAAAAAGGTATATATAGGAAATAATTTTCTCCAAAGTGGTAAATTTTTCAAAAGGGGGGAATATTTTCCTATCAAGGAAATATTTTTGAAAAATTATAAAGAGCCATTCTTTTTGTACTTGGATGCATTATCGATGGAAATCGACATCCAAATGATTTTTGATTAAGGGGGGGAATACAAAGTGATGAGATTCATACACCCAGAAGAACAAGCTACAAGGCCAACGTGCACACTCGTGATCCTACATGCGAAATTCTTTCCCATGTGCACACGAAGGGGGGAATGTTAGGAGTAATTAGTGTGCACATTGTTATGTGTTTGTTAATGTTTAAATTAGTATTCTTATTATGTAATTGAGTTGAGAAAGAAAATCACATTGGATTTAGGAGAATGATTTTAGGGAAGGTTACGTGAATGTAGGGTGAGATAGTTTAGGGAATAAAGGCAGTTAAACCACCCACCTAGATTTAGTGGGAGAGGTTAGAAATCCTCTTCTATATATGTGGTGTGTATTATTGTATGGAATATGTTGATTTCGAATTATTTGGGCGTATTCTCTTTCTTCAGATATGGGGCAAAACCCAAAAGCACATTAAATGCCATGTACCAACATGTGTCACCTATGTGGTAATTAATTCACCCATTTATCTTTAAGGTCAAAATTTTACATATCATTTTCACCTGACATTTTATACATTGACCTGCTGACGCTTGCAATAGTACCCCTTCATGGGTTTTTGAGTGATTTTCTTGATTTTTTCTTCAACCCACTTGATATTTTGGTAAGTTTTAGATGTTTTATTGTTTTGCAAGGATTTGGGTTCTTATTTTGGTCATTTATCTATCCATATTTTCCTGGCATGATGGGTGTTCTTGTTGGTTTCATTTTGTGTTTATTTCTAGGGTTTTCTTCCTTATATATTTGGTTTAATGTACCCTTTTCTCTTTTTCCTTCACTTGTGTTTTTGGCATAGCTTAGGCTTCACAATCTCAATTACTTGTTAAACAAAGGAGTTTTCATCATCAATCATCAAATTGGAAGTTCACACATGCAAAGCAAGCCATGACTCTCACCAAAGACCAAATTGGAAATCAAGGGTTACAAAACAAGCCCCAACCTCGACTGTAGTTTAAATCAGGATTTCACGCCTACAAAGCAAGCCATGACCTTTTCCCAGACCATTTCGGGTATATAAGGTTGAAAAACAAGTCTCCACTTCTGAATTGGGAATCGAGGCTTGTAAAATAAGGGTTGACTTCCGCGGTAGACCAAGACGAAACTTCAAGGTTGCAAAGCAAGGCTCAGGTTCCACCCATGTATTTCAGAGGTTCCTATCTATTTTTCAGGGTCCTACTTCTGTCCTTAGTTTTAGATGCCTTCACAGAGTTTTTCAAAGGTTCTTCCCAAATAAAAATGTTTGAATCGTCATCAAAGGGAAAAGGAAGGATGAAATATAGTTTCCAAGGGGTGGCTCCTTTCTATCATCACATCAAAAATTAACAATCTCGGCCACATCAATTTACCAAATTTTTTGGGTAGAGTTAGATCCCCATCCAAGACTACTTGGATGAAAATTATTTATGATAGTGGACTTGCCTTGGTTACCTCTATTCCACCTTCATTGCAATGTCCTGAATTTTTACTCACGGTTGCAACACATTATGATAGAAAATCCTTAACAGTAAAATATGATGATGGAACAATTATAATAAGACTAAATACCAAATACTTTGAAGATTTTCTAAAAATTCCTAATGTTAAAGGATATGCCTCGATTTCTCCTAGTTCTGCTCTCCATCACTAGTAGGATAATTTGGACGCTTGTGCCAAAATACTTAATAAGAGCTATCTATCCAAGCCTAAGCCTTCAATAACTAGATTTCCAAAGACCATACCTCATTCATATTTCATACAAGAGGTGAACAACATAATTAAATTGTTGAGTAGAGTTATAGGGCTCTCATCTTCAAAAGATTTCCAAGAATTGATGTAATTGTACATTTCCACTATTCGTAAAAAATTTGATCTCATTTGATGGGCGGAACACATCAGTGACGCTATACATGCTAAGATGTTAGAGGTCCAAACTACATGCAATTTTTATATGACTTTTTATCTTGTGTATGACGTTGCAAGAATGAGAAATTATCTAGGATTTTCACCTACTAGAGAAAGAAATACATCACAGACTTATGACTCATATTCTCAATTGGACCCACCAATGGTTGATATCGTTGGGAATCACACCAAAAGTGTCAGAGAAGATCCCTATTACAACAACATAGGTACAACAACTAGTGGGCCACCCCACTTCTTCAAAAAGAGGGAAACCCAGTCCCAAACCTTACAAAATCAAAATTGGATACAGGGGGTCTGGTTCTTCTTTTAATATTCTTTCCTCAGAGATCATTGACTTAAGTGTTCCCCCGTCCACTACTCAAATATTGTTGTCACCTCATTTACCTCATATTAATTCTTCAACTCCTCCATCACCTCTACCTATCACTCTTCCTTTTCACACATCTTGCATTTCTTCTCCCCTATTTCCTCTACTCCTATTTTCACCACTTCATCTCATATCATGGATCGAGTATTTTCCTCTCTTCCCTCTCTCTCATCCAGGGATGTTTTAGCTCAAGATCCCCTCTTGGGAATTCTCTTCATTAATTGTATTTTCCCACTTCCTCTCCCGTAACTCTTCTTATTTCATCAATGTTTGTAACCATCCTTTCCGCTCCTTTCCTTCTTGTCACCACTTCATTACCACTTGTGATTACTACAAAAACTTACCTCTCATCACCCATACAGTTCACTACTATGACATCATTGCCCATGTCATCCTCTAAAAAAAATTCTTCTTCTTCTTCTATTCCTACATGATTGAATAGAAAAACCCCCAAGGAGAAAAAGAAGATACCTGTTGGAGATGATGTTGATCTTATCATCTTAGATCTGAATCCCCGACGCCAAGAAAAGAGGCCAAGAGTTATTTCTGACCTTTCAGTTGATCAGACAAGGGAAATATTTATTGAAATAACAACTCTAATTGTCAATAAGTCAACGGAAAATATCACTACAACAGGTTATCAAATTTCTATGTTCTCTTTGGGAAAATCCACACATGAAGGTGCCAAACAATATGTCCAAGTTTCCCTCAACAATTTTCTAGACAAATTTGATAAATATAAGATCGCCAAGGATGATATGAAGAGCAAGGTAGAATATTTTACAACCATCCTCCATAAAATCACACAGCTAACCCATACATCTACTCTTGCAATATCCACAAGCTTTGACGATACCTATTTCTTCGTAGTTGAAAAAATTGGACAACAAAGGTGAGCAGTTAGAGCATGGATTGAATCCCTGATCAAAGAGGGAAAACAAGTGATCGAGGATGTTATTGTGTTTTATAATAAGCTTGAGCCAGAGAAGGCAATAATTACCAAGTGTATGGTACCTTAAGAGAGGAATGTGATTACATAGAACTCACATTGAAGGTTTGGAAAGACGTTCAAAGTGTCAAATCTGATCTACTCCTCGGAGAAGAGATCATTGGTGAATCTTCAAAATTGTTTGAGTATAATGAGTCCACGGAGTTCCATGTCCAAATGTTGCAAGAGGAAATTTCAAAGTTGAATGAAAGGATAAATGATGGAATCGACGACCTTTATGATATCTCTGGTGAGTTTGATAAGATTTAATGTAGGTTCTAGGATGGGGATCTTATCATGCTGCTAGCAGAATTTTTTTTTGTGAATTTCAAGAGCCTAGTCAAGGAAGATACTTGAGTAACACAACCTTTTTACCTTGAATCCATTAACAAGATGGTATTATATCATAACTTCTCGGGCCAACTCCGAAAAAACATGAATTGAGCTAAGAAGTTGCCTAGAAAATTGAATAGAATGGTTGAATCTGTCAAGGTCCTGAATCATTATACATGCAGACCTAATGATAAGGAAGTATAGGAAATAATAAAATGATTTCTTGACTTTAGGAATAAAAAAGATGGAGAATAGAAAGAAGAAACCAAAACAGATGAGGAAAAGGGTGTCGACAGCCCTAGCTGAGCTTGGCTTCCATTTTCACATAATCTCTAGCCACAGTTAGTCGTTTGAGTTGCAAGTTTGATCTAGTGAAAGTTGCACAAACACTTGTCTCTTTTTATGGGAGACTATTTCAAAATTTAAACACATCATATTTTTAGTATGTAACAATTAAGAAGAGTGGTTATAATTACTCAACCTTCTTAATCTATAAATAGGAGGATGCATTATGTAATAGGGGACTTTTGATCATTGTATAAGGATGATCTGCCATTTTGAGTACTTGTATGTGTGCTTAAGCCTCTATATTATATACATAACTGATACTTAGCCTTCATTCATTTTGGCGTGTCATGTATTTCAGTGGTTCATTTTTATACTTGTGAATGCTTCTTTCCTAGTATTTGATGATTTATTTTACCTTCACATGAAGCTATCTATTCTTTAGCAAAATTGTAAGTTGTGATTAATGAGACTTACTTGTGATAGTTGTGGAATCAATTAAATCCCTTATATTATTATTAATTTTTACCTTCATACAGAGTTTTTTGTTAATCAAGAACATAAATAAATTATTTATACTTGTGATATCTTTATATCAATTTTTTTTGTACGTTTTCAGGTTTAGCTTCTTTTGTGTTTAGTGTTTTTAATCTTTGAGGTTTTGGATTCAAGTTTCAATATTTTAAGGGTTTTCAAGGATGGGGAGATTTGTATTTCTAGGGTTCATGATAGTGATGTTTTTCATGTTTTCACTATTTTCAAGGTCAATCTTTCATTTCTGGATTTTTGCTTTCACGTTTCACATTTTTTTGTCACTTTATATCAATCAAGTTTGTGCATTTTTAAGGTTTTCAAATGTGGTAGTTCAAGTTCATGGTTTTCAAGTATTGATGTGTTTTTAGGGATTCAAATTTTTGGGGTTTTTAGATTTGAATATTTTTTTTTTTTGGTTTTAGCATCTTTGAAGATTAAAATTAAAATTTTCTAGTTTCTTGTTTTAGGCTGCTAAGGGTTCTTTGTATCATCCAGCTTTTTGTGTTTCCAAGATTTTCAAGTTCAAAATTTCACAATTTCCATGTTTTTTGATTCGAGAATCAATAGTTTTTATGTATTCAAGCTCGGAGATTTCAGTTTTTCAAGTTTTAGGTTTTTTGTATTTTCAGGGATTTTAGGTCTAAATATTTTTTTTTAGATTTCAAGCTTTGTGGGTGCTTTATATCAATAAACCTTTTAATATTTCAAGGTTTTCACATTTTGGATTTCAATTTAAGTTTATATGAAATTAAAATATACTTTATTGGTTCCAAAACCATAATCCATGAAAACATAAAAAGAAGATTGTTATAAAATTTATCCTATTTGAAAACCTGAAAACTAAATCCTAAAACCTAAAAAATCCAAAACCTAACACAAAAAACCCTCAAACACAATGAATCAGGTGAATCGAAACATAGCATGGAAACCCAAAATATGAAACCAAAATGTTAAAACCCGAATCCTAAAAATCTGAATATGAAAACCATAAAAACTTTGGAACTCAAAACACATAATGCAAAATCCCAAATGGAAATGTATTTTCTGTGTTTTTAGGGTTTTCGAGTTTGGAATTTTCTAGTAAATCATGTTTTGGGTTTTGGTCTACATATTTGAGGTATCATATTTTGAGTTTTAAGACTCGGGACTTCTGAATTTACCTACTTTCGATTTTCACTATTTTCTTACCATGTATTTATAATTACGACAAAAATATATAGTTTCAAACTTATTAACTTTGATACGTATCCTTACACCTTCAAGACAATTACTAATATACCACATTAAAAAAGAAGCATCTATTTGAATAAATCTCCATTAAGCTTGTACAATATATCACTTTTTGAGTCATAATATTGAAAATATTAAAAAAAATTAAACAATAATATGACTTTTGCATTATATTACTATTAGTACCTATTGGAGGCAAGGTACGCAAGTTTTTCTTAGTTGAACTTAAATTGTCATTATTACTTCATACTTTCAACCAATCATAAGCTAGTGTCATTTTTTTGTATGTTGAATTTTTCATGTGTTAAAGCTTGGACTTGCATATTATAAATCCAAAAATGCCTTAAAATGCATGTATCTTCTTCCCTATATATTAACAAATGAAATATTCCATTAGGCGTTATTGCAAAAATATTCCCTTCATAATAATCATTCTCTACCTTCAATATTAGTTTTAAATATTTGTTTATTTACCTATTAATACTATAATATTCCTCAACACATACGTTAATAATTATTATGTGATATAATTCATAGAATTTATAAACAATGTATTACAACATGACACATTAACCCATATTTTTCAAAAATAAAAATACTATCAAATGACATCTCAACCTATATTAAAAAAGTATAATGTGACATGTACAACATTGAACAACTAAATAATTTACTACAATATAAAATATCAACCTATATTTTAAAAAACCACAAAATGACACCTTAACCTCTATAAATAGTTGTGATGTCATGTAAAACATTTAATTACTAAGTGTAGACACCCTAAAAATACATACATATTTCCAATTTATCCTCAATTATTCACATCCCCTTTAGAATTGATTAATTAAATTAATTAATTCATACTTTGAATATCATAACCCTTTGTAATTAATTAAATTAATTCCTACACCTTTAGCTAACTTAATTAAAATTATATTTAATTAAATGATTAATTATCTTCTCACATGTCATAGCTTATTAAATTAGTTATTAAAATTAGAAAATAAATCCATTTTCATATTCAACCTCCATTTGGACTACACTTCACTATCCTAGTCACTTCACTCTCACTCCAATTCTATAATTCTACAAATGTGGGGGCAAAAAATTTGCATATACGACCACCTTCATGGATGCAAAATTATTGCCAACCGAAAATTTATTGACCCTCAATGGATATTTAATCCATTTGAAATGGTTCAACTTCCTTTTATGTTATTTTAATAATGTGCATTGATGAGTTCATTAACCACCTTCAACCACTACATAGCCTTTATAAAATCAGGCTTTATCCTTTGCAAATTCCTGGACTCTTGAGATCCTTAAAGTCTTTAGAACTCTTTTGAAATCCCGGGAAGCTTTTGCAGTCAACTTCTGCTAATTTTCCATTTCATATTTGTATATTGAAATATTTTCCTGTGTCTAAATTGTACTCGTAGCATTGCCATTTCTACATTTTGGAGATCAATTGAGAAGCATCCACAATCCAATTGTTCAAATATTCTATAAGTTTAAATATTTCCACAATCTTATATGAGGTTTGCAATAGAAACTTAGAGGAAAGGTTTTCTTAGTTATCTACTTATCTTTCACTTTGGTTGAGTTTTTTTGGCTCACATTCTGACACACTCGGTGGGACATACCCACGCCTTATTAAACTATATTTCACTTTTTATTATTATTTCTTAGTGCATGTTTTTAATCTGTATTGACATCATTTGGTTCACATTTATGTTGTGGGAAGTTTTGTTGTTTGTTTTTACTGTTTTGTGGTATTTATGTGTAGTGCCCACATTTTTCACACATAATTACAATAGTAAAATACGAGGATAATTTTTTTTTTACTTACATTTTTCACTACACACAAAACTGCAAGGGCTCCAAGTACAGGACTCGACTTACATATGACAATTACGTAAGTCATCAACTCACATAAACACATGAAAACAACAAAGGTATGTCGATGCCACACTTTTCCCAATGAATGGTTAGTAGTAATGACCCAACCATAAGAAAAATGACTCAAGGATAGGTAAACCCACAACACATCATTTCTATAATTGTATTTTAGTTACAATTAACATTCTAAAAACATTATTGTATAAAGAATGATTTTCTCCTTTTTCCATCTACAAAAACTTTAAGTTCATTTCACATTTAATTTGTAGTTCGACCATTTTAATTTGGTGTCTTATTCTTTACAAAAATTTCCATAACTCGCATACTTATTTGGCATAATTCAAATGCATATAAAGTACTTAATTAGCTTGTTCTTATGTTAAGATTATTCTTCTCGGACAGATATTCAATGTCTACCTTTTTACTCTTACAACTCAAGTGAATGTGACCTGGTGTCCATATAGCGATATTAGGATTTAACGGAAATTTAAATACAAGATAGCTTTTTACCACAAAACATTCCTTGATCACAGTATAGTTATTCCCCTACCAAAGTTATTCTAATTCAATGACTTGTGAAATACCATTTTGATTTATATATGTATTTTTTTTTCCTCGAAGGTTGATCACACTAAGAACAATTCATATTATTTGAAACAAAATAACATGTTTAATTGAGTTATAAGGTCTTCAAGGGTGGCATTCATCTGAACCTCAAATCTTGTCTTTACTCTTATATGCTTTATTTTCTACGTCACATTATGGTCTTATTTTTAGCATTGTCTTAAAGAGGAGTTATGACATGTTTGTCTAACCTCTTGAAGACATATATGATTTGAAGGCTTGAAGCTACACACGAACCCTAAGTTAACATCCAAATCAATTGAGATTTAGATTTATTCCAACTTCACCCAAGGTTCTACCCCTCAACTATATAAGATTTTTTAAGCGAGGGGACAAATTTATGCTAAACCACCTTCCAAAAGGGACCAAGGTGTTATGTTGAGAGATACCAAGGTAACACATTTAGTTGAGCAGAGCTAAGGGGTTCATTAACAAGAGTTTAAGACCTAGAACAACTAAGTCACAACCTCCATCTATGTTGTCTGGATCCAACAAGGTTTTCACTTGATGAAGAACTTTAATTTTAAATCTATCTTTGGATGACAAGGTAGTCTGCTAGGCTACGAAGGAGGAGTTAGCTATACATACTCCAAGTGAAGTTTGACTGTGTCACTCCTATCAGACAGGTTTAAGACAATGTCACTAAACATACTGACTAGACGATAAGCCCATTCTCAGGTTCTTGTTTACTCAAACTAGGAGGTTCCATCGAGTGCAGAGTTTAATTTTATTCTACGGTTTTCAATGTCTTCTAGGGTAAAAAGTAACACACATGAAAATAAGTTATGCTTCAATATTGAACAAGGGTAGAGTGTTTCGATTTAATTCTCTTTATTACATTTACAAAGTATGAATGCACAAGATGACTCATTAATCATTTATTGAACACTAAATATGCACTACAAGATATTACTGCAATTTCATTTACCTTATATAATTATCAAACCTTTTTACCATGTGTACTATGAATCAAAATGAACCTATGATTAAAATGCACATTTCCTAGATGTCCTTGAAACTAGCATCTCATACATAACAACAAATTATCAAATATAACCTTCTGTAACATGAGACTACATTATACATTTATTCATCTAACAATGAACTATATAAGTTACAATGATAATTAATGAACTACACATTACCTTTTCGTCGTCATTCTTTCATCCTACAAAACCACGTGAGCATGATATCAACGATAATTCACTGGCATGGCATCCACCCTAATCTAACATAATTATCATTTTTCAGTTTCCCATTTACATATGATAATAATTACAATTTGCAATCGAAATTAAAAGGTTTAGAGACATGTATTCATTACATTTCATTTTACTTCTTTTTGTAACCCAGGAGAGAGAAAGAGAAGGGAAGAGAGAGAAAACACCATTTGTCAAAAGTTCTATTTCACACAAAAAGTTACACTATAGAGTTTTAAACAGTTATTTGCATGTGTTAAAAGTTTCCAGGGTGGTTTTGGAAACCCTACGAAGGTCCCGCAACTTTCTATTTTAACATTTCTCACTAGCTACAAAAGGTTTAAAATGGGATCGGAGGCTAAGAAACCGCTTCCAAAATTTATCTTCTGATGAGAACGCACACCACGATCAACTTCTACGTGTTCCCAGATATACCAAGAGTTCATAGCAACTGATGGAATTGGGAAAAAGTGAACGGTTTGTGTTTGGCGGCTAGTTTTCCGGGGCCACTGGTCGTAGTTGGCCCAGTGCAAATTGAACAGAAGTTAGCTCGAGGGCTCAGAAAACCACATCCAAAACTGACATTCGATGGATGAGCACGCAACGAGACACTTCCTACTAGTTCCCCTATATAAGGATAATTCATCAGAGTCGACGGGACTGAGAACTAGAAAACCATTTTCAAACGGCGACAAGTTTTCTGGAGCAACAAGTCGAAATTGGTCCAGTTTGACCTCGTCAAACTGCGACCGGAGGCCTACAAAATGGCTTTTCCAAACTATCCAGAAAAGTGTTTTTCCCTAAACTGAATGTTCCATGCAATTGTCTAGTATAAACACTAGAGGTTTGTGAAGACGGGAAATAATTTCTCTATCCAGGTTTCAAATGGCGGTTCAAAACGAAAGCCAACTTTCTAGATTTAACAACTTTCTACTACTGTAAAACAATGTAACAGGGCTCCTATAAGAGCGTCAAAAATATCACATATGTTTGTTCGGGGTCAATCCAGAGGTCAAGGTGACTCCTCACATAACAAGGTAAACGAATGAAGCTTAACATCTCATTTTCAGAGTTACGAAGGGTACTTAATGAGTCTCCAAAAAATGTAAAAATTAACTATTTATTAGGGAGATGATCAACATTATTACTGGGAAGTCAATTTCGTCTGGTTGATAAAACAATGTTGTAGCGATCCAGTTGGGTAGGAAGTTTTCTACATCACCTCAGAATGAGGGTGGAAGTTCATGTTTTAATGCAAACGCGTTATTTTGACTTCATGAGTTACGACACTACATTTCATTGTTTTTGCAACGAGTTGAAATAAACAATTAACTGTATTAAAATCCTAATATTTTAAAATTCTATTAAGTTGAAAAAGAGAACTAAAACACGAGAATTATGAGAGGTAAGGGAAGATGAACCATGCCTGGAAGGAATGGAGTCGGTCAAACCCACAGGCTTCGGTTCAGCATCTCGCTTGGGCACTTCGTTATCCAGTTCACAAGCCTCGATCTAACCTCCACAACGTCACACAACTTCCCGATCACTAGAATTTTTTCCAACATAATAAGTTTCCCATTATGCTCTGAAAATTTTCTAGGGCCTACACAAGGATCCATTCTTGCACACGGGCTTGAGAGAATGTAGGCAATGGACAGGAGGCTCTACACCTATGAGTGTAGTTTCTTGAAAATTTCTAAAGCCTTTTGAACAAATCCATTATGTTCATATCCTGCAATCATGGAATTCCATGAGACAACATTTCTTTTAGGCATTCTATCAAACAGTTCACACGCCTTTCCAACAAAATCCATTTTGTGCATATCTTGCAATCATGGCACTCCATGAGACTGCATTTCTTTGAGGCATTCTATCAAACAGTTCATGCGCCTTCTCAACAAATCCATTTTGTGCATATCCTGTTATCATTGCAGTCTAGGAGAACACATCTTTTTGGGGTATTCTGTCAAACAATACACGTGTTTGTCTATTCTTATACATTTTGCATACATGTCTACATGGAAGTTGCAACTACAACATTTGACAAAAATACCTCTATCTTTTATGCTTTGATAGAAGTCCATGCAGGTTTGGGGCTCATTTTTTAACACAGGCTGGGGAGAATGCTGGCATAGGGAACTCCACTCTATCATAGCCTTATACAAATCATCCTTGGTAGTCTTTTGGGTCAAACCCTCCACAACGAGTGCAGCAGATGGTGCCACCGGTGTCAAGCATAATCAGTTCACCTTTACCATTCACACGGCCAGATACAAAAGTAACATACTCACGCACCAAGGAAATGGCCAGGAGGGTAAGGCGTCCAATCTGCTCTGTGCACTCAGTAAGAATCCATGCAGAAGACAAGAGGCAATGAACCGGAAGAAATTGGTCAATGCACTAGCAAAAGTGTTTCACACTACACAAAACAAGGCACCAATAAACAATGAAAATGACCCAACCAACAAGGAACTGTGCACCATAACTCTTCACGCATCCAAAGAACTATTTTCAGGCTAAAATCACGTGCCAGGAAGGGATTAAAAAAGGAAGGAGGTAGCGATCCAAAAGAAGGAAAACATAGCATGATTAAATTAAAACCACAAGGAAACAAGTAGGCGGCCAATAATAAATACGCACTTACTCCACCAAACGTATGACAGTCATGATTTGACAACGAAGAATAGTTTAAGAGGCCAATAGGTTAATGTTTAACATGGGGAGATCCACCAACAGCTCAGAGAGGATTAGGTGAAACCATAATTAAGAAAAAGGTGGTGATTAGATATCCAAACAAAACACATTTCCATGAAATGGTGGGACTCCCACAAAATTTTCCAACGTGGGTGAAATCATCCAAATCTTCTCATTAAAATAGGTATACATAAAAAAACAATATGAGAGGAGACTCTGTCGGCCAAGGTAGAACTAGCGGTAGGAGTTCGAAACTGGACGCAAGACAAGGACCGACCATGGCGTCACAACAAGAGACCGTCTTCTTTGCGTGGACCAAGGTGACCAATCCAAACAATAAAATCGCTAATCAAAATAATAATATTACTATTATTTTTATTACTATTATTATTACAACTTAATAATACTTTGTTAATCGTATTAACAAGGACCAACATTTAAGCTTGACCAAAACAATAATAGCAAGAATCAACAATTCGAAAGAATAATTATTATTATGTAGGTGTTCCCTCTAGTTGGTCACACCCCAACAACATCAAGTCATCCTTCAAACCACCTATTGAATTCGTGAAAGAGAAATTTTCCTTAACATGGTAATCGAAAAGGTGAAGCCAGTAAGGATCAACAGGAGCACAACAACGTTAAACGCTTAGCAACACGGTCGTCGAAGAAGAAAAAGAAGAACGAGGGATGGGGCATTACATTATGCTATCCCAATTAAGAGATAATAACAAATTTTATTTTATTTATAGGATTTTATTTGGTTCACATTTGTGTTTTCATGTGTATTTTTTTGCGATTGGAAGAATCAAAAAAATAAATCAGAATTGAAAAAATTAAAAAAAAACTTCTCCCCAAGTTGTAGGTGTTTTACCACTAAATTTAGTGGTTATTTTAGTCACAACTAAACTTATCGAAACTGCCAAAGTTGAAGGGTTGTTACAATAGAGTTATCTAACCCCCAAAGATGGAGCTAGAAAGTTGAGTTTCCTCTCAAGCGAGTTGGGTTGACACCCCTATCGAGCTAGCTTTCTGAGTTACATTGATAACTCATCTCCTTGAGCTCCCTGAGCTCCTGGGTGAGCTGGTTAACCCCTACCAAGTTGATTTCCCTCATCATTCCAAGTGAGATACCATCTCAACCTCCCCGAAATACATCTGCGCCAACTTGCAGAGCCCTATCCCAAGTTGACCATGTAACTCTACTCATCCCTAACCCGACTCAAAGAGTTGATCCCTCCTTGCCACATCCCCTTGTTAGGAAATAAGAGATACAATACGTGGAACAATCCCACACAGAATTGCAATAGTAGAAACTAATATGCAAAAATTATTATAGATCTGAAATAAAAGTGCAGAATAAAAGAGCACAACACAAAGAGACAGTATTTAACGTGGTTCACCCAATTTGGGATACGTCCACCAAGAATCACTTGCTCATATTTTATTACAAACTACCTCTCACTCAATACAATACCCATATTTGTTTGGAGATGTGCTCAACAAACTCTACTGAATTCACACCTGAATTCATACACATCTACAATATTACATCAACCCTACCATATGTACATAACCACATAAATAGGCAACTGTTTAAGTAGTTTTAAAATACTGTGGGTACCAAAACCATGGACAAAAATTGTCCCATAATCCTATGGGTTAAAAATACCACCCATATGAGAAGAAAATGTTTCCCCATATATCAGGAACATTTTTCAAGGCCAAAACAATTCTCAGGGGTTACACCCTCGAACCCCGGAGAGAAAACTATGGATAATGTACATTACTTTTAGTGTACAGTCTTCAACACTTCCACACATGAAAATAGGATCCACAACATAACACCCCTCTTAACTCATCATCTCTCCTCCGGGATACATCCCTTCTTCACCAGTATAACCCACAGAGCTCAATCATGAGCTAATCTACCCTTCACTGCGTCACGACCCGATCTGACCCTTCATTAGATTCGTTCACCCTACCCTCGACCTACCAGACTGAGATAAACCATCTCATCAAACCCAATCCCAAGCTCTACTTATCGACCCATATCATCCCACACCCTACTCAATCCACTAACCCACATCAACTCCACCCTACTCAAATCATCCACAAGATGATCTCGTGCCCTACCTCCTCATCGTTAAGCCCAACCTCTGCACTAAGCCGAGCCCTTCCATGAGTTGTGTAGACCTGAACAAGCCAAACCATTCCCCTCCATGCATACTTGCAACTCGTCTCGATGATCCCAAGCCCAAGATTTCACCCCTTTCCTTTGTTCAACTTTAAGATTTTTTTAGGGTTTTAATTATTATTAATTAAATAAGGTTTATATTAATAATTAGGTCCTAAATTAAATTTTTGATCAAATTAGGCTACATAAGTTAACTAGGAAACTTTAAGTTGTGGGTATTGGATGTTTCTTTTCCATTAGCTTATTTTTGCAGGATATTATGAATATATTAAAGTTTTTGGGGGGTTTTATTGTGTTTCGGTATGTTGTTTATTTTGTGAATCTAATCTCAATAAACTCATGTGTATGCTATTTTCTTGCACTTATATAAGGGATCTTGAAAATTAGAAATGTGGGTTTGTTTTTTTATGTTTTCTCTTGTGTTTTTACTGAAGGAAAAATTCTAACTAATTGTTTACAGGATCGTCCTTATGAAGATTATTTCCAAACTACTAACTATAGGTTTCCTTTTTCATGGATTCAAGTAAACTTTATCACTGTCTTTTATTAAACGTTATAAAAATTGCTTAAAATAATTTTTCAGAGACAAGTTTATTCCCCCTCTTATTATGTGGTGGAGAATGTTTTCATGTGTAGAAGTGTTGAAGACTGTACAATAAAATTATTGTACACGATCCATAGTTTTCTCACCAAGGTTTGGGGCCAAGCCAGGCCCCAAGCGGGAGTCCGGGGGTGGCATCCCCCAGTAACAGGGGTTCAGGGGTGCAACCCTCGAGAAAAAAAATTGGCCTTGAAAAATGTGCCCAATATCTTGGGAAACATTCTCTTCTCATATGGGTGGGATTTTTGACGCATAGGTTTATGGGACGGTTTTGGCCCATGGTATTGTAAAATTGCTTAAGTAGTTGCCTTTTATGTGGTTTTGTGAATATGGTGGGTTTGATGTAACATTTTAGATGTTTTTGAATTTGGATTTGAATTTAGGAGAGTTTGTTTAGCACAACTCCAAGCATATCTAGGTATTGTATTCAAAGAGAGGTGGCTTGTAATAAAATTTGAGCAAGTGATTCTTAGTGGAAGTAGCCCAAATTGGGTGAACCACATTAAATATTGTCTCTATATTGTGTTCTTTTATTTTTTTGCACTTTTATTTCAGATCTGTAATATTTTCTGCATATTAGTTTCTACTATTGTGATTCTGTGTGGGATTGTTCCGCATATTTTTATCCCTTATTTCCTAACAATTGGTATCAGAGCCTGGTTTTGGTTTGATGAAGTGTTGAATCGCAGGGAAATTTTTAGCTTGAGTGGGAGCTATGGTAGATGATGGAAGATGAAGGGTTGATAAATTCGACGGGCATAATTTTAGTCTTTAGAAGATGCAGATGGAATATTACCTTTATTAGAAGGATCTTTATATTTCGTTGTATGAGAAAGGGAACAAACCCTTCGAGCATGATGGATGTAGAATTGGATTTATTAGATAGGAAGGTACTTGGAACCATCTAGTTGTGTCTTGCATCTTCGGTATTATTTAATGTTTCAAAGGAGAAGACTACAAAAGAACTCATGGATGCATTAGGGAAGTTATATGAAAAACCCTCTACCTCTAACAAGATATTTTTAATGAAAAAATTGTTTAATATGAAGATGTCTGAGAATAGTTCAGTAGCAGATCATTTGAATGATTTTAATACGGTTGTAAATATGCTAGCTTCGGTTACAATAGAATTTTATGAAGAAGTTAGGAATTTATTAATTCCGTGCTCTTTACTTGAGAGTTGGAATAGCCTGGTAATGGTGGTAAGAAAATCAGTTCTAGCTAACTCAAAGTTGAAGTTTGAGGATGTTGTAGGGGTGATTCTAAGTGAGGAAATGTGAAGAAAAATATCAATGGGAATATTCTACTTCATGGAATTCTTTGACAATGGAAAATAGAGGGAGATAGAAGAATAGAGGAAGCCGTGGAAAATCGAAAGATCGAGGCAAGTTCAAAATCCAAAAGCAAGATGGTATGTTGGCACTGTGGAAAGTCTGGGCATGTAAAGAAGGACTGTTGGGAGCTTCGGGACAAGAAGAAACAACATGAAGAAAACAAGGAGGCAAATGTGGCAATGGGTAATGTATGTTAGGATGCTTTGATTCTTTCTTTGCATAATATTGTTGAATCTTGGGTTTTAGATTCAAGGGGGCTTCTTTTGATGCTACTCCACATAGGAATTATTTTGTTGCTTATGTTCAAGGGGATTTTAGGCATGTTTTTCTTGGTGATGATGATCCTTGTAGCATAGTTGGAAAAGGTTTTGTTTAGGTTAAGATGCAGAATGGGAATACATGGCTATTAAAGGATGTACATACATGTGCCTACATTAAAATGAAATTGATATCGATGGGGCAGTTGGGAAGTGATGGTTGTACTATGATATTTACAACAGACTCTTAGAAGGTTGCCAAGGGTGCTCTTGTGGTGGCAAGAGGTAAGAAAGGTTGGAACCTTGTATTTAACCACTGATAGCATTAACATTTTGTAATCTTGTAGCTTCAGAAGAAAATACAACATTATGGCACTATAGGCTTGGTCATATGAGCCATAAGGGCATGGAGATCATAAAGAAGGATTTTCCCAGATATACAGAAATAGGTTTGGATTTCTTTGAGGACTGCATATATGGGAAATACAAGTGAGTAAGGTTTCTCAAGGTTGGACCTACGAAGAAAGAGAGTAAGTTAGAGCTGGTACATTCTCATGTGTGGGGGTCGGCTCATGTATCATCTCTTGGGGGTTCAAATTATTATGTCACTTTTATTGATGATGCAACAAGGAAATTTTGGGTATATTGTATTAGAAATAAATCTGATGTATTTGACACTTTTGTTAAAATGGAAAGCCTTGGTAGAGAATGAAATAGGTCTTAAGATAAAATGTCTCAGGTCATATAATGGAGGGGAGTATTGCAACAATAAGTTTGATGGTTATTGTTCTAAGAATGGAATCCGTGGAAAATATGGTTCCACGAACTCCAGTTATACCCCTATGGGGAATGTTTCATGTTTTAAAGGATGAACAGGACAATAATGGAATGTGCTAGGAACATGATTATGATGCAAGATTGGCCTCTTTAGGTTTTGGGCAGAAGTAGTGAGCACAGTTGCACCTACTTGATAAACAAAGGACCCTCAAGTGCCTTGGTTGGAGGAATACCTGAGGAAGTGTTATGGATTGGCCTTCCCAGGGCTGATTATTCAACCCCCTGGAGTCTTTACATGTGAGGTGTTTGTCCAAATTCAACATGGATGATAGACCATGCTAGATATCTTAAAATATAATGGAAATGACTTTCATTGAAGGTTATGGTGGTGATGATTTGCATAGACTTGTTGGAGTAGTCTAAAGTACAAAAAATGGTTCGATCAAGCCTATGCGGTACACGTGCCTAATGAGACAATTGTTGGGCTATCAGAAGAAGTTCCAGGAGCTCCGGATAGAGTTAGAAGAATCCAAGAAATATATATCCAAAAAGTTGGTATTCCAAATTTGTTCTACCTGATCAGTCTGAGCAGTATCAGATATTTTCCAAAACAGCTTGAAGGCAGCATCAGATCTATGCAGGCATGTTTTTCTGTAGCACAGGTGGATGTGATCAAAATCAAAAATCCAGATTTTTCAGGGATAAATGGATAGCACTTTGAAAGGATTTGATCTAAATCCTCATTTTTAGGTTAGTATCTTTTCAACCAACGTAAGAGAACCTATATTGCAGCCTCTGTTTTGTGAAGGAGGTGGATATATCCTTATACTATGCATATTTTATGGAGATGGCCTTGGGAAAACATGATTAATTTTCCATTATTCAAACTCAACAAAGTTGTCACTAACAAATGATGGAAATGATTTCAAGACAAGGCTGAGGCTGCTGGAGACATTGTATGATCCTGATTTTCTTGTGCATTTTTTTAGATGGGTTAGATTATTTTGTTGACACACAATGCAATGCAGGGGTACGTATGTGTAGGATTAGTTATTCAGATGATTTTTTACCTGTGGGGTATTGATAAGACAAACTTGGATATATCAAATATTTTACAACCTCTATGGAATACTTGAACAACTATCAGATAAAATGACTTTCAAATAATCAGGATGTTCTTTCAACCAGAAGATGCATAAATGGAAGCCCAGGTTGCACTCTTCACACAATATTTGAGAACTCACCACAAAAGGTTGAAGTAAGAACTCAATTAAACACAAAAATCCTTGATCAAACCATGCCTAAGGTACCCCCAAAGGCTTACAAGCAATCCCAATCAGCAAATGAGGGTGGAGTGATTTTAAACTACTTATTTTTAATGTCCCTGAAAGCTCTTCTGACAAAAAAAATTGCAAGTACCACTAAACTATCAATAAGGATGAGATTCTATGTGATTTCTAAAGACTTTAAATGCAAGCATTACAACAAGAATAATGAAAACTATTTGTACAGTATTTAACATTGTCATAATAAACATCATATTGCCTAGAAAAACATAGATTTAACTCAAAAGCTTGTTAGATTCATCAGCACCAGGGAAATTTTCATGAACAATCTCCAGAGTTGTGTGATGGCTATACACTTGTAACCAACTCATATACATGAAGATCCAACATAGAAGAAATTAACCTAGTTCTTTGGTGGGTGTCTCAGAAAATGAGCTTTCTCTTAAAATTTGCTCGTGATTTTCAACTTCCCTCCCTTTTGTATTTCTCCAAAATTCATTATGTATCTTAGGCCACATTGGAGCCTTCTTTTCCAAGAAAATCATATGCCAAGGGATCAAGTTTGTTACAACAATTCCTCATGATTCACAGTGAAAATGACATTTAACAAATTTGTAACGAGAGTTACTAGGTGTTTAAAAAGACTGAATCATTACAAATATTTAGATCATTATCCTTTGTGGAGGCACAAAAACCATTTCATCCTCAAGGCATGTAGGCCCCTCATCCTCTCATCATTTCATCTTATCCTTTCCCAATTTGGTTCTATAACTTTATAAAAACTTTGATATTTCATGTTTTACACGGGCAATGAGTAAAATTTATCTCAAAAACACCTAAAATCTACAAATTAGTCATGAAACTGATTCCAATGATCCTAGTAAGGCCAAAACGACATGGAATCATCAAAAAATTGATGAGATTTGATGCAAAATTCACAATTCCAAGCTTCCTGGAGCAAAAATGGTGGCCAAAAATTAAAATGTACAGTTACCCTTGATCTTCTTTTTCACCTTCAATTTGGGCCCTCCACGTGTCAAAATATCATTGGAAATCAATTCAGGCTCACCTTTTTTCTTTTTGACATTTTTTGAAAAAATGGAAAAATTTGACCTTTTTCTCTCCCCCTCTACCCTTGAATTTTGGTGATGACACATGGCACATGGTGGGTCCCATTGAGATCTTGCTCCAATTCATTGCATTTTGACCCTTTTTGAATTTTGGAAACTTTTCACCTTTTGCCCCACGGGCTCGAGCCTCTGATTTTATCCCTTGCCACTGTCACTTTCTCTATCACTAAAATATGCAGGCTCAATTCTCATGAAAACTTCCTTTTTTAGCGAAAGGAAAATTTTCCCTTTTTCCATTCCCATTTCGGGCAATGATCCGACCCACTCTGCATTGTACCACCACAAAGGAGTCTCCCTTTTGGCTCTATTCGCCCTCTCAAATTTATTCCATTCCCACATTAATTCTTTGTCTTATAAAAAGGACCCTTTTTTCCTAAGGGGTTTCTTGAAAAAGGGAAAAAATTCCCCATTTTCTTCCATAGCCCCGCACTTCCCTTGACTTTTTATGGACACGCGTCCACTTGTTGATTGGCCACGGGGCCGCAGTTCGAAATTTCACCTTAGGCTTTTTGCACCAAAAGTTCTTCCCTCTTTTCCTTCACCACCCACATTTCCCCGCTCTGCCACCGTGCCGCCCCTACGTGTCCACCTCCTTGCTCCAATTCAGTGGGCTTTTCCTCATCTTTTTTCCCCTTTGCCAAAAAGGCAAAAAATGCCTAAGTTCCCCGTCGACTTCCCACTCCACCTTCGCATAAGAACATGACACATGTCCTCCCACGGAGTTGCAGGGGGGATTTTGAATTTTTTCCCAAATCCCAAAAATGACTAAGTTTTCTAGAGAAACCTGCTGATCCTTGTCTAACCAGAAGCTCCATGTAAGAGGAGAATTTTGAGCTTAATTTTTACAGGATCAAATGACACCCGTATGACCGTAAAAAAACACAGAGTTTTCCAGGACCTCTAAAATTGATTTTTTCTTCGTGGGTGAAGGATTTTTTACTCAAAGGGAAAATGGAAGGAGTTTTTGGACATTTTACATACCATGGGGAGGGGTTTTTGAGGGTAGATACATTGAATTGATCATTTTAGAGCTTTGGATGATTGGAAAATTGGAACAACACAGACAAGGATATTTGGAAAAATTAGGGCATAAACAAAAAAATGGGTGTTTCTTCACAAATGAGGCATGGAAACAAATGAATTAGGGAAAAGAAAATTTCATTTGATCCATTCAAACTGTAGAAAATGTTTCAAGAAATGTAGAGTGAAAGGAAAATTAGGGAAAAAGGATAGAGGATCAAAATAAACACCAACATATGCAGTGGTAGAGGATCTCCATTGATGGGAAAGTGACACATGAACCCCTTCAGGAACCTACTCAACAAGAACCCCAAACTCCTATATTGAGTCAAGGTGACCCCTAGGGTAAGAAGAGAACCTAAATGTTTTTCTCCTTCTCTTTATTATTTATTACTCACTAACGTGGAGACCCAGATGTCATTCCTGAAGCAATGTAGGTAGATGCCAGGAAGAATTGAGCAAGCCCTGGATGAGGAGCATCCCCCTCTCCATGGACTTTCCAACACCAGACTTGGGATTTTCCCTACAGCTACCCTGCCCCTAAAAATGAGTCTTCCATCAACAAGTGGGTATACATGTTAAAGAGGAAGGAGGCAAGAAAAGATACAAGTCCTGTTATGGTCAAGGGTCTTTCGCACATAAAAAAGTATAGATTTTGATGAGATTTTTTCTCCGTAGTAACAAAACAAAAAATTAGAAACAAAAAAAACTAGCCCCATAGTAAAAGACTTGCACTTAGAGCAGCTAGATGTAAAGTTTCATTTCTCCATGGTATTTGAATTAGGATCTATAAATGGAGCACTAAAGGGCTATGAGACTTAAAGGTAAAGAGGAGATGGTGTGTTTACTGAAGTCTAAGATTATTATATGGTCTGAATATTCTCCACGTCAATTAGTATAAGAAATTTGATATCTTTATGATGGAGCAAGGTTATATTAGATGCCATTTTGAGCATTTTGTGTATGCAAAGAAATTTAAGGATGGAATTTATATTATCCTTGTAATTATATTGGATGACATGTTTTGTAGTAAAAAACATGTGAAAATAGAAAAGTACTTAAGAAGCATCTAAGTTTACTTTCTTTGCTATGAAGGATTTGGGGGGTAGCAAAACGTTTAAATCCTTGGTAATGAGGATATCTTTGTGATAAGAAGGAATGAAAGTGTTGTCGTTTATCTCAGGAAGAGCTAATCATTAAGAAGGTCTTAGAGAGTTTTAATATGTAAGAAGATAAACTTTGGGACTCCTTTGGAAACCATTTCAAGTTATCAAAGGAGTATGTCCCAAGACATTTTCCTAGAGAAATTAATTGTCCAAGTTACCTTACTCATCAACACTTTATAAGTATTTTGATGTATGCCATGGTGTGTCTAGGCTTTCATATTGTCCTCTGCAGTGGGAGTTATGATTAGATTTATGAGTGATCCAGGTAAAGGTTATCAAACTTTCAAACAATAACTGGATCCTTCGGTACTTGAGAGGGACCATTTAAAAATAGTCTTTAAGTGTGCTACCTTGGATCAAAACCACTTTTTCATGGTTATGTAGAATTCATTATGGTAAGATGCAGACAGAAGGAGGAGCACAACAAGTTATATTTTCATGTCTAGGTGGGACAAAGGAGTTGGATTTCACCCACTACAAAATGTGGGAAGGCTTTAGATCAACCACAAAACTGATTATGAGTAATCACCACAGGAACCAAAAGTGATTTGCACAATTTCTTGAGGAGTTAGGGCATAAGCAAAAGGAAGGGAAGTTGCATAGTGATAGTCAAAGTGTTATACACCTAGCTAAGAAATTTTTTTTCCACTCTAGGATGAAGCATTTAAGGTATATTTCATTAGGACAAATTTGGAGGAAGAGAAGTTGAAGCTGGAGACGATTCATACCACCCTCATTGGATAAATGTTGACACCTGTCACAAGGAAAAAACATGAAGTCATGTTCAGCTTTGGTTGGTCTTCACGGACAACAACTGAAGGGTTGAGATCTTTCTCACAGTTTAAAAAAAGTCTCCAAGTGGGATCATTGTTATGTTGTGGAGTCAAAGTTTATGTGTGGAAGTGTTCAAACTATTTATATCCATCTTGTAAAGTTTGTATTTTAGATCATGTTCTTTTTGATATTCTATCTTCTCACATTTTCTCTCTCATCCATCTTATCACTTTGTAAAAAAGTCTAATATATAGTTGTGGACATTTGCATTTTCATTTAAGAACTTTCATCATCTTTATAAGTATTTACATCATGATACTAGATTTAACATAGTTAAGCACCATCGCGATCACCTTGATCCCTCATTGTCATAAATCTTAAGTTTGACATTTACCTTTGGTTGAACTTTAAGAATTTAATTTGTATTACATCATTAATTTTCACATTCACTTTTCTTAATTGACGAGCTCTTCAAAAAATCTTTTCACTCCTATTATTTTTAAATCATTCACCATGATTTAATTTGATATCCTTAATTGATCACTTTCCCTTCATCTCTTATCTCCACTTTTGTGAGATTCAGACCTTTTCATCTCTTCACTTCTTTTTTCAATATTCACATTTTTCATTACTTAAGTTTGGTCTCCTCTTTTAATACTCATCGTGTTGAGATTTGAGAACCTTCATCATTTGTGTAAGTCTCTTCCCTCTTAACACTCATATTGTTAAGAGTCCAACATTTTCATTGTAATTTCAAGTCTCCTTTTATAACACTCATTTTGTCACAAGTTGAGCAAGCCAACCTCTTTCACCTCTTCCCTCTTTGAATTCACTTTGTAAAGGGTTGAGAAACCTTTTCATCTCTCTTAGCACTCATTTGGTTAAGAGTCTTCTAAACTAACATTTCAGTCCCTCTTCTACCTTAGCAATACTCATTTTGTTAAGTTTTGAAAAGTCACACCCTTTCATTTCTCTTAACACTCATCTTGTTAAGATTTAACATTTTGAATCCTTTCTTCTCTCTTAACTCCTTTTTTTTTTGAGAAAACTAACCTTGTTAAGGTCTCATATAATTTTTACAAATTCACTTTTTCAAAAATTCAAGAACATCATCTATCTCATACAATTTCTCCCATCTTAGAATTTCTTTTGCTAAGAGTTCCATAATCAAACTTTCATTTTCAAGATTTTTTCTCTTAATCCATATTAGCATTCATGTTGTTACAGGTCGATCTAATAATTATTTCAAATACCTCATCGATCTTAACATTCACATTGTTAAACTCTAAGCACTCGACCATTCTACGTCTATAAATTTAACATTCACTTTGTTAAATTTTAGGCATCTTTGTATTCCACTTTCCTCTCTCTTAAGCACTTGATTTTCTATTAGTTGAGATAATTAATCAATCACCTCTTTTGTCTCTTATCTTCACACTCACTTTGTTTAGATTCAAGCTATTGATCATAATTTCTACACATATTATTTCAACATCCATTTTGTTAATATTTGATTACCACCCTTTCATTTCTCTTCTATCTTAACATTCATTTTTAAGATTCAAGCACATTAATCATGTTTCACAATATCTTCTATCATAACACTCATTTTGTTAAGAGTCAAGCACATTAATCGTATTTCCTAGTCACTTCTATCTTAACACTCATTTTGGTAAGAGTTGAACACATTAATCGTGTTTCCCAGTCTCTTCTATCTTAACACTCATTTTGTTAAGATTCAAGCACATAAATCATGTTTCCCATCCTTTTCCACCTTAGCATTCACTTTTCTAAGGGTTGAGTATTACAAAATTCAACCTCTTCCATCTTAACATTCACTTTTCTAAGTTCCAATAATCACTTTCAATCTCTTCCATCATAGCATTCACGTTTGTAAGGGTTGAGTAACCAATCATCATTATAAAATATCCTCCATCTTAGCATTAAATTTTCTAAGGTTCAAGTTACCTATCATCATTTCAAACCTCTTCCGTCCTAACACTCATTTTGTTAAAATTCGAGTAAATAAACTTTTTAGTCTCTTCTATCTTAATACTCATTTTGTTAAGAGTGGAGCACATCAAACCTTTTATCCTCTTCCATATTAGCATTCACTTTGCTAAGGGTCAAGTAATCAAACATTTTAGCATCTTCCATATTTGCATTCACTTTTCTAAGGGTCAAGAAATAAAACATTTTAACCTATTCCATCTTAGAATTCACTTTTCTAATGTTGAGTTATTCAATATTTCAATCACCTCTTCCATCTTATCATTAACATTTCTAAGGGTTGAGTTTTCTTGATCTTCATTTCCAATCTCTTCCATTTTAGCATTCAATTTGCTAAGGGTTGAGTATTCAATCTTAGATATACTTTCTCTTCCATCTTAGCATTCACTTTACTAAGGGTTGAGTATCCCATCATACTTTTCATTATTCTCCCCCTTTTTCAAAAATGGTGGAAACATGGCACTGCAAATATGGTCCCTTCAGAAGATAAGATCGAAGTCCTTTCCATATTAGATTTGACGAAGAGGAAGAATACCAAATTGAGAGCCAATAAAATAACATTTCTTTCAAAGAACAAGCGAGAATTTAAGACCTTTTGAGAAATAATAAAAACTGATTTTTTCTTCAACTTTTCAAAATGGGAGTAAAAATACCTATAGATTTTGATGACAACATTTTTAAAAACTTTCGAGATCAACCCAAATCAAAAAATAGTACACAACCCAAATTAAGTAACCATGATGAATCTAAAATGAGTAAAATGGATGTCGATAACAAAGGTGAATCTTGTGATTCATCCCCCCAGTCAAACCAAGATTTGATGGATCAATTCAATGCAATGGAAAAGTAATTCTCTCTAATATCTTCCAAATCCACGAACGAAACCCACGATAAAGATTCAAATAAAAAAGGTGATGATGAATCCAAGACATATAATGAACCAAAAAAGGAGAAAAATTATTCAAAACTTGACAATATCCCACAAACTAATTCACCATTTTCTCAAGAATTGAAAATGATGAAGGATATAATTTCGATCATGCAACAATAATGTAAAAAAATTTAATTTCAATGAATTGTTTCCTTACCCTTTTGATAAGGACATCCTACGCATACCCTTCCTAAGATCCTTCAAGATTCCCAAATTCAAAAAATAAAAGGGCAAAAATGATGCACGAGAGCATATTAAATAATTATTCATGGCATGCCAGGAAGTGGCATACAATGATATATTTCTCTTGCACCTCTTTCCTATAAGTTTAGGAGGGGAAGATTTGGATTGGTTCTTACACCTTCCAAAGGATCAATCAACACTTTTTAAGATCTCTCGAAGAAGTTTGTCAAACATTTCTCATTCAACCTAGACTCAAAAATAACGATGATGGATTTATGTTATGCAAAACAACAAAAAAATGAAAACTTTGCACAATTCTTATAGAGATGGAGAGGAATCGCAAGTTGTTTCCCATGTTCGATACCTAAGAAACAAATGTTTATTATCTTCATACTAAACCTTAAAAACAAATTATCCTTTCACATGCAGATGCATTGTCTCAATAGTTTTGAGGAAGTTATCGATAAAGGGACGCAAATAGAAAATATCTCATTTTGAAAGGCTTGATCAAGCATCATTCCAAGGATAATGTGCACAATAATAACAAAAATAATAACACTCATCAAGATAAACCTAAGTATGCCAATTGAAACCATATTTTTGTTAATGATGGTATAAAATACAATCGTAATGTGCACAACATACATAACATGAAACCAAAACAGAATAAATAAAATCAAGCCATCACTATTTAAAGTAAAGAGGATCCCCCTTTTCTTGATAAAATATTACAATTTACATCATTTGGAGATACCCTTTTGAGTGTCTTACGAAAACTAGCTAGTGAAAATTTATAATCACTTACCCTATCATGAAACCCTATGTTGAAGGGGAACCTAATCTATCTTTGTACAAACCCAATACGTACTATGAATTCCATCGCATTGATGGTTATTAAATAGATAAATGTATCCAACTCCACCATTATATTCAAGCCCTCATTGATAACGGAGACATAGCGGTTGAAGACCCAAAACTAAATAAAACACCCAATGATAATTTAAAGGTGTTTTCCAATCTATTTTCCAAACATGCTGCAGCTGGAAAAACTCCCAAATAGGGTCAATCTACGAACAAAATTGATTTTAAATCCATCATTTCATTTGTTGAAGATATTCCTAACAATACTCCATGCAAATTCAAACGTCATTTTACACCCCTCGGAGAAATTCTCTCTAGTGTTTTTCATCAATTAAGAAAGGTTCAAATGATAAAATATCCAATCACAAGACCCTTCTACAAATAGGAACCTAAGAATAAGTGGTATAAAGAATATGAATATTTTGAATACCATCACATTGAAGGAAACACTATGGATCATTCTTCAAATCTTTGCCATTACGTCCAAGACTTAATTGACGATGGAGTCATCGAAATAGAAATCGACAACAAAGCTATCAAAATCAAAAACATGTCAGCTACCATAACTTCTAACGAAGAGTTATACGTTGTAAAATATTCATTACATGATAAAAATCAATAATATCAAGATGAAAAGGGTCAAATATCTATAAACCAAAACTGATCAATCTCTCCTACAGATGCTCTTTTGTTAGTTCAATCATAAATTTAATATTTTTCAGACAACTATCTTCAAATTTTAAACGAGAACTTGAAATTGCTTCAAGATTCCTTTCCAACCCATGATACAAATTAATACTCTAAAGAAGAGATTCAATCATCAAGAACCATTGAGCTTGATTTTATCCTTTCAATGTTAGATCCTATGCCCAACATCCCTAGTCTTGTTATAGGGACATAAAAGCATAAATTTAACATTTTTCAGACAATTATCTTCAAATGTCAAACGATAACTTGAACTTGCTTCAAGATTCCTTTCCAACCCATGATAGAAATGAATAATCTAAAGAATAGGTTCAATCATCAAGCAACATTGATCTTGATTTTATCCTTTCAATGTTAGATCCTATGCCTGACATACCTAGTCTTGCTATAGAGACATAAAAGCAAAAAAATTGGACACTAGTAACAAAGCTGATTTCTATGTCCATAATTCCTCAAATGATCAATCTTGAATTTAATAATGTTTCACAACAGTTATCCAATGTAGATTCTTCTTATGTTTTACATAACATGATTAAACAGTCATCGATGATACCTATGTGTCAAGATAGCCATATGTGTGCACTCTATGAGGTACGTATTCCAAGGGGTATCCACACACAACCATTTCGAACTATAATCATAAATATGTCATCAAACAATATAATTTTATCATTTGGTACATGGGACCTTTTGACTATTGACATCCCTAACACTAATTTCTGACACATTGAAGTGTTCATCAATAATCATACAATCAAAAAAACATTTATAAACAAAGCAAAAACATTGAATATTTTCTCTATAAAACCCACAAGGTGCCTCAAATACACATTTAAGGATCAATCCTTTGCTCTTTGCATCATTCCACTCATGGGTGAATATGAATTTAAATGTATTCTCTGCATCAAAAAATTACCTCTAACATCACAAAGATTTTTCAATCTCATCAAAAACTTATCCAATCACTCCGTTGACTTGGACCTCTTCCACCCAAATCTCGTACTACAGGACTCATCAAATATCAGGATTCATTCCGTTGACTTGGATATCATCTTCATAAGTCTCGTACAATAGGACTCGTCAAATATTAGGATTCACTCTGTTGACTTGGATATCACCCACCCAAGACTCATAAAAAAGACTTATAGAATCTTAGGATTCACTCTGTTTACTTGGATATCATCCACCCAAGTCTTGTACAACAAGACTCGTCAAATCTTAAGATTCACTCCATTGACTTGGATATCTTCTGCCCAAGTATTATACAAAAGGACTCATCAAATCTTAGGATTTACTTTGTTGACTTGGATATCATCTGCCAAAGTCTCATACATTAGAACTCATTGAATCTTTGGATTCACTCCGTTAAATTGGATATCATCTAGCCAAGTATCATACAAGAAGACTCGTAGAATCTTATTATTCACTCCATTAACTTGGATATTGTTGGCCTAACTCTCATACAGTAGGACTCATCAAATATTTCAATTCATGAGCTATTGACTTGGACCTTGTCTACCCAAGTCTCATATAATAGGACTCATCGAATCTTTGGATTCACTCTGTTGACTTGTACATCATCCACCCAAGTCTTGTACAACAGAAATCATCAAATATTTTGATTCACTCCATTGACTTGGACCTCATCTGCCCAAGTCTCGTATATCAAGACTCTTTAAGTCATGGATATATTTAAAATCCTTCTAGTTACTATATTGACTTGGACATCATTTACCCAAGTTTCATAAATCATGACCATTCAAATTTCCTAAACATAGGCTTATTCCATGATGATAATTCCAATGCAAACCCTCATCCGTAAAACTAAAAGAAAAATTAAACATGTAAAAAAAGAGAATAAAAATCCATATTGAACCCTTCCTTAAATCACTATTTGAAAATAAAAAATGGAAAAGTAAGAACTTCTTGTTCATAGGTGCTCTCTACACTGGGTGAGCTCGCTTGTATAAAAAAATTTAATCATTTCATCCATTGGAAGATATCTCAATCATAATATGATCATATCTTCACATTCTTCACCTATAAGACATAGACTAATCTTATTTCTATTAGGGATTTTGTATCTCATTATTTCTATGGTTTCTACCATTCCAAATATTTTTACCTATGGTTTTTTCTAGAAGCTTACTGATGGAAAATCCTCCTTTCAAATAAGCTCTCTCTTTAACAAAAAAAAATTAACGTATTTATCCAAACCTTTTGATCATCCATTTTAGTCTAAGGTGTTGAACACTTGCATCCTACTAGTTGCATGATGTTGAGATTTTGAGGTAAGTTTTTCCTTCCCAACAAGCACAATATCAACATACATCACCAAATCAATCTAAAATACAAAAAAAATCATTATATCTTTTGTCCTTCATAGTTTTTTGTGATGAGTCCATGCTTCTTACTAGTATTGTGAGACTAGGAAAGGAGGAAGGTCGCATACATTTTGTCTTTGGTGTTGATCCATTACCTCTTACTGGTGACATGGGGCAACCTGTAGGGGGTCATTTCAAAAAAAACAAACAAATTAAAGCCTTAAAGAAATATGAATCAAAATTTCTTACTCATACACATCCCAAGAAGTTTCTCATGTTAAAAGATACAAAATTCCTTTAACGAGATCTTGCCAATCAGTAGGAAATCAATGGATCTAAGTCTTGTTAAAACCTAAAAATTGAAATAATCTTGGAATTGGTAAGATAATCTTGACTGGAGATGAGTCAAATTTTCCATAATGGACCATTGTTACACTTTTTTTCTTGTCATCCATCATCTTCATTTTCATATCACTATTCTCCTAGTTCTCATGTCCTTCTTGTTGGAAATTAGGACACTGAGAGGGAGATCAATCAATTTTTGTTCAATTTTTTAACTCTAATTTCAATTCACTCAATTTGTAATATTAAAACCAAAACAACATCTACAAACAACTACAAGAGATATAAAGTACATAGAGATAGGATTTAATGTGGGAAACCCAAATTGGGAGAAAACCCACTGAAACCAAGAACTAGCTTAGGACAAGAATTCCATGCAAATGTTACATTGATTTCAAGTTGATTTTCAACTCAACATGGAGTTACAACTCCAAAATTAAACTAAGTTGTTACTCAATATTTGAAAAGATTCTACTTTCCTGGAAGCTTCAACTCCCAAAATCAATAAGGATTTTACCTATTTGTTTTGCAAGCCTCAACTCACAAGGAAGTAACCACTCCCTCCTTCTAAGCTACAACTTAGACTTTTTTTAAAAAATTGATCACACTTGGTTTTTTGTCTTCTACAACTGATGGTGACCTCTAAATTAGCCCACTATTCTTCTATTTTCTCTCCTAATCACCCTCTCTTCTTATCACCTAATCAACATTCATAGATAGTAGATCCAGGGATGACTTTAAATTACCAAGGATGGTATGTGAAAATGTTTTCATGGTGGTTCACAATACCACAAGTAGTGCTAGATGCATGGATATCCATGGCAGCGCATGGGTTACAAGGCCCAGATCCTAGAGCACAGGCTCAGGTAGATCCACATGTAGGACCACAGGCAAGGCCATAAGCAAAGGCCACAGGTACAATAGGTATTGGTTCAACAGTAGGTGGTTATGTAACATCAGGTAGTGGTATAGCCATAGGCACATGCACCACAGATACCACTTCAATTTCCACTACAGGCGCTGTTACAGGGACCCTATCACCCCTGCACATGAGCCCTCCACATAGTCCACCTGTGGTGGAGGAGATAGCAGAGATGGAGAAGAGATGGAGGAGGATATATATGGTATAGGTGATATAGTTGCCTTGAGGTAGCAATTACAGTAGGTAGTAGCCCAATAGCTACAAGTTACTATAGAGAGAGATCAGTTGACTACAGAGTGAGATTAGTTGCAGATGGAGAGAGATCACACCACCTTAGAGAGAGATCAGATAGTCTCAGAGAGATATCAGGTAGTCACGGAAAGAGACCAGGTAGTTGTTAAGAGGACTTAGTGGATTGCAGAGTGGAAATAGGCTTGGTCAAACATCGCTATATTGACAGGAGAGTGTGATGCTCTACAACGGGCATCCATAGTAGCTGAGATGCAGGATATACTAGTAGATGTGATGACATCCAGCGGTGAGGCCTCATATTACAAAGCTTTGTACCACGAGGTCATTCCATAGGGATTGAGGGCCACTCTTTTTAGTGAGTTAGATATTAGCATGTCTAGGTCGAGATTGCAGAGGACCTCATGATCGGCTAGGTCAGTATAGTAGCCATTGGTACAAAAGGGGTTAGCGTAACATGGTTTAGCACAGCATGGTGCAACACCTTCCGTGGATCCATCACAGAAAATTCCCCCACCTAGCATAACACTTGGTAGTTTGAGCATGCGAGAGAGTCATGGTTGACTCTTTTTATTATATCCGATCTAAATTTTTGGTGTATCACCTCGATATGAAGGAAAACTTTTGAGATGATGTATATGTACTATCTTTTATCATGCCTCATGATGAAGGAATAGTTTTTTACAAATGTACATTAATTTATATATTGTTTTTTACTATGCATCGTGATGAAGGAACATTTTTGTATCGATGTACCATGTATTATTATTGATTATAGCTCGTGATGAAGGAACATTTTTTGTATAGATGACCCTGATGGCTCATTATATCTGATGTATATCGAGACACATTGTTTTGTACATGGAAATTTATGTTTATATAGATGATGATGATGGATTATGTTTATTTATCACACTTTGTGCTTATGAGATAGCATGTTTAATCCACATTTTTATTATGGTCTATGTTTTAGGGGGGACAGAAGGTGGTCCCTCTTGCCCCTCTTGGTGATATTATATGATGTTAGCTTAGCATACATTTTTAATTTTCATGTTCATGATTATGTATCTTAGCCTTTATTGATATATGATGTATAGATGTGATGATAGATGATATGATGATGAGATGACAACAAACTGCACAAGTAAACAATAGGCACAAATTAATCAAATCAAATCAAATCAACAAAACTATATACAAGTATGTAAGATAAAATGAATTCAATGCAATACACCACAGATTAAAGTAACACTCAATATAAGTAAGCAAATGAATCCAATTTAAAGCACACGAGACAAAAAAGTACTACAACCAAAACCTATACAAACCAACAACTAAAAGTAAGCAAATTACTAGTTTGTTTTTGTGGGATAATTTTGAAACATTTTTCGTTGTTTGTGGTATTATCTCGAGACAATGTTCTATTGTTTTGGAGTTTTCTATGAAATTCATCTGGATGTTTTGAGTTTTTCTGACAAACATATCTGTATGTTTTGGGATTTTCAAAAATTTATAGAATGTTTTTTATATCTTCTAATAATTTTTCCAAAGGTAAATGAACGGAAACGAAGAAATGTGGATGCCCCCAGTATTAGATGGGATGTACAAAGGTAGAATGTCACGCGTTATGTGTAAGAAGTGATGATGTAAAGTTTCCCCCAACATGAGATGGGAATATACAAAGGAAAACTCTTCGCATTTGAAAGTAGGATCATCCAAATCAAGGCCAAGAGGGATAGGATCAAAAGTAGCTCAGATGCAAGGAAATACTACCTTAGGCTAAATCTGTCATAATCCTAGAATTGAAATTCTTGTGAACAACGGACCCTCCAATGGCGTCGAAAATCGGTTTTCACCAAAGGAGCTTGTCCAAATTGCCACCATTGCATGGTTTTCACTGTTGGACGTATGTCTTTCTCTCTTTTTTCTATTTTTTTATTTTTTTATTTTTCTAATATTTTAGAAACCCCACACTTAAGTGTAGAAATGTTTAAGATGCATTGTGTTCATGGGTTCCCGAAGTTCCTGACCATCTGAGTAAGCAATCTTGTAGGCTCACGAACCAAACTTAGGGACCATAACATATGGCCCCAACCAATTAGGCTCAAATTTACCCTTCTTTTCTCTGTCTTTAGTGGTGTTAAATTGATTTTATTTTAGCACCAACTCTCTTACCTCAAATTGAAGAGGTATCACTCATTTGTTGTAACTTCGTTGCACTCAATCCTGATACACTTTTAGGTTATCAAGGGTGTGAAGTCATTTCTTATCTAATAGCTCCAACTTTTCCGATCGAGATACTCATTAGTCTTCCTATTCATTTTTTCCATCTCCTCCACCCCCTGGTGGACGATATGGTGGGATCACATGTAGGGGTGATAGAGGTACTTGTAATGGCACCTGTAGTGGAAACTGAAGTGGTATATGTGGTGCTTGTACCTATGGCTATACCACTACCTGATGTTACACAATCATTTGTTGTTGAACCAATACTTATTGTACCTGTGGCCCTACCTTTGGTCCTTCCTATGGATCTTCCTTAGCCTGTGCTCTAAGATCTAGGCCTTGTAACCCCTTCATTTCTGAGGATATCCTTGTATCTATCACTACCTGTGGTATCGTCAACCATTGTAGAAACATTGTCGCATACCATCTTGGGTAATCCAGAGTTGTCCCTAGATCTACTATCTATGATTGTTGTACCCAAGGTTGTGGGACCGCCTGTAAAAATTTGGTGTGAGCTCGTCCTAATCAGATTTGAGGCCCAATAATAAATCTCTCTCTAAATATCCGCTCGTACCACATCTCATCACCACAAATCCCCTGGATGAAACCGAACTTTCGCTGGACCCTGTCCACTCTATACCACTCAAGGATATAGGCCTTGCTCCCAATAATGAAGTGCTCTACTACTATTATTCTGAGCTAAGTAGCATCTTTAGGCTACTGTTATAACCTGTATGGCTGCCATGTAATCATATGAAGTTTTACCTCATCAAAGGCTCACTTGTAATATGGTGTATCTCCCATGTTCCCATGAATTTCATCCCCATCTGGAACCAAGCCCATAATGGATAGCTCTCCAAGAGCTCGGGCTCGCAATGCTCCTATTGGGCATCCTATGGTGATGTGATCCCAAGCCCATATCTGAAGTAAATTCATCGGTCCCATGATCTTCTGACTGTGGTAAGATATCATGTACAAATTTGCGTACAGATGGGCTAGTATACACTGCCCCCAGAAATAGACCTCCCCACTAATTAATTTGTGTATCACTCTAATTAGGCCTAAAGAAAAATGAGAACTAATCTTGTTAGGAAGCAATAGGCCGCTAACAAGAGATATAAGATATACAGGAACTCACCCAAGCCGAAAATCATCTATGCACCTAGTAATGTCCAATAACATACCCCGGCGAGGTATGTCTACTACTCCAAAAATCAAGGAAATAATCTACAGGTTATGAATGTGATGGTCATCATATGTCACCAGCTAACCCTGATTATGCACTCTAAAAATCCGCTAAAAATCCTCCAAAGTAATGCTCATCTTACCTATTGGAAGGTGAAATGTATGGCTTTCACGCTGCCATCTCTCAGCTAAGGCTATGAGCAGGTTGTGATCCAAAGTGATCTGTGGCATGTGAGCCATGGATGAGAGACCCGTAACATCTAGTAACGTCTCCAAGTAGATGTGATATTGTTGGTAGAATGTCACCTCATAGGCCTGGAACCACCCATATTGCTCCCGCATCTCTAATCAAGGTAGGTCCATCTACAAGATTAGCCATGTCATTTATTATGATCTAATTCTTCTATTTTTATCATCTAATTTTTTCTAAAAAAATCCTAATTCTTCTAAGGCCATTCCAAAGTGCCCTTTTCACGCCAGCACACCCCAGGTAGCGCTAGCATGCAAAAGTGCCAGAGCCCCCATTTCCACGCAGCCACCTATGTTTTCACGTAAGTGTACCCCATTCCCCACCCAACTCTAGTTTAATGCCAGTGAGTCATTGACGATGTTGGTACACTCATTTTCACGCCTATGCTTGTGCATGTGTATTTTCTAAGTTTTCCACGCTCGCATGTCCATTTTAATGCCAGCGCAGCCGCATCTGCTTGAGGTCACCCCAGCATGCCCATGAGAATACCTACGTACCCCAAGAGCTAAGATGGTGCTTTCATGCAAATTTCTACTCTAATAAAGGCAAAAATAAATACAATTTAATACTAACAAAATGACACAGGTAAAGGTTTTCACTTTGTGTACCTGTAGGCCATCCTCGGGAAGCCATATTTACTCTGGAACCTGATCTGTGTGGTTTTTCTGATTCTGCACCCTCACCATTTTTCTCGTAGGTCATAGCTCAATCAACAGTAAAAGTGGTAAGCGTTGGTAACAAATAAACTAACCACGATGGTTTTTACCCCTCGTGGCGTAGTTTATATACCCCTTTTTGCCCCCGCGTTATGTCTCGCACCCCTAAAGTGACCTAGGACCATCTTGATTCTTCTCAATTCTTCTAGCACTCGCCACGATGATTATTTTTAAATAAATAATTATTTTTCGCCCATTTTCACTAAGTTGGGGCATGCTTTTGCTTCCCAACAACCCTTTTTGCTACTTGGGGCATATTTTTTCCTTACGGTGATTTTTGATGATGGCATATGACCTCGTTAATTTTCTGCCTCTTTTTCTTCTGTAAAATTCAAAATAGTATTAAAAAATTCAAAAAACCAAACAATTGGTAAAATCATTAAAAATCCAAAAAAATGGTAAAATTCACAAAAATCCAAAAAATTGTAAAAATCAAAAAAATCAAAAATTGGTAAATGACATGCACGTAGTTGAAGCCTGTACCAAATGCATTGTCCTCGAACATCAAAATTTTTCCTACAAAAACATCTTTCTTAGGTTATTGCTTGTTCTTGTCTCAAATGACTGGTGGATCATTGTGATCTACCTCCATTAACAAAGTTGGCTTGCTTACTATGTCAGTACTCCCATGCAACAATGAGTTTTCAGAGACTGTGTCATCATGCACAAATTCTTTTCATGGGACTGATTGTGTCCTCTATTATTATATCTTTGCTTAGGGCACCATTTTAATGCTTGTCATTAAAACACGAACATTCGGGAACTGAAGCTTGATAGAAAAAACATTGGTACAACTGTCTTGAACATTGTTTGTTTGAGTATGTGTGATGTTTGTTTCTCTGTTAAGTTATCTGGTTTACTTTATCATATTACATTTCATTATGTATGTTGCATGGAGTTACACATTTTTAGCAATGAACAAATGTTAGTAATATAGCTTTTCATGTTATTTTATACTTTTGTTTATTTTAATAAGGGCCGATGATTTAGATCATAGGGGCAACATGATGAAACAAAGTTGCTTATTGAAATATTGGATGCACAATCTATTCCTATATTCTTCATTTTCATGTCTTATCACTATTCATTTTTCTTCAAAAACACCCAGGGCAATAAAAATCCTTTTTATCCCTATCTTATTTCTTATATCTGTTTCAATCATATTTTCGATCGTTGATTGACTTCTTCTATCACCCCATCAACACTCAAGGGGGAATCCTTCGTTCTTCAAAAATTTACTTGCTTATGTTTGTCTACTATGTTTGAAGTGATGTCACTTATTTCACCTGAAACAGGGGAAAATGTAGACACCTAAATTCCTCTTTCGCAATCTTATTGCTCAAAGCACACTAATTACTCTCATTCTTACCATTTCCATTATAATTAGTGATTTCTACTAATTAAATAATGTTTCTCTATCTTGGTTAATGAATGACACTTTTTTGATTAATTAAACTCTTTCACATTGTGGATGCCAATTTACGACACATCATAAGTCATAATCTTTTTCCGAACAGACAATTAGCTATTTTAGATAATTGAGTTTATTTGCCCTTTTTTGATCAATAAACTCTATTATTGGTTAATACCCTTCTTCCAACCATTCAAAATCACCTCATTTCCCTCCAAAACATCTCAAAAGGCTTCATAAGCTTATCATAGCCTCTTAAATGACCCTAAGTGGTTAATTAAGGCTCTTCACATACGAATCACTTGTTAATTCACTAATCATAATTAACAAGCCTTAATCTACTTTATCCTTTTTAGTCCCACATGCACCAAGATGCAAGTTTTCCTCAAATATAAAAATATAAAAAGGACTAAACACCTACCTTCATACTTTACACCATACTTTGATTGGTATACAATATAAGAAATATGATTAAGAGTCTTACTTCCTTCTTGGATTAGCTTGCTCAATCTTTGCATCCAATATTCATGTTGGTTAGTAGAGGGATACCTGCTATGGCCTTGTAACCATTTTTTGAGTTATCCTCTCACCATTTTTGGAGTAGCAAAACCCATAATTTTATTTCCCTTATATCTATTTAGGTCTATGTTAATTAGTAAGCATCTCACATAGTAAGGATCCTTATAGATTGAATGTTTAATTTCATTTAGTTTCCATTAATGCATGCTTTTAAGCTTTGATCTTGATGTTTCATTCTTAAGCTTGAGTTTGGCTCTAGGATATTATGGTGTTAGCCTTTACTAGTTAGTCATATTACAAGATTTTTTAGGATGTTATCAAGAGTAGCTCCCTTCTGCAGCTAATCTCTAACTGATGAAAGATGGACCTGAGCATCAAGTATTTTTGGGCTTGACTTTGTTGCTCCTTAAGACATGTCAGGGTTGTCTTTGAATTGAATGGATTTTTATTACACATTTTCACCAAAATGACCAAACCCTGTCATTAACACTTCAAATGGACCTCCTATCCAATCTTCATCTACTTGAACTCATGAGTTATGAGGTGAACATTACAAAATCAACCAGGTTTAAGTCTTCTTGACAAGACTTAGGCATGAAAATTGAGATTCTATGAAAACTTTGATTACCTATAGCTTTACCAAGGAAAATATGAGCTCCAATAATTCATCTTGACCTGTAGAAATTGTTTTAAAACACTTCGTAACTCAAAGACATGTTTGTCTACATACTTTTCCTTCAAGCACCATGTTGGGCATTCATAACTTGCTTTACATAACTGTAATTTAGTGGTAAGAATGGAATAGGACTAAATTTACAACAAATGACAAAATTAAATGTTTTTAAAATCTTTGAGAGTAATCAGTAAACAATAAACACAAGTCATCACACTTGGTGGTTCACCTTGGAGTCTTCAAAATCAGACTAAACATGCAAAACATGCAAAACAGAGGCATTTCGTACATTAAAATTATGCATATATTAGAAAGAATGAATTTATAGTGGCATAGGATGAGCTTAATACAACCTTGATTTCTTCCAAAACTTACACAAGTCATTTGAAGTCAAAACAATTCATTCTGTTTGTACCGCTTCAAAAGGAAGCTTGAGGAGAGAGAAAACTTGTTAGAAAAATAATCAAAACTTCTTTGTTTCTTGTCTAATTTCCCTAAAAAAAATTCTAAATTTTAGGATTGGAGTGCTATTCAAAAATTCCTTTGATTATTTATATGAATTAAGATCCATATTTTTTCTTAGATGCTAAGAAGACAGGGTGCTCAATTCAAATTTCTTAAGAAACTAGTTTTAGAAAAACTTGCATAACTTCCACAAACTTCTTCAAAAATTTATGAAACTTGACATGAAGCACTAAAAAATACTCCTATACACACTCCATAGGTTGGTTTCTCATAAATTTTCCTATACAGCTCATACCAATCTCATTTACCTTAGCATTCACTATTAGTCCTCAAAGTCAGTTTTGGTGAACATTTGAATTTTGCCTCCAAGAACAAAATTAAGCCTTTTGGATGCTCATAGATGCTCTAGGTAATGTTCTTAGGCTCCTCCCATGCTTACCGAGTCTTTTCATGACCTTCATTAAGCTCTTTCACCTCATTAGGCTCTAGAATTAGGCCTAAATGAGCCAGTTAAAATTGTGACTCACAAAATTTGACATGTAGCTCATTACAAAAGTTGTTGTACATGTTGGAACCAGAAATTCTGACCTGTAGAAAACCTTATCCAAGCACACCAACCATCTCCATACCTCTAGTGATCTCCTACCTCACTGACCAAGCTTACAACGCCCTGAATTCATCATGAAACCATCTTGAATGTGTCCATAAACTGAGCCTCACTTCACCACTCACACATTTGTCATCAATGCCACCTAACATCAATGACAACACTAATGCACCAAGGTTCAACATTTTTTGGCTTTCGATGGTGAGCCCTCGCATCTTCCTAGTTGCATGGAATCACAAGTGGAGTGAGACATCCTATCACTATATCATCTACATTCTTCATGTTATATGACAAATTCCCCACATTGAAAAATTATTGAAGTTCTAGAATTTATTGATTAATCAAAATAAAATGAATTAATTATTATGTATTATAAAGTTATTCTCCCAAAGATTGAATTCAAAAGTAGAAGAAATAAATTTTAAAATAACTAAATATTGAAGACCCCTTTAAAATAGGGTGGATAAATTAAAAAGAACTTCTCCAACATGTAGTGTTTAGAAGGGTAATTAATTAATTAGTGGATACAATTTGGAATATATATATATATCTGTGTATGTGTGTGTAAAGTAATTAAGGTTGTTTTGAACGAGTATGTTGGTTAGAAAAACTACCCGTGTGAGTATTATAAAAAGCTTGGTGATAGGGACCCTAACCTACGAATTAATTTTGGAATTTGATGAGGAAGAATCAAGAATTGGATTAGCGTGGTTAAGAGTGAAGGTAAATGGTGGGCATTGGAGAGGCGCACTCTAGGGTGTCCTAACTGGGGTACGTTGAGTATAACCCAAGATGGTTCCTGGACAGGGCAAGAAGATAATTTATTAAATATTTTCCTCCTGCTAATGTGGCCATAGTTTGAGGTGTTGAATCTCTGACATCACCTAAGACTTAGGAAAATGTGGTCTCCATCTAGCTTTAAACAAATATGTACACTACTTTGTAACTTTTGTTAATTTAATAAACTTATATTTTTTAAAACAAACCTCCTGTTGCATAAATTAAATTTATATTTATTTTTAGAAATTTATATAATTTATTTAATTTATCTTCTCTTTTTTTAGAAATTTATTAATAAAATTAAAGTTTACATATACCAGTCAAATTTCTCTTTAATAAATTAATTAATATTAAAAAAGGGGAAAAGAAATATTACAATTTAGTATCAAAACCCTAAGACTTTGGTAAACCTGGGGATACTTATTTTTTAATTTAATAATTTCTCACATTTGTATTTATTTAATTGATTTATTACTACGTGAAAAGAAAGTGAAAAGATGTAAAATTAAATTAGATCACGTTTTGGTATTTAAATAAGGAGACACACAACTTATTACCTAATCACTGCATGGCATATATAGACATTAAAACCTAACCTAAGACCACTTAAATCCACCCTTCCCCCATTTGGGAAAATTTATATAAATTAAAACTTTGGTAGGCTTTTAAAACTTTATGACTCTCTTTCTTGTGTTTTAAATGTGAAGGGTTAAAAGGGTTAATATAGTGGTAAATATGTGGCTTGTTAAAACCACCGGTATTTATCTTAGCCACTTTAATTTGTTTAGGCCACATTAACATAAATATATGTGATTAGTAAATAAATAAACATAAAGTTATGATATAATATAGCATTAAATTTCTATATATTCATTTTTAGTTATAGAGATGAGTTGTTTAGAAGTATAATATGGGTGTCAACATAGAAATATTTTATTAGGAAAATTAAATAGAGAAATTAAAAAAAATCGAGAAGTAAATGAAAAATTAGGAGTGTTAAATTAAATGTGTAAATAGTCACACTATAAATAAAATAAATAAGATAAAGAAATTTAAAAATTAGTTAAACATAGAATGGTTAATGTAGTTTTATAAAATAAATTAGGTAGATATTTATTATGAGTGGAATTAACTTTTTTTACCTTCTAGATATTATAAACATTTCATGTCTACTTATAAAAGATTTATAAAATAAAAAATATATAAATATTAATGGATAGTAAATAAACAATTTTTTTTTTTAAAACAGAAAATAAATATTCTAGATTGTTGAATGGGTACTTGGTTTGGACTATGATCACTCACTCTGCTAGGGTTTAGGCTCAGCGAGTTATTTTCGCAGTGAATGCTCAGTCTTTTCCGTACGCCGCCATCACATCACACCGTCGATCTGCAGATCCAGGTGGGATTATCTGCATTAATTTTGTATTGATCACCAGTCCGCCCTTTGGGTGGTGGCTTATAAAATGACCACCTCCTCGGGCCATGCATCTATTGATGTTGGTCTTATCGCAGGAGCTCTGGAAAATGGTACCGAAACAAGCGAGGAAATTCATCTCGAAGGTATTCGACGAGGTAAGGATGCTAATACTCCTTCCCCAGATATTGTTCTTGATTTACCAGCTTTTGACAAAGCTTGCAACTGGTTTGAATATTTTTCTCTTGTTGCTTATTTTGTGGGCCGAGTTCCCCCTGAAGGTATCCTCCGCCAATGGATTCATAATCATTGGAAACCTCATGGAGTCAAGGTAGAGGGATTCCAAAACATGACCAAGGGTTTTTTTTCTATTTCGCTTTACCAATGTTGAACATTGCAAAGCCATCGTTAACCATGGTCCATGGTTTATTCGCAATACCCTTGTGGTTTTCTCCCACTGGACTCAAGATTTTCAAGTCTCTGAGCAAGCCAAACTCTAAATTCCTATTTGGGTCAAATTTCCAGGCCTCCCTTTGCCTTTGTGGGGTTTCGTTGATCAAATTATCAAACGGGTCTGTGTAGAAATTGATCTCTCAAAAGACCTCAAAGATACCCTTGATATCCAAGTTAAAGACACGCACTTTTCGCAAAAAAAAATTATACATCAATTTACCCAACATGATCAAGGATTGTCCTCTTATGAACCCAAGCCCACCGTCAATTTCGGAGAAAACCCGAATCGGCCCTAAATCCAGCACTCCCTTCTCTGATGGATGGACTACTGTCAATGGCAGAAAACCTTCCGCCTCGACCTGAAATAAGTGCCAACAGGCTACTTACAAACCGGTGGCCACCCCTGCTTCTGCTCCTTTGAATCCGTCTATTGTGACCCCTCCCAAGCCCACGCCCACCATTTCTCAATCTCCACAAGCTACAGTTGTCATCAGACCTCACCCCTCATCTCTTTCACACCCCTCATTTCCTGAGACCTCAAGATTTTTGGATCTCACGGCCGGTGGTTCGGCTCCTCAGATAGACAGAAAGGCTACCTTACGTCATTCCCAAAGTCCTTCCCCTCCTTTCGAGGAATATTTCTCATAGAGACCCCGCTGGCAGTTCAAACTCGGTGATTTTATTCATGGGAATGCACAGCAAGTCACTTTCTCTAACCGCTTTAGAGCGTTAGCCGGCCTCGAGGAGGAAACCATGCACCTTGATAGTTCTCCATGTTAGTTTACTCATGGAATTTCAGGGGGCTTACTGATCTAACTCGTAGATATCTTGTCAGAGACAGTAGCAAGCATTTTGTAAAATTTCAGGTGTTATGTCTGCAGGAAGTCAAAATCTCTAGCTTCCATCTTTTTTATGCTATGTGTACCATCTGGCATGGTTCTCTCTTCCAGATGTTAGCTCGCGATAATGGTCGAGGGGGTGTTGTCACTCTTTTAAGCCCCAACCTCAGCTCCAATATCATATCTTGGGGTTCTGACCCCACTCATCGGGTGGTGTGGACCCTTTTTAATTTTGATGGCCACATTCTTGGGTTGGCCAATATTTATGCTTCCAATGATGCCTCTGAATATTCTTATTTTTGGCGGTGGTTAGCTGATCATCTGCCCTCTGCTACCTAGATTTTTTGCAGCGATTTCAACATGGTTGAATCCCCTGAAGACAAATTGGGTTGTCTTCTAATGCGGTGGTGTACTGGCGAACGTGAAGCCTAGTTTTATTTACGCAATAAGCTTTGTCTTTTTTATCCCAACCACCACAAGCACTCTTCTGCTACCACTCCTTGGTTCACTTGGTCTAATTTTAGAGCTGGCGATGACAGAGTTTATAAGCATCTTGATAGAGCTCTACTTTTAGAGCAACAATGGTTTTCCTTTGACTCTTCATACAGCCTCCCGGTCTCGGTGGTGGACAATGCTTTGGTTTCTGACCATAAGCCTATTTTCTTTGGGATTCAATGGAGCTTTCAGTGCCCCGAGCCCAAGTCCACCTAGTTCTATTTAAATACATCCCATCTTTCTCATCCCAAGAGATTGAATTATATAAGACGTATTTGGAATCTTGATCTAAGACCTGTTGATGGGATTAGCTGGATTGATTGGTGGTCTCATGCCATCACTCGTACCACTTCTTTCCTTCAGCTCTATGGGAAACAAGCTGCTCTGTTTCACAAGCATGCTCATGAATCCTCCCATGTTGAATATTCGAGGGCTATTCAAGAGCTTAATTTGTCTCCTTTCAACACCCACCTATAAGTGCAAGCTACTCACTGGAAGCATAAGCTTCAAATTGAGGAGCACTATAAGGCTAGAGGAGCCCAAGTTTGAGCCCGTCTTCACTGGCTCCACATTGGTGACAGAGTTACTAAGGATTTTTTTTGCTTCCCTTAAAACTAATCAAAATCTCACCAAAATTAAAGCAGTCAAGGATGGTAATCAAAGGCTTACTCTCTTACCTGGCATTTTACAATCTTTTGTGCATCATTATCATGTTGTTTTTGCTGCTCAACCTGTTACCCCGACTCGTGAGGCTACTCTCCTCCAATGCATTGATGTTGTTCCTTACAAGCTCTCTAAAATTCAGCACATCGCATGTGCTAGACCTCTCACTCTTGATGACTTGAAGGAAGCTGTTATGCAGATGGCCTTTGATAAAGCCCCCGGTGTTGATGGTTTTCCTTGTGAATTCTACCAGTCTCTATGGACAATTTTTGGTCTGGATCTACATCAATTCTATCTGAAAGCGATGTCCTCCAACACCCTGGGTGATCTGATCAACCAAGGAAACATAAAATTCATTCCCAAGTCTAGGGATCCCGAGCTTATCACCAGTTGGCAGCCAATAAATCTGCTCAATGTCTCATACAAATTTATTGCCAAAGTCCTTACTATCAGGCTCACTAATCTATTGCCCCTGATCATCAAAAGCAAGAAAACCTATTTTATCAAGAACAAATATATTTTGGACAACATTATTGCGGTTTGGGAGGGCATGGAATATGCCCGTTAGACTTCTCAACCAACTTTGTTTGTTAAAATTGATTTTGAAAAATCCTATGACATAGTTGAGTGGCCTTTCATTCTAGCCATGCTGCAGGCTATTGGTTTTGGACCCAGATTCATATGCTCTATCAATATGCTCTTTTAAAATGCAAGTTCCTGTATTACTATCAATGGTCAGCAGTCTGAGAGATTCTCTCTTCATCGTTCCATCCGGCAAGGTTGCCCTCTTGCTCCTTCTCTTTATGTCATTGTTGCTGAAGGTTTGAGCTACTTACTTGCTAATGCTACAAATGCTGGTCTTGTTAAAGGCATTCAACTACCTTCCTATCCTAAGTAGTTGATTAATGGTCACTTTGTAGATGACTCTTTTCTCACTTTGGCTGAGATGGAGGCCTCTGTCACTAATGCTATGAAATGCCTTGATATTTTTTGTCTTGCTTCTAGTTCTTCTATCCAATGGAAGAAAACCCAATGTTACACACAGGTGATGGGTCCCAAACCTTCTTGGCTAGAGGGATTCCAATGGATTTGGATTGAACCTGGTGTTCAATTCAAATTTTGAGGCATTCCCTTTGCCTTTATGGCATCCCTTGCTAATCTTTGGAACTATGTGATTCAGCGAGTTGAGAAAAAAATCTCTTTTTGGGTTACCAAGCATCTGTCTCTTACTGGAAAATTCCAAGTCTGCTCCAAGGTCCTGGCCGCCACTCATGTCTATTACTCATCATGTTGGGCACCCTCTAAAGCCGCTTATCATAGGCTAGAAAAAATTCTGCGTGATTTCCTGTGGGCCAACTCTAAAGGGAACCATGGTTTTCACAGAGTTGCTTGGGACATATGATGTATGCCCAAGGACATTGGTGGTCTTGACCTAATCAACATTCATATTCAGGGGTTTTCTCTCACTTCCGAATGGATTATTCACAGCCTTGAAGGTGAGGAATCTTGGAAAATTCTTCTCAGAAACTATATATCTCAAGGGTCTCCGCTTAATCGAAAGGTATGGCAGGGTTTGAACTACTACTCCTTACTTCTATGCCCTACTACTGTTAAAATAGGTGGCTCTTTTGTGGCAAAAATCATATGGAAAGCTTGGGAACTTCTCAAACCCCATCTTCTCTGGCACGGTGGTGGTTTCCAGAACGGGCTCTCTCTTAATTCTCTTAATTTGTGGTGGAATCTGGTGCTTCAATTTCATGACAAACCCCTTGCTCTTTCTTTGCAGCTCAAGGGTTTGCATCTTTTCAAAAAAGGGATTCAGTATATTCAGGACCTTTTTTGTCCCATCACCAAGGATTGGCTTCCATGGGATAGCCTAAAAGCTAATTTTTCTTTTCATGACAATGACAAACAAGCCATTTCTATCATTCAAGATCTCATACCTAGCGATTGTTTGCATAAAATTGGTGTTACTGCGCAGTGCCCATGGTGGTTTGATTAGCACTAGCCCTCTACCACCCCCTTTAGAAACTATAAACCTCGGTTGGGTTACAAGCTTCTCACCCAGAAACAACTTCCTCTCCAAAATTTAAATTCTCGATGGAGCCTACATTCCACTCATTTTGGGTGGAAGCAGCGCTTCAAAGTCATTTGGGCCATTCCTATAGAGCCCAAAGTTGCACACTTTCTCTGGAGAATTCTCCATCAAGGGCTTCCTGTAGGCAAGCACCTTGTTCTTCTGGGAGCTCCCCCGCCATGTTGTCTGTTCTGCAACCATCTTGAGACTCTTCTTCATCTCTTTTGGTTCTGCCCTCATGCTCAGTCTGCCTGGTGCTGGATTCATACCCTTTTTCAACATTTTTTACCCACCTTCTTCACGTGGAAAATGGTTCTTCTGGGGGATCCGGCTTTTATTCCTACAAAATTTTACAACATTTGGCATTGTTTCAGAGCGGCTATTTTATATCACATTTGGAAATCAAGAAATGCTACTATTTTTAATAAAGAGACAGTGGATAGATTTTTTTCTATTTCTAACAATCTTGTTGTCATCTCTAATGTTTCACTTCAGATCCAAGTTCAGCCAGAGAAAGTCTGCATTGAAGTTGAACACCTGCAAATGCTGTTGAACCATTGGGGGAGTGCCCCTTGTGAGTTTAGCCACATCCCACCTAATTCCCCTTACCGCCACTCCTGCTCGCAAGTCCGCCGCTTGTCCCATGGGCGGCACAACTTCAACCGGGGTCCAACTCATGGGAGGCTTAGTGCCTCCCCCCACCGGTGCGACTCTCCACCTCCATCTTGGACTCTGCCTGCTCCCGAGGTGTTTGGTCAGCTGGGCTCTAGCAATGATGGCTCCGGGAGGCAGGCACCTGATCAATCAAAGTTTCTGTGGCTTTCTCTTGCTATTTCGCCTTCCCGGCGAGGAAACAAGGAGGAACAGCAGCAGACTGATGGCTGGAAGCAGCCTGATGAAGCCCCTGATACTACTCTTGGTGGTTGGGGTGACCGTCCAAAGAGCCCACCGCCTCTACCACCTTCCTCCATGTTTGTTGTTGTTGCTTAGCTCCATGTTTGGAGTTTTTCTGGTTCTCAGCTTATCTATTTTAAGCTTTTTTGATTGAAAATGTGTCTTTTGACATGACACTTTGCTACTCGTAGCCTTTAGGCTACTTTGATCCTGCATACGGGGTGTGATCTTTTCCACCTGTTTTTGTATGATTAGCATTGTACTTCATTATTTAATATATGGTTATGCTTTTCAATAAAAAAAATATTCTAAATTGTTTTAACTATACTGAAAATTGATAAGGAATTTTTTTGTTTTTAGATTAATGAGGATTAATCAATATTTAAATATTATAAAGTTTGATGAATAATTGTGAAACTTTTGACATTGTTTATATAGGGATAAAATAAAAATAAATCACTGAATAATTCAATGAATTTATCCATAAATAACGAGAAATGACACTTTTAGACTTAACTAAAATTGTTTAAACTTAATAATTAAAATTACATACAAATTATTTATTTAAATACGAGTCCATAAATACTAAGAATTAGATTATGGGAAAGGTTTTAGAAATTTAAGATAATGGATATTCTAGATAATGAATATTGTACAAATTATTATATAAAAGGGGTGTTGAAACAATAAATAATAAATATAATTTAAAATTAGATATTTTAATAAATTAATGTTTGTTGAAAATAAAGTCTTTGAATCCATGACCTATCATTCATATGCCCAACAACCTACCATTGGATTTCATGTGTTTTGAATTTAAATGTTTTTGAAAAAATATATAAATTATATAATGTAGGATAAATTAAAACTAATATGTAAATAAATAACCTCAAATATATGTATATAAGTGTACATAATTATTTTCATAAAAATTAGTCTTTATCGATTCTTGGTTTAAATTAAGATTGATAAAATAAAATATAAATTCATGTTTTAATATTATAAGAATTGATTGATATAAACATATAGTTATAACATTATAAATGCAAGAGTAAGATAGTAATGAATATGTAAATTATTTATTTGTAATTATTAATACATATATATACATGCGCATCACAAGACATTTGGGGATTCCTATCGTCTGTTTTGGAGATATTTAAAATTGTTCCAACAAAACCACAATAGTGTAACAATTGGAGAAATATTTTGTTACAAAAAAGTGAAATATAAACTAAGTCTTATGTGATATCTAAGTAATGTGAAGAAAGTATATATATATCATTTCTATGAATAAGTGTATATTATTTATTACAATATTGTATTTAGTAACTAGTCATTGAGTTTCTTAGAAAAATAACCTTTGGGATACAATTACAAATAATAGAATTTGGCATCATATATATAGTAATTATTAATACAAATGTTATATGCACATCACAAGACATTTGGGGATTCCTATCGTCTATATTGGAGATATTTAATATTGAATAACATAGACTATTTGATAATTTAAATTGAGTCAAATAGCAATATTTAAGGTTTAAAGGGGGAGAGAGGACCGCATATGAAGAAAGTCATTTCTATGAATGTAAATTAAATATGTCATTATGTAAATTATATGATTGTATTTTTTTGTATTAATGGCAAAAAATTTTGAAGGGACTATACCCTATTACAAAAGAGGCTCATCAGCCAGATAAACATGATAAAGTAGAAAAAAAGGATATGAATCCAGATATTACAATAAGCCAAACAGTAGTCAAAAGAGAAACTACTAAGAAAAAGCAAGACAAGGATAAAACTGTAAATAAACAACATAAAAACAGCATACTATCAGCAACAAAACAACTTGATCGCATCCAGCCTACTCAAAAGATGTTATTTCTTCTAAGCCCTATCTATTCTTGATTTGATCATCTGCACATAGGTAAATAGCACCAGAGTGGTGACTTGCGTGGGGTCACTTACATTCAGTTGTGAGATGACCTGGTTTCTTTCCCTTTTTGTACCCCAAATGCCCTCATGGACTCCACTCAGCATAGTGATGCTTCTAACATGTTGATCAAGAAAATCACTTATAGCTTTGAAGATGGCCATATTGTGATCATGTCTATCCTTAGATTTCCCAAGTCCATTTTCCAGGGAATTCAATTTCTTGTATATTTCCTTTGTCTAATTTGTCCCAATACCAGCATCCTCATTCAGCTTTCTTTTCCCCTTTTTCTTATTTAGCTGCTGCAGATCTTTTTTGATACATTCCACCTCATTTTCCAATATTTCCATTCTGTGGAGAAGATTCTCCTTCTCTTTCTGAGTAACATTATCTTTCCTTACATTACTGATGTGTAGCAAATTATGGGCTATTTCAATATCCTTGTTGGGCTCTCTAAGGACACTGTCGAAGGAAGAGGGGGGTCACTTTAGAGAATGAAGGATTTTTAGTCTTGACATTTCTATGACTGGGAATGGTGGTCGGGTTAACGGTGGGAATATTGTTAATGGGAATGGGCGAGGCAGCGGGGGGGTAGCGAAGAATGGCATGAAAATTGATGAGGCAATGCCTGTGAAGGAGAAAGATAAGCCCCTGATGGAGGGGAATGGCCCTGGTATGCTTTTGAAAGTCAAGAATGGAACACTCCATTGAATTCAGGAGATAGTACGGGAAGCATACAAAAATATTTCTCCTAAAATGATAGTGTGGGAATCATATCATTTCTCCTAGAATGATTTAGAAATGATATGATTGTAATGTTAATTCTAAAAGGGTGACGAATTTGATATTTATATAATTATTAAACTTATTATGCAAAAGTGTATGTATGTTTTTTTTGTTCTTATAGACTAGAGGAAACTAAATGATGATGATGATGAATTCATAGTTAAAATAGTTTTTTTAATAACAATACTCATGTTAATGATTGGAAAAAAATATCTGTAGACCCTAATTGTGAGTTTAAGATAGAACCTAACTTAATACTATAAAAGAAAAATAGAAATTTAAGGAATAGAAAAGTAAAAGAGGTGAAAATTAAATGGACCTTTTATGATGTGGATAGTGCGACATGGGAAAAAGAAGAATATATTCGTGAATAATATCCATCTTTATTTTTTTGGAATATGGTAAATGGTGAGGGTGTTAACATGACAACCCACATCCTTGTTACAAAAGGCCCCAAATGGCCAGATAAGCATGAGAAAGCATAAGTAGAGCTAGACAAAAGTCAAAAAATACCAACATTCCAAAAAGAACAAAAAAGTCCCACACACAGGGCTACATAGCTATAATATTCTTAAGATCATTAACTTCTTCCATCATAGCAGTATCAACAAATTATTTAGCAACATGTATCAGTTCCATGCAACCATTTTGAAGATGAACCCAGGATTGATCAATAAACTCTTTCCATTTCTTAATAACATTGAGAGTATTTTTGATGCCACCGAAGACCCCTCGAATCATCTCGGTAGCAGCCTCACCTCAGTGGTCCAAATCAACATTCTTCGCAATGGCAGTGGTGACATGGTCCTCAGTGGCAGCCTCCACAACAAATCCAGAAAACTCCTTGAAATACTTCGTGTTCATCATGTCCACGATAGCATCATCATCATAGCACTCCATTTTTTCATCAACCACAGAAGGGACCGGAGAATCTGGGTAGGCATTAGTAAGACCAAGAAAAATCTCAGGAATTGAACCATCATCCACTGAACCAGGAACAACCAAACCCACAACACCAAGCGAGGAAGAAACAGGAGGGGGAGGGGGCACCGCCATCGGGGGAGATATAGCCAGACAGAGAGGAGAAGAGGGATGTGAACAAGAAGGGGGGAGGAAGTGGCATCACGGTTTCCTGTAATTTCAACTTCCAGATCAAAAGAAGGCAGAGGATTAAGATGACGATAAAGGCATTGGGGAGGACTCTCCCAGGATTTTAGGTGGAGGTAGAGGAGGAGCTTGGAGGCAAGCCGAACTAGCAACAAGAAGAAAATGGGATAGGGAGTAAGCATTAGCAGCATATTTAAAAAGTAAATAAAGTAAACCTTTGTGGAGTAAAGGACCTTCACCAACACGAGCCTTTTGAATCGATAAATCTAAGGACTTGTACAGGAAATTAGATAAGTTCACCTTTATGCCATTACGAAAATGATCCAGAATGAAGAGTTGGGGACCAAAAATGAGCTTATACATGCCTTCCAGCATAAAGTATCGCATAACTTACTCGGCAACATAATCCCAGGGTTCCTTCAAGGAAGCTCGTTCATATCCCAATTTGTACATACTAACCTTTTCTTTCCTCTTAGCCTGAAAGGCTACCATTTTCACTTTCAAGGACCTCTTAAAATAGATATCTCCTTTGACAGGGAACACCATCGTAGTAGCAATACTCTCGATAGTAATTTAAAATTTAGTTTTTCCCACTTTCACATTACCCCGCTTCCAAGATGATAAAATGTTTCTTGACACCACGATAGAGTGCCTGGACAACCTTTCAATGAATAGAGAAACCCCCTTCTCCTCAAAAATATTCCAAACCACTTCATCCTTCTTCAGATCATCACAATTTATAGGCTCCAATTACACCAGAGCACCCCCCATTTTTGGCAAACCCCCTCTGCCACATGCCAACTAGCAAAAGGATTGCCTTCATTTATGATTAAAAATCACCATTAAAAAATTAAAATTTGAGAACTTGGTTTCCCGCGTGCGAGGGGTATAATCATTAAGAAAAACCTTCAAATCATAATAAACGAAATCAAAGCCAATAGTGGAGGAATAACTAGAGCGGGTAATATTGAATTCCAAATAATCAATATTAGTAGTGACTGAGAAATATTTGCTCAAATTAACACTTCTTAGGAAAATCATCATTAAAATCCTTTGGAAGTAATTCGGGGAAATCCCCAACCCAGGTTTGTTGTTTCTCAATAGTAACTCCAATATTAGCTAATAGATCAGCAACTTTATTACCTTCCCTGTAAATGTGTTGATACTAGACATTACAAAATTGAGATTGGAGAGGCCTGATATCCGTAATATTGTTGTTAATGGTCCAGCTGGAAACACCCTTATTGTTTAAAAGGTTGATCAGATTTAAGGAGTCACTTTCAATAATTATGTTAAAGCTGCCAAAAGTACAAGCAAACTCCATACCTCTTAATATAGTCAGGGCTAAGGCTCTATGGCTAGTTTCATTACCAAAATAGGAAGCAGAGGCAGTCATTGCTTGGCCAATTTCATCCCTAATAGAGGCACCTCCACTTGAGTTGATCAGGTTACCTTTAGCAGCACCATCTGTGTTGACTTTAAGCTAGCCTAAAGGGGGGGGACTATACGATAGAAAAGTGACATGCGAGCATGAGAATCTACAAGTAGCCCTTCTTCGTACCTGACCTCCCGAGGTCGTGCCGAGACAACTGGTGGAAATAGAATATATATGGATATAGAAAAACTAGTTGGGAAATCTTATATCCTCAACACGCAATAATGGGATCTGTGATTCTAAGGCAAAGAAAGCTCTCCTAACCTAAATTGGTGTAATGGATCGTTCAGATATAATAGCTGCTCGGAGGCTCCAATCAATGTCGAGCTCTACCGAGATCCTATCTATTGGCTTGTTGGATACGTGGAAAGTGACCTGTAGGTGCTTCATGTATATTTCTAGACAAGGTCATGGAAAATGGTAGTGAGAGGTGTAGTGGATTTGTAGGAAACTATGGGTGGTTTTCTGGTCTAGCCCAGAAAATATTAGCTTGATTGGCTTCTATGTTTAATGCGGAAAATTGTGTTATGATATCTGGTGGGAGTGGTGAGGATCTAAATACCAACGTACGTAAACTGGTGTCAATATTAACTGATTAGCAGGCCCGTTGGGTTGTGGGACCTAGGGATCACAACCATGAGTTCGTGGTTGTTGTGGACCTATTATGGTCATGTGAAGAATCAATCTCTTCTTCCGACTATCCAATAGTCATAAGCCTTTTCAGCTTCTATGTTTAATATCAGGAGTTGTGCGATCTTCTCAAAATACCTTACAGGTGTTCTGGCAACTTGTATACGTAAGCCTGTGTCTATGTCAATGAGAAGGTCTCCTACATTTGGCTGTGGAACTAATGGATCACAACCAAATATTTGTTCTCTTTCGGGTTCTTGTATGGTCATGTGGATATCCTATCAAGGCAATCTATAGTTGGGTTGACTTGACCAGAATGTGTATGCTTTGTCGTCTTCAATATTCAATTGTCTCAATTGTTCACTAACTGCTTGTGGGTTTATTGTCATTTGAAAGACCTGAATCCTAAGCCCTTGATCTATATCCGTTAATGTTGTGAAGAGATTTGGTTGAGGTATTACTCGTTTGAATACGTAATCCCTGGGCTCTCTGGGTCCCGTAATTGTCATGCAAGAGATAATCAAACTTTAACTGAAATAAGTAAACTAACTATGAAAGATATATCTACACTATGCTTATATTCCTTTTATTTTTGTATTTTCAATGATGTGTATTTGAATGAAATTTAAAGAGAAGCTATTCTAATATATTCAGATAATGAAAAATTAATCTAATAACAGAATTAAAACAAGCAAGTTAGCCTGATATAGCTATTTTCCTGTGCACTTGTGAATTTATCCTAAATATTTAAATAACTAACTAATTTAATCGAAAGACCTTCAATCTTACCTCAGAAGTGAGGAATAAATCACAGCTTCTCAGAAGCTATCATTCCCCACAACTTCCCTGATAATACTGAAAGCAAGCTTAACTGAAATAAAAATGATTTGCTACTCTATTTGATATATTGTAACTACAACTTTGATAGTTCAAACCTGGAGTTTTACAGAACAGTGACAAATCCAGTTGTGTCATGACTTGTCCCCTCAGTGTGATCTCTTCATTCCTTCATGTTCTCGTGAATCCAGAAAAGTGGGAATGTGATAGTGGCAGCAGAAGGAGATACTCAAACAGTGGTAGCTTGGATGTAAACCGAATAGAATGCAAGTAAGAGAGGGATAGTGCAAGTGAACAGAGCTTGACTATGTGATTCCTAGCAGGATTTATTGTAGGGATACAACGCAAATATACTGAGAATTCTAGGATCTATTTCTTGTGACAAAACAACAACCTACAACTCTAAGATTATCAAATGAACTCTAATCTAGAACTGAAACTATCTTATGCTAAGTTGACTGTGTAGGATAGTAATGGAGAAAAATGAAATTTGGAAGATCAAGTGATCTCTAAATCAGAAAGGAAGAAAGGAGCCTTGAATTGAGAGGCTGAGAATTCATACAAAATCTAAACCTATTGAAACTTATGGAAGAACTTCAAAACACACTGAATAATAATTCATAGAGGGAGAGGGGCCATTTTCTTGTAAACAAGCTTGGTATTTATAGCATTTGGATTTACCAGAGGGTAAGTTTGAATTGAACTCTTTTATCATAAACAAAGAGAAATTACTATTTACCAGGCGGCTAAAACATAAATGCAAGCAAGAGTGGTTGAAGAATGCGAGTGCCACTTGAATTTTTCACGTTGACGAAAGCGTCAGAAAGTTCTGGAAAATGTACACAGGACCGCCACCATGTGTATAGGGCGGTGAGTTATAGGACCACCGCCCTGTCCTAGGCGGTAGATCATAGGACCGCCGCCCAAGCAGGGCGGTGATCCTGTAACTAAAGACCAAAATGCAAGAAAAGGGCATAACGGGGTCAGAACAAAGCATGCGAAGGCTGGATAAGGCATTTTTAGGATGCAAATGTATACTCGGTGAGATTTTTTGATTCCAAACACCTTGCAAAGAGATCTGAATCATCATTGGGGTTTCTGTAACCTCTTTCTGAGTAGTACAGTACATATAATTTTGGGTACATACATACTGCCCCCTCAGAGAAGAATTTTAGTTATGAAGGGGCATAAAATGATGGGTCCAAGTATGACGGTCCCTAAATGGGGAGTTAGAAGCTATACCTGACATACCCGTGTGTCGCAATGTCACCATCCAGATTCCCACTATCTACAAAATGAAAAGAGGACTCAAGTGTAGATAGATAAAGAAATCAAAAAATAAACACTAAATTAAAATGAAATGAGGACTTACCATTTACGTGGGGATAAGAGAACTTACCTTTGTCGGCACTCCAACTCTGCGAAAGAACATTCAAAACAAGTTAGAATGTTATATCAAAACATTAGGTATATATATATATATATATATATAAAATGAGCTCATTTCCCTATTCATTTGTGCGTATCGATTTGGCAATTTTTGAGCTCTGGGACCCACGGTAACCATTTTTGACGAGAGTGCAGTCAAAACGTTCGTTGTGAGATCGTGATCATGCCTCTGAGAGTAGGACATCGACCCGCAAAGTCTCAAGTTAGTTTTTCTCAATTCATTATTTTTAAACCTAAAATATAAAAATATTGAAATCTTTGTCTTGGGGGGGGGGGTATTTTTGAAAATAGTGAAATGAGTCTCTAGGGAGGGCACCCATAGATTTTTTATTTCATTTGGTATTTTTCTTGGGAATTTTTGAGCGTTTTGACCATGCCTATGTTTTTGATGTATACATTTTCAGGCTCATTGTGTGTTTTGACTATGCCTAGTGCATGATGGCATTGTATGTAGAACACAATTCTTTTATATATATATATATATATATATATATATCTTTTTGGATTCTAGATCTTCCTTTTATATCTAGATTTTTTGTGGTTTATTTCTCATGTGTACACTAGATGCTTTAGAATCTTTGTTTTTATATGCTTTTCAGAATGTATGCAATGGATGACAAGTGATAAAAAATGTTGAACAAAATGTTTCTCTTTTATTTGTTTTTGTAATGCTGATATGTGATGATGCAAACATATTGTAGTACTGAACTTTTGGCTTCTTTGGGCAATGTTTGTTGCTTCTTCTTATTTTGGAAAAACATGATGAATATGTAGTGATAATGAGATGAAATTTCCCCACTCCTAACTCCACACAACTAGTAAGATGTGAGGGCTCAACACCAAGAGTTGGGAAGGGCGACAAATTGTATGAGTTTGAATGAATGGAAATGATGAGAGAAAGACAAGGTTTTGACAGAAATCAAATTTAGACCTGCGTACTTACTCTTACTCGAAACTACTACATAGTTCAGAATGCAACTTACTTTCCAGTTTATCTAGACTTAGATCCATGGATGGCAACTTGGTTGATAAAATCTGGTTTTGAGGATTTGATCTCTTTGGAATTTGGATACTTAATTTCACTTAATACACTTGCTTTACATTTTTAAAATGCTAAGATTCATTGATTTGCATGAATGGACCCCCTACGCCCTATCTCATGCTACTAGTAAGAAGCATGGGCTCATCACCGAAGGTAGGACATAGGCGAGTAAGGGCACTTCTTTCCTTTCTCAACCTCGCATCACTAGTAAGAGATGCGGGCTCATCACCGAAGGTTGGTGGGGCAAAGAAGTGTGTAAAAATAAAATATTCTATTTTGTTTAGTATTTTTTATTTAATTTGACATTTCTGATTTGTGATTTTGGAGTATCCTTGTTTCAAAGAGATGTAAGAAGGATAGATGTGACACCAAGAAGCTTCTAGAACAAACCGTAGGTAAGAACAACTTAACCTAGTAGAAAAGAATGAGTATGACCAAGTATGCAGGCCTTGGTATGGTTTTTGTCAAGACTTTGTCTGTCGAATTGATGAAATGATTTTGAAACCATTTGATGATATTATGAAAATTGAAGAGATATGATTTGAATGCTTTTGCCAATATTTTTAGAAGCTTATAATAAATTGCTTAAGAATAAGTTCCTTGACCACAAAATTTACGAAATGAGTGAACAAAATGAAACAACTAAGTGACTAATGCAATGTAGGTAGATATAATATACAAATGGTGATGTTGATGACCTATGCATAAAACCATTTAAGATGCAAGGAATTGACAGTTTCATTGAATTCCTCACCTTCTAGTGTACACAAGAGATACGCACCATTTCCATAGTCTTTCATGACTCGGTATGGGCCCAACCACTTGGGCCGGAATTTCCTTCCTTCACCGGTTTTCTTATCAATCCGGTTGTCTAGTCTTAGAACTAGATCTCCCTCATATATTTCTCGTTCATAGACCTTTTTGTTATATTTCCGGCACATCCGGTCAGCATAGGCTCTGTGCCATTGTTCAGCATTTAGCCTAGCCTCATCAAGGCTTTCTAGTTGAGAGAGGCATGCCTCTCTATAGGCTTCTTCTCCCAAAATCCCTTGTAATGAGATGCAGAGACTAGGTATTTCAACCTCAAGTGGGAGAACTGCTTCTGCCCCAAATACTAATGAGAAAGGGGTTGCCCCTGTTGGTGTTCTTATTGAGGTTTGATGGGCCCACAAGGCCGGGTATAATTTTAAATGCCAATCCCATTTGTTCTCCTTGACTGTTTTGAGGAGAATAGATTTTAACATTTTGTTTGTGGCTTCAGCTTGTCCATTGGCTTGAGGGTAATAAAGAGAGGCCATATGATGGTTTATCTTGAATTTGTCTGCATAACTCATGAACCTCATCATTCTTAAAGGATGTGCCATTATCTGAGATAATGACTTGTGGGACACCGTACCTACAAATGATTTGATTCAAAATAAACTTAGCGATTACAGAACCTGGTACGGTGGTGAGAGGCATGGCCTCTACCCATTTGGTAAAATATTATGTGGCCATGATTATAAAGTTATGGCCATCTGTTGATGAGGGAGAGAATTTCCCTATCAAATCTAGGCCCCACATGGAAAAGGGCCATGGGGTTGCGATTGGTTGCAGAGAGCTTGTGCTGACATGTGAATCTCGTGAGAGAATTCTTGGCATTTATGGACACTTGCACACAAATTCTACTACATCATGTTCCAAAGTAGGCCAGAAATAACCCATTCGATGTATTTTGCGAGTAGTGGCGTGGCCACCGAAGTGGCCTCCACATATCCGATTATGGGATTTGTAAAGAATCTTTTTGGATTCTTCATTGTCAATGCATCTTAAAAGCATTCCATCGAAGGCTTTACGATAGAGCACTTGTTCTAAAATAACATATTTAGCAGTGATAATGCGTAACCGCCTTCTTTGTTGTGATGTGGCACCTTCTGGGTATGTATGGTCCATGATAAAATTGATGATGTCAGTGTACCAAGGACATATAGAGATGGGGGGTCTGGTTTTGACAAAATATATGCATTCATCAGGAAAGTCTAGATCTACCAGATCACCTCCATCTAATGGATTGTTAGCTAACCAGTCTACAATGATTTGTCCCTTAACGATTTCTGGTTTACAAATGTTAATTCAAATTCACCCATTAAGGTTATGAAATGTCCAACATTTTTTAGATAAAGACCCTTGCGTGAGGAATGTTCGTAAGTGATCTATCTTTACGATGACCCTTGTTTCTTGATTTAACATGTAATGTCTTAAACGTTTTGTTGCGAAGACTATGGCAAGGCATTCTCTTTCTGCCTATGTGTAACGTGTTTCATAATCAAGCAACATCCAACTAATGAAATAGACTACATGTTCTCGTTTATCATTATCTTCTTGAGCCAACATGTAGGCTAGTGAGACATCAATAGCTCATGAGTATAGGATCAAAGGATGATCTGGTCTAGGAGGCATTAGTGTGGGAGGAGACAACAAGAAGCGTTTAACTGCTTCAAAGGCCTTGTTGCATTCTTCTGTCCAATCAATGCTATAATCTTTCTTTAATAAATTTTCGATTGGATGAATAACAAAACTTAAGTTCAGGAATGAACCTTTGAATTGCACCGAGTTTCCCAAGAAATGATCTAATACCAGACTCGTCTGATGGTGGAATCATTTCAAGAATAGCCTGGATTTTGGCTGGATCGACATCAATCCCTCGTGACGATATAATGTAACCCAGAAGTTTACCTCCTGTCACACCAAATACGCATTTCTCTGGGTTCAATGTGACACCATATTCGATCAATCATGAGAGAATGATATGGAGTACTTCTGGGTGATCACAGTGCTTCTTGGCCTTGGCCAACAAGTCATCTACGTAGGATTCCACAATCTTATGAATAAGGTTGTGGAATATGTATGTCATTTCCCGTTGGTATGTAGTGCCAGCGTTCTTAAGACCGAATGGCATGACAACGTAACAATAAGTTCCCCAAGGAGTTATAAATGTGGTCTTGGCTTGATCTTGTTCAGATATTTTGATTTGATTATATCCTGAGAACCCATCCATGAGAGAAAAAATCTCAAATCTAGTTGTTGCATCAACAATGACGTTGATGGATGGTAATGGGAAGTCATCTTTGGGGTAAGATTTTTTAATGTCCTGGAAGTCTATGTAAATGTGTATCTTCCCATTATTTTTTAGAACAGGGACAATATTAGATACCCATTGTGAATAGTTGACTAGTTTGATGAATCCCACATGGAGAAGTTTCATTACTTCTTCTTTCACCATAAGAGCCACTTTTGGTTTCATTGGTCTCGAATTTTGCTTAGTTGGATTTGCATCTAGTTTGGTGACGAGATTTTGTACTGCGATATGTGGTGTGATTCCCATCATTTATTTGTAATTAAATGCGAAAGCCTTTTGATGTTCCTTGAGGATCTGGGTATGTATTTCTATCTCCTTTGGAGTTAACGAGGATCCCAACTTCAAAATCTTTAGTTCTTCCTATGTTCTAATATTTATGTCAATCATTTCTTCGATTAAGGAAGCATTGCCTTCTTTAAATTCATGCGGGGCCGGAGGTAGTTCCAAACCTTCTCCATTGTCTACCTCATAGATTTCGAGATTCTTTTGCGGAGGAGATTCTATCATGGGATTTCCAAAATAGAAAGAGGAGGGATTTCCAAGATTCTATCATGGGATGGAGTGACTCTATCGCTGTCTAGGATTAAAAAACTCATTCTCAGCTTCTATCTGTGTCAAGATCTGGTTTGTTGGTATTTTACGCACCAATGGTTCAGTACGAAATGATACCATGAAACTTGTATTTTCCAACTCACTGCTTGGAGTGAAACAGGAAGCTGAGGTTGCTATTGAATTAGTGAGAAGGTTTTGTTCTCGTGGGATTACTTCAATTGATACGAAGTCGAATCCTTTGGTTAGATCTAATACAATCGTTTTATAGAGTTGTAAGTGTTTAGCTCTAGTCTCATATACCTCAGATACTTGGTTTATGACTAGTTATGAGTCTCCTAGCACTATAATGTTATCAACACCCATCCTTTTAGCTATGATAAGGACAAGGATAAGGGCTTCGTATTCAGCCCCATTGTTCGTACATTTGAAGTTTAACTTAAAGGAAAAAGGTAGGATCTTTCCCTCGGGAGAACTAAAGATCACACCTACCCCAGATCCGAAATGACATCTAGCTCCATTAAAGTGGAGAGTCCAATATTTTCTTGGAAAAATAGATGTTGGAACATTCTTCACATCTATTTCTTTTGCCTTAGTTAGTTATACCATACAAACTTTGTTTGTTGGAAGGGAGCCAATTCCTAGAGTGTACATTCCATACCCATATGGAATCAAATGGTAGGAGAATGGGTAGATCATTTCTCTAGTCACTCGAACAAACTTTACGGTAGTCCCTAATAATACCATCTGTATGATGTTAGTCTCATTTTTGAGTGTCAGAATGCCTTCGACTAGATTCATAATTTCTAATTATGTTGTAGGTATGAACTTTTCTTCTGGTTTTGAATTTATTGGTTTGTTAAATTGAGTTCGTTAGGAGTTCAAACTTATAGTGAATTCCTGGTCTCTTCTTTAAATATTCTAGGTCTATATTAAATGGGTTTGGGTCACCTTGCACTACAAATATTTTCCTTAGATGTAAAAATCTTATTTCCTAGAATAACATGGAAGGGATTTCCTTAATGCGATGTATCCATGGTCAACCAAGAATCATATTATAGTTTGTTTTCTGATCTATAATATAAAATTCGGTGAGTATTTTCTTGGGTTCTAAGGTGACTGGTAATACTATAGTCCCAATTGAAGTGGCCTTGAGGCTATCATAACCTTTTACCCTATTTCGTGTTGTGGAACAATTTGTTTCTTCATATCCTATATTTTGAAGAAAAGTCAAAGGGGACTATGTTAACTGCTTCCCCATAATCAATCATTGTGCATACTTAACATAATTATTGTAAACCCATACCTGTAAATGCAAGGTTGGATCACCTCTATGCACAATTTCAGCGTCTGTTGGCATTTTTCTTATATCAAATATAAACTCAGTATCCCTATCTGGTTGCCCTGGAGGGTAGACATCAAAGTCTACATGGTTTACTTGCATTTCAGGAGGAGGAGTGATGTTAATTAGATGACCAAGACCTAATGCTTCTAAGAGAGTAGCCTTGTGGGTGGGAAAGTTCTTCAATAAATCCAAGAAGAATATGTGAAAGAAGGTCTTTGTTAGGTCATTGATTAGATTGTAAGCACCTATGGGTTTTACCAATGTTTGTTGAATGTTGTCTGGTTCTAATGGGTAGGTTAGAACTGGTTGAAAAGAATAATCTCGCGTTTCTTGTTATGGTTTCTATGTGTAGCTCGGTATCTAACTCTACTAGACCAACTATCTTGGTTTGTGGTCGAGTTCCTAATTGGGGTGCGACTGGTGGATTTAATGAAGTTGAGGCTTCATGATCATTATTTCCTGTCATAACACCCTTGTTTGTCCTGTTTGGATCTAACCTGTTATTGTTAGAGTGATTTGGGAGTGGATCATTAAAAATCTTAAGGCATGCATTTTGAGGGGAAACTGCTCCCGTGTAAGTGTTTGGCATGGGTAATGCAGAATTTTCTAAGAACATATCTATAAAGAGTTGTTTTGGTCTTCTGGAAAACGTTGCATGAATTTATTGTAGTCGTGGAAAGTCCTAGTATCATGGCCTTGAATCTTGTGGAAACCACAATACAAGTTGGGATTATAGTTTCGAGGTTATTGGTTTGAAACCTGTTGTGGTCCAAAACTCTGATTAGGTTGCTGGTTGTTAGAGTTAAAATTTTGAGGTTGTTGCCTTTGGTTTTGATTCTGATATCCAGTTGGATTTTGGATTTACACCTTGTGTCTGATTTTCTGTTATTTTTTGTTGTTTTTTTTTATTGTTGTCATGATGGATGATTAAAATCTACCACGTTGATTGTTGGAGTAAATTTATTATTTCACTGATTGTTAACGGGTGGTGAAATGTTTACGACATTTTTTCCCTTTTAACCTAGTCTGTGACTCCATCTATTGTAACCCCGTGGTTTTTGTTAAGGATTTTGGGTCCTTGATTGGTATTCTCGGCATTAGGATAGGTCATAGTGTTTTGATTGGGAGTGATTAATTTCCCGTTTGTTCCATATGTCTTACGACCACTGTCTATTGCCGCTTGATCTATTTGGAGAGCACTCTCGAGTACTTCATCATAAGTCCTTAGTGGGAACTTCTAGACTTCTTCCTTTATCTCTCTATTGAGGGAATGAAGGAATAAGTCACATAGTTCCATCTGATCCATGTTTGGAGCACTTGATGATGAGTAGAGGACTGGTACGCCATCTTTGAATAAAATGGGCAGTAGATTCATTGTGCTCTTGTTTAATATGTAAGAATTCCCTGATCCCTGTTCTTAACAATTTGTTCATATCAAAAGCTTTGATAAATTCTGACACAAGTTGTTTGAATGAGTGTATCGAGGCTTCAGGTATTCTATAATACCAATCAAGGGAAATACCCTCTAAGGTTTTAGGGAATATCTTAGCAACAACCGCATCCCAAGGGAGTAATTCTAGAATGGCTATGGCATAGGCCTTGATATGTGCATTTGGATCTCCCTCCCCTTTGTATTTAGGAAAATCAGGAAGAGGTCTTGGAAGCATGACGCTTCGTACGGTGAAATCTAGAGGCTATTTTAAATATTCTGAGTAAGTCCCTACCGCATAGGTTTTCGACCATCGATGGTACCTTGCTGAGGGGGTGGAGGTGGAATGGGTTGTTGATATGGCATAGCATATGTATTTTCAGGGACATAAGGAAATATTTGTGGTTGAGCGAACATCCTGGGAGAGGAGAACATGTCTCCCTATGGTGATTTTGAATAAATGTTTAAGTAGGGAGGAACATTGCTCTGATATGGGTTGTTTGGTGCTAAGCCGGGAGGTATCATACTTTCAACTGGAGCAACGTTTGAAAATGCATTTCTAGCTGGTGTTTTTTGTGGGTAGTTATACGAATGTTGAGGAGGCATGCCTAACATGCTCCTTCCCATGAGGAGGTCAACTTGGCTAGGATGATGCATAGGGTTGGATGTTCCTACTTGCCCAAAATGTGAATTTTGATTTGCTCGAGCAAGTTCTAGTCCTCTAACGTTCTCAACCAAAGTTGAGATGACTTCGATTAGTGATGACACATTATTTTGCCTTAATGGCTATTGTTGTATACCTTGAGGTTGTAGAGGTATATGGTAACCTGCTATAAATTGATCATTATTTTTTCAAGCTTCGCCAAGAGTATTTTCCATAGGTGGAGGAATGGGGGTGTTTTCTTAGAGTAGGGTGTCAGGTTATGTTTGCAAACTTCCTATAGGTGGGTACATGTTTTGGAAGCAGTGTTCACTTCTAGCGTAGCGTGTTAAGTTCTCCTCATCCAACAATGGGAGTGGATCTAACTTCCTACTGATTTTTGGTTTGAATAAAACCTAAGGAGATGAAATGGATTCTCCAGTAAACATCATGTTGTTAGAGCCTAAGGGCTCTGGTTGTTGTGTTTGTATGAGTTGATCCAGCTCCTCAATTAGGAACGAAGAACTAGAACTAGTTCTTTGAGGAGGAGTTTGTGATGACTAGTAGTTTCTTGAATAGTTGTCAGCCCATGCAGAAAGTGAGGGTGAGGGTTGTCTATTTGTTTGACCACAATATGCCTCGAGACCTAAGAGAGGTCTGCCATATGCATTGTATCCTGACATATTCGAGGGGTATATAAATACCCGTAGAATAATGGGAAAGAGCAAAGATGGATGAAATAAATGGAAATAAAAGGGAACAATTGTTGTGTTTCACATTGGGTTCACCAATTTTGTACGATAGAAAAGTGACATGCGAGCATGAGAATCTACAAGTATCCCTTCTTCGTACCCGACCTCTCGAGGTCATGCCGAGATAGCCGGTGGAAATGGAATATATATGGATATAGACAAACTAGTTGGGCAATCTTATATCCTCAACACGCAATAATGGGATCTGTGAATCTAAGGAAAAGAAAGCTCTCCTAACCTGAATTGGTGTAATGGATTGATTTAGATATAATAGCGGCTCGGAGGCTCCAATCAATTTTGAGTTCTACCGAGATCCTATCTATTGGCTATTGGATACGTGGAAAGTGACCTATAGGTGCTTCGTGTATATTTCCAAACAAGGTCATGGAAAATGGTAGTGAGAGGTGTAGTGGATTTGTAGGAAACTACATGTGGTTTTCTGGCCTAGCCTAGAAAATATTAGCTTGATTGGCTTCTATATTTAATGCAGAAAATTGTATTATGATATCCAGCGAGGGTGGTGAGGATCTAAATACCAGCGTACGTAAACTGGTGTCAATGCGTAACTGATTAGTATGCACGTTGGGTTGTGGGACCTGGGGATCGCAACGATGAGTTTATGGTTATTGTGGACCTGTTATGGTCATATGAAGAATCAATCTCTTATTCTAACTATCCAATAGTCATAAGCCTTTTCAGCTTCTATATTTAATATCAGGAGTTGTGTGATCTTCTCAGAATACCTTACTGGTGTTCTGGCAACTTGTATATGTAATCCTATGTCTATGTCAATGAGAAGATCTTTTGGATTTGGTTGTGGAACTAATGGATCACAACCAAATGTTTTCTCTCTTTCGGGTTCTTGTATGGTCATGTGGATATCCTATCAAGGCAATCTATAGTTGGGTTGACTTGACCAGAATGTGTATCCTTTGTCGTCTTCAATATTCAATTCTCTCAATTGTTCACTAACTGCTTGTGGGTTTATTGTCGTTTGAAAGATGTGAATTCTAAGACCTTGATCTATATCCGTTAATGTTGTGAAGAGATTTGGCTGAGGTATTATTGGTTCGAATATGTAATCCCTGGGCTCTCTAGGTCCCGTAATTGTCATGCAAGAGATAATCAAACTTTAACTGAAATAAGTAAACTAGCTATGAAAGATATATCTACACTATGCTTATATTCCTTTTATTTTTATATTTTCAATGATGTGTATTTGAACGAAATTTAAAGAGAAGCTATTCTAATATATTCAGATAACGAACAATTAATTTAATAATAGAATTAAAACAAGCAAGTTATCCTAATATAGCTATTTACATGTACACTTGTGAATTTATCCTAAATATTTAAATAACTAACTAATTTAATCAAAAGACTTTAAATCTTACCTCAGAAGTGAGGAATAAATCACATCTTCTCAGAAGCTATCATTCCCCACAGCTTCCCTAATAATACTGAAAGTAAGCTTAACTGAAATAAAAATGATTCTCTACTCTATTTTATATATTGTAACTACAACTTTGATAACTCAAACCTGGAGTTTTACAGAATAGTGGCAAATCCATTTGTTTCGTGACTTATCCCCTCAGTGTGATCTCTTTGTTCCTTCATGTTCTTGTGAATCCAGAAAAGTGGGAATAGTGGCAGCTTGGATGTAAACCGAATAGAATGTAATTAAGAGAGGGATAGTGCAAGTGAACAGAGCTTGACAATGTGATTCCTAGCATGATTTATTACATGGATACAACGTAAAAATACTGAGAATTCTAGGATCTATTTCTTGTGACAAAACAACAACCTACAACTCTAAGATTATCAAATGAAATTTAATCTAGAACTGAAACTATCTTATGCTAAGCTGACTATGTTGAGGATTGAAATGGAGCAAAATGAAAGTGTGAAGATCAAGTGATCTCTAAATTAGAAAGGAAGAAAGGAGCCTTGAACTGAGAGGCTGAGAATTCATGCAAAATCTAAACCTATTGAAACATATGGAAGAACTTTAAAACACACTGAATAATAATTCATAGAGGGAGAGGGGCCATTTACTTGTAAACAAGCTTGGTATTTATAGCATTTGGATTTACCAGAGGGTAAGTTTGAATTGAACTCTTTTATTATAAACAAAGAGAAATTACTATTTACTAGGCAGCTAAAAAATAAATGCAAGTAAGAGTGGTTGAGGAATGCGAGTGACACTTGATTTTTTACATTGATAAAAGCATCAGAAATTTCTGGAAAATGTGCACAGGACTGTTGCCCTGCGTAGGGTGGTGGTTACAGGACCGCTATCCTGTCCTAGGCAGCGGTCATAGGACCACTACCCAAGCAGGGCAGTGGTCCTGTAACTAAAGACCAAAATGCAAGAAAAGAGTGGAATGGGGTCAGAACAAAGCATGCGGAGGCTGGATAAGGCATTTTTGGGATGCAAATGTATACTCGGCAAGCTTTTCTGGATTCCAAACACCTTGCAAAGAGATCTGAATCATCATCAGGGTTTTTGTAAACTCTTTCTGGCAATACAATACACACAATTTTGGGTACGTACATGGACCATGTAGTATTATCCCTTAAAGTAGCCAAATTGGGGAGATGAAGGGGGATCAGAAGTTGTTGCAACCACTACCTGTCCATGTTGAGAGAAATTTTACATTTATGTTATTTCTAGATACAGCAATTCAAATTTTCTTGAAGGCTAGCCACCACCAAGGTGAAGACCTGTTGGGGATTATTGTACTATTATTTAAAAATACGCATGTTACGTTATTTCCATATGTTCCATATAGTGTGAGGCAGAAGAAGTTTCTAGGAAAGGTTAACAATTTTATGCTGAAAGAGAGGCACCAATTGACAGAGAGATTCTAAAATGGACATAGGAAAGACCCAAGAAACTCCAAAAATGTTAAATAGGAGGCTTCAGATAGAAAAGGAAAAGTTACAATGAAAGAGAAAGTGAGCATAAGTTCCAAGAGCCTCAAAACAAAGAATGCACCTGCTAGGGAGGGAGTAACCCCGTTGCTTGAGATTATCGTCAGAGAGAAAGGCATCTCTAGAAGAAAGCCAAGTATAAAATCCCACTTTTGGAATAACCTATGACAACCAAATTTGAGAAAGAGCAAGGCCCTCCGATCGGTGTGGCAAGGAAAGATATGTGGCCTTGACAGAAAAGGAACCAAAAGTGGAAAGTGGCCAAATCCTTATGTCCTCCATAGAAGAAATGGGAAAATATTGTGTCGACAGCAAGAGCTTCAATTTTTCAATCAGTTGAAGCTGGATACGGCTTGCCCCTTCCTAGCCAAGAATGAACCAGTGTGGGTAAGAGGAGCGAACAATTTAGTTATAAACATAAATCCTGCAAATTCTAGTAAGCCTAGATCTTATTGGATCACATGATGGGTCAACAGATAAAGCATTGTCTCCAATCCAGGTATCATTCCAAAAATCAATCATCTTATCGCTCCCAATTTTCCATCGGGTGCCTGATTGTATCTGTTTTCTATTGTTTTTGATAGAGTTCCAAATAACTGAACCATTCGGGATGTCTTCGGCATAGAAGTTTTCCACCGAGGAAAGATATTTTGAGATCATCTACATCTAAGAAGCCTTTCCATTAGTTGTAATTTCCCAACCCATTTTTACAACCATGGAGGAATTCATATCAGCAAATCTGCATAGGCTCAACCCTCCAAGAGCAGTTGGTTTACAAACCACATTCCATGAGACTAAGTGAATTATTTTTCGTTCTTCTGATCCTGCCCAAAGAATTTTTTTTGAATTTTTTCAATAGTTGAAGCAACAAAGGCAAACATTTTCAGCAAAGACATAAATTATATCAGCATATTTTGCATAGTGGCCTTAACCAGTTGTAAATTTGTAGCCTAATTGGGAAGGGAACCTTTCCAACAAGTAAGTTTCCTTTCGAATCTGTCAATAACCGGGTTCCATAGACTCTTGATTTGTCTTCCCAGGAAGAGGGGAAGACCTAAATAGGAGGGGAGATCCATAATAATGCAGCCAAGATGTTTGCAATCTTCCATTGTCTACTGGCAAGAGTGTTAATAAAAGCAATACTACTCTTATTAAAATTAATCTTTTTCCCAGAAGCTTATTGATAACAATCCAGAATTTGTTTCAAAACTTTAGCTTCTAGAACTGAAGTGATACCTAGCATCAAAATGTCATTAGTGAATTGATTGTGAATGGCTTCAGGTATCCTAGAGGTAGCAGTAATGCCAGTAATTTTTTCATCTCTTTTGGCGGCGTCCAAAGCTCTGCTGAGAGTATCCGCCATAAGAATAAACAGGAAGGGTGAAAGGGGATCCCCTTTCTTGATTCCACGATTGGAGGGAAAATAACCTTTTAGAATTTCATTAATGAGGATGGAGAGTTTGGGAGTTGAGATCCAATTGTAAATCCAAGATCTCCATTCCTCCCCAAAACCATATTTATCTAGTACCCTGAGTAAGAAGGGCCAGCTAAATCTATCAAACACTTTTTGTATATCAAGTTTGAAAATCATACTTGCTAATTTTTTTAGAGAAGTTGAATGTAGCACTTCATGAACATTAATAATGCCACCTTGGATCAATCTACCACCAATGAACCCATTTTTTTGTTCCAAAATTAAGCTAGTCATAAAAGGTATAAACCTAGAAGCCAACATTTTGGTTATAATCTTGTAGGAAGTGTTGCAAAGATCAATAGTCCTATAGTTAGAAATCAACTTTTAGCCCATAGATTTAGGAGAAAGGGCTACAAAGGTATTATTCCACTCTCTTAAAAGAAGGTCATTTTCCTGAAACTCCAAAATAGCAGCATGCATATTAGGCTCCATAATATGCCAATAGGATTGAAAATACGTCGCAGGGAAACCATCAAGGCCTCGCAATTTATCTCCTTTCATTTCAAAAACATCTCTCCAAACTTTCTCCACCGAGAACGGTTGGGTGAGTTTGGCATTAATGTCGTTAGTGATCAAATTGGGTATGTGTTGAAGCATTTCTTGACAATCCTCTTCACATGGCGGGGTGTCCTCGTGGAGAAGGCTTGCATAGAAATTGATTAATTCAACAGAAATCACATCATCTTTATTTAGATAATTTCCCTACATAGTGACCATCTCTTTAATTTTATCATTGCTCTTGTGCTTCGTAGTAGTCATATGAAAAAAAATTGTATTTCAATCACCCAATAGACTTCTTCCTCAGTAAGTGTATTGTGATAATTACTAAGAAGGGATAGTTCTTGTTGATAGAGTTAAGGAAATATTCCTTTTGAATCGATATCTGCCAAGATAGAGGCTAATTTAAAAGTGAACAAATCCTTCCTTCTACAGATATCCCCAAAAACCTGAATTTTCCAATTCTTGAGTCTTTTTTTAACAAAACTTAGCTTCTTAGTGAACCTGTACATAGTCAAGCCATGAATATTATTCATCCACTAGTCCTTGATAATCTTTTCTAAATCATGATTTTGTAACCAAGCAAGCTCAAAGCGAAAAGGAGGATGTTTCAAGCTCTGGGTTTGTAAAGTCGTGAGGAGCAAGGGGGAGTGATCAAAGGCTATCTTAGGAAGAGCCTACAGGTAGAAATCATTATAGAGATAAATTCAATCCATAGAGACAAGGAATCTATGCAATTTTATTGGAATATGGTTAATTCTGAGTCTTCTGTTAGACCAGGTGTAGGAAGCTCCATAAAGATCAATGTCAAAAAATTCACCCAATCTAATAAAGTCAGCTAAGGCTTCCAAGCTTTTAGTGTTCACACTAGTTCCTCCTTGCTTCTTAGATAATTACAATGGAGTATTGAAATCACCAGCTATAAGCCACAAGAGGTTCTTGCAAGTATTATTAAATTCCAACAACTCCTTCCAAAAAATTTCTCTCTAGTTTTCAAGATTTGGAGCATAAATATTTACAGCAATCCAACCCACATTAGAACTAATGTCTTGGAAAAACATTCCTAGAGGATGGGGGGTTTTAATAATACATTTCCCAAAGAGAACCTTCAGGTTTTGAAAGGTACACAAACCACCAGACTACCAGTAGACTCATGCGAAACAGTAGAGGCATTAGGCCAAAACTTATGAAGAGTATCCTCCTCTTTCAATTTGGTTTCTTGCAGCATCAAGATATCAGGACAATGTTTGAGTCTAAAATATTTTAGTATTATTTTTTTCTAGGGCACATTTAATCCACGTACATTCCAAGAGAAAATATTCATTTCTTTTATTTGGGCTTACCTCCACTTGGAATGGAAAGCAATCCCTATGTTCCTTGAGCTATATTTAGAAATGCTTCCTCCTAAAGCTTCGCTTGATTTGTGTGTCTCCCTTTAGATTTCTTGAGGCCCGCATCTAGTTTCAGCTTAGATTTATTTTTGGTATTCTTAACAGGATTGTTATCTATAGAAAGTGAAATAAAAGGA